>SJYQ01000488.1:465985-585179 GCA_006410935.1 Redunca redunca | reverse complement strand
CTGAGGACTGAGTAATTGGGAATAGGAAGAACAAATTTAAGAGGTAGTTAGAAGATGGAAAGTCCTAACTGACTGAATAGAGAGAGGGCACATGGGGATACAAAAGAGTCTGAGATGAACCCCAAGGACTCCAGTTGACACTGCCGAGCTAGTGATGGTCTTCCCCAAACTGAGGAGCCCAGGAGAAACATTGGTACAATTACTATGTTTGATTTTAGACATGATAGTTTGGCTCAATGTAGGAACCTTAAAGGCAAAAGTAGAAAAATGAAAAAGCCAAGGTAAAACACTGGTAATCTTCTGGATGGGATGGCAACCTACATAGACTGACAGGAGATAGGGACTGTCCTGATAGGGAGACAGGACATAAAATACAGGCAGCACCAAATACAGCCACCTAAGTTCCACTATCAATGTCAGAAAAGGTGAATAAGAGGGAACATCCCAGATAGGTTAGGACTAATTGCCACAGAATTTCCACACTACTGGCCTGGGCTTTCTCCTATTCATCCCCTTCACAGGGTCTTAAAGACACAGAAGTCCATACACAGCTTCTGAGGGAAGACACGAGCAAAGGTTGGCTTTATCTATTACACAGCTTCTGCATTCTACCTCCAAGGAAGCACACAACCATTAAGCTGGAAAAGGACGTCTCCATCTCAAGGGAGATGGAGCTGTGTGGGTAGTGACTTTGGCGAGCAGTCCAACCTCAGAGAAGGAGTGTGAATTGCCGCCCGCACACACAGAGTGGCTCTCCTCGACTGCCTGCCAAGGAAGAGATGGTTCTCAACCAAATCAGTCTGCGGCTGCCAAAAGCTCTTGTGAGGGCCCGGTTTTCCAGCAGGAAACATAACCTGAATTGGAAAACATGAGTGTAAGCTGGAAAACAAACAGCTCAAAATATCTGTGTCCTGAAATGAACTATAAGCCATTCTGTCTCCAGTGCTGAATCCACTTACTCAAAGGAGCAGAGGGTCAGAGGAGACAGCAGAAGGGAGGGAGAGAGGAAGGAAAGACCAACGGATGGAAGAAAAGAAAGAAGGAAATTCAGAACAAAAAGAACACTGAGCTTTTGCTCTGTGCCAGATCTGTGAAGCGAGGTCCTCATTCATTATCTTATGAAGTCTCTCGGCAACCATATGATGGATGGAGAAGCTGGAGGTACAATTAACTTGACTCAAGATCACATAATTATGACGTAGCAGAGAGGAAATTTGAACTCAGATTCAATGGCTCCAAAATTCACATGCTTTCACTAGAATCTTTTACCTCTGAAAGAGGGAAAGGGGGAAGTTTTATTGGAAAATGCCTTGGAGAAGGTTTCCTGAGTCCCTGTTAGGTTTTCTCTGTAACCAAAAAAAAAAAGGCGGGCGGGGGGTCGGGGGGGATTAAAGGTTTGGAAGTGGCCTTCATCAGAGAATTCCTGAGATGGACTTACGGAGAGTAGTCCAAATAAGTAATTGAAAGTTTATAGGGCCCATGTTTTTTCCTAGAAAATCTTCCTTCCTCATGTCCCTTTTTTCCTGCATTTCCCCTGTCCTTCAAGGCTCCACTTGAACCATGTGCTTATACATGAAACTTTACAGGGTCAAAGGATCTAAGCAATCCTGAATGATCAATGACATAATTGAGATTTAAACCCAGGTCTTCCAACTCCTCATTCCAAGCAACTTCCATTGCATAACAGCTGTCTCTACAACATCTGCCTACCACAAGAAGATGCAAGATAAACAGTGACCATTAATTTGTCAATTCCAGTTGCCATGATATCTGAGTGACCACTAAGCCAGAAGGTAATTTCAGAAAGCCAGAAGGATAGGCCACTGTCCATGAAGAAATGATTAATGGAAGGGGTTAAAAACTGTAAAGTGATACACAAATGAAAGCTATTACTATCATTTTAATAACATTCTTTTTGCTCTTTTCAATGTTAAGTGAGTTGTCCAAAGTCACAAACCTGGAAAATGGTGAAGCAGAAATACAAATTCCAGCAAATGGTCTCCAGCAACTACAATTAAAACCACCTTACAACAATCCAATGAAGCAGGTGACATCATTGTATATCCTCTATTGCATACATAAGATGATAAGAAATTACTTTCCTTATGCAAAGGATCCACAAGCAGTAAGCCATGGAGCTGAGATTTGTATTCAGGTTGTCTGACCCCATAGTTGGTGGCATTAATCACAATTCTACTGGTGCTGCCTTAGATGGAAGATAAAGAGAAGACCCCAAAATACAGGACTAGTTTCTCATTGTAATTTATGAAATAGTAGAGCACTGAAAGGTGTTACCATCATGACCCATGACAATTACCAACTATTGGCTCCTTAAACCCATCTCCACTGAAAACACCTTAATTCCAAGCCATCAAGTCTCCCATAGACAACGTCTTAATTATGTACCTGTCCTCAATCTTCTCCTCCTGCCTCTCATCTCCCACTTCACCACAGGAGGAATCTTTAGAAACATGGATCTGATCATGTTACTCCCCTCAACAGAAAAATGCTCTCTGGCTCCCTATTTTCTTTAGGAAAATGTCCACAGATGCTAGCACCATGCGCCCAGCCTCTACTCTGCCATGTGACCACCTCATGGGTCTTGTCCCATTGCTGCATCTCTACCACCTCACACACTTTCTACTCTACCTCTTTGAACCACTTCCAGTTCTATGATTCAGCCATGCTGTTTCCTGCCTCTTTATCTACGCTCACAATGCTCTCTGTCTAGCTGGAACGTTTCCTCATCCTTGTGTACATCTGGTGAACTTCATAGTCAGGATATGCCACCTTTAAGATCCCCTCTCTTCCCAACTCCCTCAGCCTTCCAGGCCTTCTTTGGGTTGCTTTCTAATCATACACCTCTTTCATTCTCCAGGGTGCATGTCTCCTCTGTAACCAACCTGCTACAATACAAAGTTAGAGACCCTGTCTTAATTTTCTTTGGTCCTCAGAGCCTAGCATAAGGGTTCAGTAAGTGCTTGTCAAAATAAATTTAGCTGGCATCTCTGTTTCTTCCTTGCTAGTCCCTGGTCAAGATAATAAAATGCCCATCCAGGTACAGAAAATGTAAACTTCTTTACTTCTTTCTTCCCTGATTCTCTTTCTCTCTCTGCATATCCTCTCTTCTGTTTTACGCACTGTGAAGAGATGAGAAAGCAAGAGGCTGGATGAAAAAGTAAACTCGACAGCTGTATCCTAATGCCAGTTTGTATTATTCCTTCCATGTCTGTAAGAGAGACAGGAACGGGGAAGGGTGAGGATCTGCATGCAGGTGGCTGTGGGTAGCAGTGTCCCCACTGGGTAGCATCTCACACTGTGTTTAATGGCAAGCCTACTTTGGGGGACGGTGGGGATGGGGAGCAATAGACTGACTGCTGTGTGTGCCAATTTCAAATTGCTAGCTATACCCTTAGCTAACACCAGTGTTTCATGTTGCAAATCCAGTGTTACTGCATGAAACAGTCAGCAAGTACACTTCTGCCAGAGATGGAGTAATTTGTTATCGGCTGGAGTGAGAAGCTGACACAGTTAGCTCAGAGATGCTTTTATTCAGATGTGCAGGCTTCCCCAGATTAACCATGACTGTCCCGGGTCTCCCTGGCAGTGTATGCTCTCAGCAGTAGCTCCACGGCCAGTGCTGCTGCATTTTTGAGGAGGGTCCCCTATCTGCTGTGCAAACAGTTTCTGGCTTTCCTATCTTAGCTGTTTCGTGAGGGTGGCACAGGAGGGCAAGTTGGAGAGGGACAGAATTCAGCGGCAGTAGGAAAGAGCAGGCTTCTGTCTCTGGTCTTGTCTCCCTTCCATCCACCCTCCAGTGTGCTTTTCTAAAACTCTGGCCTGACCATGTGCCCCTCCCTTAAATCCCCTTAATGATCCCTGTCATACTCAGGAAGAAGGTCAAGCTTCTCAGACTAGCATGTGAGCCTCTGTGTAAACCTGGCCCCTACTGACTGGTCCACCAGCAACTCTTGCCTTTGACTTTTGGATCCTGCAGCACCAAACTATTTGTTAGTTTCTTCACGTACTGTTTTTGTCTCCACACCCTCACTCAAGCAGTTTCTTCTGCCCGGAGTACCCTTGCCTGCACCCCTCACCTCTCAACCACTTTGCTTAGCAAACTTCCACTTATCATTTAAGGCTTAGCGAAAGCATCTACTCTTCTAGCTTCTTCCAACTCTCTAGGTTAATTAATTTCTTTCAGACTCCCATAGCCCTTTTCTACTTCTCCCATATGTGTTACAGTGATCAGGGAAGCAGCAGAATATAGTTGGTAAAAACAGAGGAAGTACCAAGGGGAGTGGTAGGAATGATCTGCTCAGGATGCAGGCAATAAAGGGTGCACTGTATGTAGAGTGTGCAAAAAAAAAAAAGTTTTAAAATGCACTGAAGGTTTTATGTACCTGCAATTCTAAACAATCTCAGGGATAAAATCCTATTCCTTACAAGGGCAATCTACTCCATCTCCACCCTTGGCTAATAATTCAGGGTCTGTAGTGAAAACTCTTAGCTCCATCACTTGATATCATTACATCATGTGTGGTCTTGGGCACATTACTTATCTTTCTGTCCCTCAGTTCCCACCTCTGTAAAACAGAGACAAGAAAACTATTTGCCTGTTTAGTTCACGTGATGATTACATGAGGCAATCCATGCAAAGCATTTAGAATAGTAACTGGCATTAAATAATCACTCCATAATGTTAATTACATTTTGCTGACGATTCTGTGTTCCTTCTCTTTGGGTTAAAACTCCCTCATTAGCTTAAAGATCTTTGAGAATCTATCTTTGTTCACTGTTGTATACACTCTGCCTAACTTAATGTATAAATTAATCTTACAAATGGATACATGAATCTTATTCATCTCTCTGTGCCAAGTACACTGCAGACAATGTGAACTGGCAATAGGTGCTCAGCAAACATTTGTTGGATGAATGGGTATTACTGAATAAACAACGACTCATAGGAGAAGAAGAAACTTGCAAAAGGAACTGGATGCGAGTGGCCATAAAGAGACACAGAAATGGGGACAGAAAAAGTAGAGGAAGTCAGTGGTGCAAGTGAAAGAAAGACCCCAAGCTACCTGTCCTTGAAGTAGCCCAGAAGGTGGGACCTAAAGAAATGTCAGCCTATGAAAACTGGAGAGTCATTCCCGCCAGTTGCAGGACTTGTAGATGCCTTGAGGAGGGAGAAGAAACTCCATCCATCATGGGGTCCAGGAAAACAGCATCAGTAGAGGAAGAAGAAGACTGTCCCACAGTCTACACCCCACATGGAATCAGAAAGTGAAAGCGAAGTCGCTCAGTCGTGTCCGACTCTTTACGACCCCGTGGACTGTAGCCCACCAGACTCCTCCGTCCATGGGATTCTCCAGGCAAGAATACTGGAGTGGGTTGCCATTGCCTTCTCCAGGGGATCTTCCCCACCCAGGGATCGAACCCAGGTCTCCCGCATTGCAGGCAGATGCTTTAACCTCTGACCTACATGCTGCAAAGAGGAAAATGCAGATCTGCCAGGCTCTTATTCCCCTTGCTGTGTTAATGTTAGATTAAAAAAAAAAATTTTTGGTTGCCGAAGCTCATTAGCATAATTATCTGCACCTAGTTTTTGAAAGATATGTGACTAAAATGTGATCATCATATGGATTACCCTCAGGTTTTCCAGGGTGTGATACCTCCTAAACCCAGTGAGATATGCATAAAACTCTAGATTGGAGCCATGAAGAGAAGTAATGATGATTATACACTCAAGACTATCTCACCACAACATTTAGAATTCGCCTCCAAGGTTTTAGTTCAAGATGGCAACACAGGAAGATCCTGCATGGACACATCAAATCCACAGCTATATATGGAACAATTCCCTCTGGAAAAAAACCCAAACACTGGTAAAGCAACCCCTTCACACCCAGTAAACAAGAGGGAAACCATGTTGAGGTAGGAAAGGCTGAGACACAACCTCGCCGAAAACTCTACTGTTGGCACAGAACTCATAATCAGGAGGGAACTCAAAACCCAGAGCTCCTCCCCCAGGAGCAAAGGGTTTGAATGCCACACTGGGCAAACCGACTTTTAAGACCAGTACCTGAGAGACGAGGCCCTGATTTATCTGGCTTTAAGGAACAATGGCGGTCATGCCCACGAGACCCACAGGACTGCTGCAGATCGAGGAACAGCTCTTAAGTGCACACGTGCAGACCCACCTGCCCTAGGGGCCAATACAGAAGAGAGGGTGGACAGTCCCTAAGTCATGTCCAACTCTTTGCAACCCCATGGACTGTAGCCCACAAGGCTACTCTGTCCATGGGATTTCCCAGGCAAGAACACGGGAGTGGGTTGCCATTTCCTCCTCCAGGGGATCTTCCTGATGCAGAGATAGAACACAGAAGTAGCTTCCTTGAAAAGCACCCAGACACTATGTGATAAAAACAGGTGCTCTCAAAGAACACAGGCCAGCAGATAACCATATGTGCACCGTATCTCTGTCTCACTATAACTCACTGATATTTCCCAGAAAGAAAGCCTCATGACAACTATGAAGCAAAAACCTATACTTGATACACAAAAGATAATGAGAATTTCCCTCTAAAATACTATTCATTAATTTTTAGCTTTAATAAGTAGGAGGAATGGGCCATGCCTGGTTTCTGGGCAAACTTTGCTAGGCTAAATATCATCACAAGGATTCCAGAGGACTTTAATAAACTGAATTCAAACCAACAAAATAAGATGCAATGAAACAAGTCCAAAGCTTGGTTGACATTTATATTCGACAGGAAAAAAAAAAAAAAAAGATTGTCCAAGCAGTCACAGTTCCATTTGAAATTGGTTGTCTCCACCTCAGTTCAGTTCAGTTCAGTTGCTCAGTCATGTCCGACTCTTTGCGACCCCATGAATCACAGCACGCCAGGCCTCTCTGTCCATCACCATCTCCCGGAGTTCACTCAGACTCACGTCCATCGTGTCTGTGATGCCATCCAGCCATCTCATCCTGGGTCGTCCCCTTCTCCCCCTGCCCCCAATCCCTCCCAGCAACAGAGTCTTTTCCAATGAATCAACTCTTCGCATGAGGTGGCCAAAGTACTGGAGTTTCAGCTTCAGCATCATTCCTCCCAAAGAAATCCCAGGATTGATCTCCTTCAGAATGGACTGGTTGGATCTCCTTGCAGTCCAAGGGACTCTCAAGAGTCTTCTCCAACATCACAGTTCAAACGCATCAATTCTTCGGCACTCAGCCTTTTTCACAGTCCAACTCTCACATCCATACATGACCACAGGAAAAACCATAGCCTTGACTAGACGGACCTTAGTCGGCAAGGTAATGTCTCTGCTTTTGAGTCTCCACCTAGTAACCCAAATTTGGTTCTCTGGATACCAAGAGCAGTCATTACCTTCTCATACATCACAGCTCACCAGTGACACGACAGTAGCTCTCATGTGCTGCCAACCCATCAGCTAAAACTTACGTTTTCCAGAAGTAAATATCCCCAGTTGCTTAAGCAGAACTAGCTCAAGTGACATGGTTTTCTGTCTCGTCTTGTCATTTAAATCAGAAAAGAAGTAACTCCTGAAATGTATTGGACTGACTTAACCTCTCTTCTGATGTCACTCAAAAGCTCCATATCTAACATGTAAGAAATCACACAGGATATCTGGTCTGATCACCCATTCACTGAAACACTTTCCTCTACAGTCCTTTTGTTTGAACTTCACCTGCTAGTAAGAGGGTGCACTATCTTCCAAAGCATTTGTTGGAAAGAAAGAAGAGGTGTTATTTCTTCTTCTGTTACAAAGAGATCCAGAATAACAGTGGTTTTAACAATCTAGTGATTAATTTTTTTCAGGGAGATGGTCCAAGTCTGATATGGCAACTTTACAATCATTATGGATTCTGGTTACATTTATCTTTCATTCTGCTATCTTCAAAATGCAGCTTCCATCTCAGAGTACAAAGTAGCTTTCCAGCTCCTATTGTCACCTGAGATTACATTTCTACTAGCAAGAAAGACAGAGGAGGAAGCCCTTCCTGTTGAGGGTCCAACCAGACCAGAAGGCACACAACATTCCTGCTCAATTCAGGTTGATCAGGACTCAGTTACATTCCATGGAT
The DNA here is from genome assembly GCA_006410935.1 of Redunca redunca. NCBI lineage: Eukaryota > Metazoa > Chordata > Mammalia > Artiodactyla > Bovidae > Redunca > Redunca redunca. The sequence goes on along the minus strand of SJYQ01000488.1, from coordinate 577,069 downwards.
AGCTAACAGGAAGCCTTTATTCTAGACCACCACAGGCTTATTCAAAAATCAAAGATTCTACCACAATAAAAAGGAAACAATGGAAATTGGAGGAAAACTGGCAGCTCCTTCCGTACAATGTTCAAAACGCTTTCTCATGTTTAGGGAAACTAGCCTGTTGTTCTTTTGTAACTGAAAATAATTTATTCTCTGGAGATCAAGACAACAAAATTACCCTTGTCAAAAAATTAAATGCAAGTGTCATGGAGTGTCCTCTTACTAAATCTTTCTTTGCCAAGGAAAGCAAGCCCCCATTCTTTGCTCTTTCTATAATGTGATTTCTGCAAACCTTTGCGACTTCATCACATTCCTCTTGTCTTTTTACCAATGTTTCTCACATCACTTTAGAATTATTTTTCTATACCTTTAGCCGTCTATGGGGTCGCAAAGAGTCGGACACGACTGAAGCAACTTAGCAGCAGCAGCAGGATGACATCTAGCAATCACATTCCACAAATACATATTTATTACTGATATTTTCCAAAACCTATCTCAGTATTGGCAATAACTCAAAGAGGACATGATGTTTAAACTTCAGAAGCTCACAGTCTAGGGCCACATTAGACAATTGATGCATAATAACCTTACAGTCAGTTCAACCCTCATGCACATTTTTCACAAGAACAATTAAGTCATGCCATTCAGAACTTAGATAATCGACTTTTTCATTTAACTGAAGCACATGATCCCCAGCTAGGCTGTACTTTGGTTTTCAGCCTATTATTCTATCAGTTGGAACCTTGATTCTGCCCTTACATATTATGCCACCACTGCCAATTTTATGGATTTGGAAACTTTTCCTTTGATAGACATGCTTGGAGGAAGCATCCACACAAGTGATTTGCTGGACTCAGATAAAATTCTAAGTATAACACTCATCACTCAGAAGAGGATAGAAAACCATGATTTTTATTTTTAAATGAGCATTTTTTTTCTTTTTGCATTTTTTTCTTCTGTTAAAGATGCTATAAAATGATCCTGACAGCATGAATGACCATGCAGGTAACTTGCCAATGCCAACTGAGTGCAGCCCAGAAGGTGCTTAAACCCACTGGCACCCTGGTGCCAGTGACACTCCATATTAGTAGCTACTAATGTTGTCATAACTCTAGAAATTGCCCCGTTTTGTGAGCTTAATCCTCATCAACAGAGGCTTCCCCCATGCTCCACCTCCGTTGCTGAAAATGCAAATGAAAGTGATTTATAGTTTGGGATATTTTCAAATTCTCCAAAAAAGGACATTTCTGTGTTCTTAGGCTGTGAATGATGATGAACCAACCAGAGGTTGAAAATTTGTATCACAAGAGCTTCATATCAGCCATGGGTCTATCTCTTTTCAACAGGAACCTTGCGCTTGCAGAGTGGGGGATAAATAAAAGCCTTGTTCCACAGCCTCCACTTCTTTGTGTTGTCACAATGGTTCCCTGCCTGTGTCATCCATATGACAGGAAGAAGGAAGTGGTTAATACCACTCTCACACACACAGGTCATACTGTGCAGAAGATGGGAGGTGGTTTTAACTATGGGAAAAATGCCTCACAATTTTATGTTTCATATGTAAATTGGTGAGCTCTGTCCTCAAAAATAAGAAAAACAGGTCTTCCACCATTCTCTTCTGCGGAAAAGACTGAACTCAGGAGGAGGATTATTAAGTACAAAGAGGGTTAGGGATGGGCGAGATCAACAGGGTGGCCAGACAAGTGAAGAAATAATCCATTCCCTTGCAAACAGGAGAATGGGCAAGGCACCTGGTATACAGGATTCAGGGGAAAGTGCATCCCTTCACTGTAGCTAATAAAAGCTCTCCATTTCCGGTGACCTCTCAGCAGTACCAGACAGAGAGAGTGGAAAGTCCTTGCAAACAGAAATACAAGCTTCAGAGAAGGAAGTGACATCTCAGAGCAGACTTGCTTGGGGCAACTACAACTGAGGAAACACAGTGTCCTTGATAATAGCCTGCACTCAACCTCATGTTGCTTCGGGCCACAGCCAGAAGACCCAGGATAACTCATTAATGTTGAACACCTACTATGTACCATAGTAGTCACAATTCTTATTGCAAGCCATTCTGATAGATGTCAACCAACAAAAGTAACTGAGTCCCAAGGCAGATAAGCACTTAAAGAATATTGCTTTTTCAAGGCATGTTTGGGCAGGTTGCCTGCCAGTTACTTTCACATTACACTGTTGCTTTTTTTTTTTTAAACTCCCTGAAGTATACTTACACATCCTCTGTGAGAAAAATTGAAATTAGCAAATAACATTTATGGATAACACAGAATTACCTCTCCATGATTTGAGGCTTCCCACTCCAGTGTTCTTGCCTGGAGAATCCCAGGGACGGGGGAGCCTGGTGGGCTGCCATCTATGGGGTTGCACAGAGTCAGACATGACTGAAGTGACTTAGCAGCAGCAGCAGTAGCAACAGAAATGTGAATCAAAAATGAAACTGGATTAGGGGTCATGAGGCAGCCTGAGAGTCATCGATTATTGTATGAGATACTTTATGCAAAACCCTAGCATGGTGCCTGGAAAAGACTAAGTACTCAAAATATCACAGCTGTTGGCATTGTAATAACAAGTGTTATTGATGTTTTTACTTCTGGTGTTATAATTATTATGACTGAGGCCATTACATATCAATAGTTCTAAAATTATCCCTACTTTATTGGGGCTAATTTCCTAGAGATGAATTGAGGAAAATGGGGGAAGAGAACCTTCCTTCCTAATGAAAGATACATAGGAAAAAGTGCCGAGAAAGGTATAGCGTACATCCTTAGAATGAATGCTTGGGAAAGTCAGCAATATTTTACATACAAGTTTATATACGTAATCTAAAACACCATCATGCCTGGACTTGGATCATGTCACACATTAAAGGAGGCAGATGTGGGCTACAGGATGACCTAGAGGTTGGTGCTTTCATTAAGGAAGGAGACAGATGAGTCTGTGTAAGTAGATGGCAGAATATTCCAGCCTTAAATTCATTATATGTGTCAAGCCTAGATAATCTAAAGGCTTCTTAGTTGCAGACAACAGAAGCCATTATATCTAGCTTAACAAGAAAGGTCTATATTATAGGGTAGCCTGGTAGGCTGCAGTCCATGGGGTCGCTGAGGGTCGGATACAACTGAGCGACTCCACTTTCACTTTTCACTTTCATGCATTGGAGAAGGAAATGGCAACCCACTCCAGTGTTCTTGCCTGGAGAATCCCAGGGAGGGCAGAGCCTGGTGGGCTGCTGTCTATGGGGTCGCACAGTCGGACACGACTGAAGCGACTTAGCAGCAGCAGCAGCAGATAGTTCACAGAACTTACTGGATGACTGAGTGCTACCCAGCCTGGAACTACACTGTCAGGAGAAATGTCCAACCACACCACTGAACCTCTGTAGCAGATATCCTGTTGCTGTTGTTACCTGCTGCTCAGTAGTCATGCCAAAAGGGACCAGAAAGTAGAACTTCCACCACAGCTGCACCATGGAAATCCCATACTTCTGCAATGAGGTCTGATCTCACACATACTCTCCAAGTCTCCCACGACTGTATCAACTTAGCAGAATCTAGGTAATGTAAGAAATTCTTAGCTTCATGATAATTGCTAAGAATATAGATTTTTCCTAAAGTATAAGAGAGCATGAGGAAAAGGTATTGGAAGTGGGTGTTGAATAAATTCATCTGTAGCATCTATAACATCAGATTTGGAAACTAAGTAGCTTTTTAAGGGTATCTGGTTATTAAATCTGGGAATCTCTTTTCATACTAAGTGGCCTGGAGCTGCTCCAGGACTATGGAATGGTAACTACTGTCAACATTCAACTTGATGGACAGAAACCCAGACAAAACCTAGAAACTTTGTATTTTGCTGAACTCAGGAAGCCTCAGCACAGGCTACATTGGTTACTTTCAGTACTGAAAACTGCTTATGTGCCTTGACTTTAATGGTACTCTCAGGCTGGAGGTATGGATGTAGATCAGTATATCTCAAAATATATCCTGCACGACACCCTCATCAAAATCCCTTGGGGTGTTTATTAAAGTGAAGATCACTGGGCCCCCCTCCAAACTCTGAAGCAGAATCTACAGATTAGTGGGAACTATATACCTAGAGGACCACTTATCTGTATTTTGAATATATGCTCCCATGCTCATATAGCCTAGACTTAGAGCGTAGTGAAATCCCTAGTTATTTCCATAAGAGCTCATTATCCAAGTCTAAAAGTTGTAATGTAGGAAGGAAGTCGGAAACTCCTCTTTGGCCTTGTCAACTCAAACTTTACAAATTTACCTATAAGCTCAGGCCACAAGAGCTGAGAATGACAATATACTGAGACTCAAAAATGCATAATGTTTTAAAGCTACATTAGCATACTGTCATATCCTAAGCATCAAAAATACATAAATCAAAATTGAACTCATAATAATCTGAATATTTGTGTGCAGAATCTCTTGCTCAGTTACAGGAATAAGGTCACAGGCCTGAAAAATTGGTTACAGGTGTCTCTAAGGAGATAGCATTAAGACATTTACACAAGGTGTGCCCTGTATTTACATGCGAGCTAGCCTCTCTGCTATGTTTTCCTATGAATGTGTTTAACTCTACAGAGAAATGTGACAACCAACTCCTAGCATATGGAAGTACTTCCACATAGCAAATTATATGGGACCTATTGGAGAAGGCAATGGCACCCCACTCCAGTACTCTTGCCTGGAAAGTCCCATGGATGGAGGAGCCTGGTAGGCTGCAGTCCATGGGATCGAGAAGAGTCGGACACGACTAAGCGACTTCACTTTCATGCATTGGAGAAGGAAATGGCAACCCACTCCAGTGTTCTTGCTTGGAGAATCCCAGGGACAGGGGAGCCTGGTGGGCTGCCGTCTATGGGGTCGCACAGAGTCGGACACGACTGAAACGACTTAGCAGCAGCAGCAGGGAGAACGAGAAGAATTTGTAAATCCTGTGAGTTTAAATGTATCTTTTCAAATTCTATTAGACCTAAATCTTGCTGTATTTAACTAAAATCAACCTACATTTACTGAAAACCTACTGTGTGCCAAAATCATTCTAGATGCTTTCTCATATGTTATCTCATTTATTTTTAGAACAATCCTATAAGGTAAGCATTTTCAATTCTGTTTCATAGTTGAGAATACCAAAGTTCCAAGAGACTGGGTAACATGTCACAGAGCACAGATGTGAAGCCAGGACTTCCTGGCAGTAAATCCCATGCTCTTTCTACTCTATAATTTTAATTAATGCTAATTAAGTATCATTTACTATTTAGTTAATACAACCCACTATATCTTACAGCAAAATACATTTTTACTATATTATCTCCTTGATTCTAGTGACAGCACTCAGGCCTGGTAGAGAATGATGTTATCATTGCACATTGGAAAAAGAGAAACCCCAGGAGATTCAGGAATTGTTCACAGGTCACAAAGCTCACAGCATCTGAGCACTATTCTTTTGATTCCAAATACATGTTCTATTTGCTATCTCAGAGTTTAGGAAAGGAGAATTAACATTACTCTGTCCTAGTTTACAATAATCTGCTCAGCGTTTTATATATGTGAGTCCTAATCCTCACCACAACTCTGAAACCTAAGAAGTAGACCCATTTCATAGATGCCTGAACAATGACTTAAGCTGAAGTTGGGGCTTCCCTCGTGGCTCAGCTGGTAAAGAATTCACCTGCAATGCAGGAAACCTGGGTTTGATCCCTGGGTTGGGAAGATCCCCTGCAGAAGGGAAAGGCTACCCACTCCAGTATTCTGGCCTAGAGAATTTTTATGGACTGTATAGTCCATGGGGTCGCAAAGAATCAGACACGACTGAGTGACTTTCACTTTAAGCTGAAGTTAGTGTTAGAACCAATTCAAACCCAAATCTCTGAGACGCTGATAAAATTACATATTACACATACACACACGCACACAGGGTTCCCTTGTGGCTCAGACGGTAAAGAATCTGCCTGTAATGTGGTAGCCCCAGGTTCGATCCCTGGGTGTGAAAGATCCCCTGGAGAAGGGAATGACAACCCACTTCAGTATTCTTCAGTATGCAGTACTGGTGAAACCCATGGACAGAGGAGTCTGACGGGCTACAGTCCACAGAGTCACAAAGAGTCAGACACAACTGAGTGACTAACTTTCACTTTTACCATGAAGAAAGTACAGATAGCTCTTAACAGAACTTTCTATTTGGAAACTCCTAGTTTTGATCATGAAAGTGTTGTTATTCACTATCCTTAAACATGCAAGTAGAATGAGCAAATATAGACAAAAATCTTTCAGTGGATTCCATATAGGCATGACTGTACCTAAAAGAAGAAGAAACTGGTGGGTCATTTTAAAAGTACTTGGCCATGCCTATGAATGTGCACTGCCAGGAAAACTTCAAATAATTATGTCCTTCATGCCATTCACCCAATGTCATTCTTGGAAGTGATGTTCTCAGGGATTAAGTTTTAAACAGACATGTAGAATCAATGAGGCCTTGTGCTTAGAACTCCTTGTAAATGAACAGAAAACTGGGTAAGTAGAACTTGTCTGGAGCTTCCCTGTGGCTCAGATGGTAAAGCGTCTGCCTGCAATATGGGAGACCCAGGTTTGATCTCTGGGTTAGGAAGATCCCCTAGAGAAGGAAATGGCAACCCACTCCAGTACTCTTGCCTGGAGAATTCCATGGACTGAGGAGCCTGGTGGGCTACAGTCCATGGAGTCGCAAAGAGTCAGACATGACTTGTTTACTGAATGAGAACAGCAGGGAAGCCAGTACTTTCACAGATACTCTGAAAATCACAATTGCTATAAAATACATGAGATTTTACCTGAAGACCAATAAAGTATTTTCTTTGTTAACCAATAGCTCAGCAGGTAAGAATAACAGTTACTAAGACTTGTGTGTATTTTTTATAGATTATAAAATATGTCACACAGAAAGATCATTTTATTTTCAGATTGTAAAACACCTTAATCCCATTACTTGGCCCACAGTGGGCTTTCAATAAATGTAGTTGCAAAGAAAAGAACTGAACAGAGTTAAGAATTGTTAGCCTTTTCAAACACATGAGAAAATGGATAAGTGACTCACTAAGGGTAAATGACTTGCCCAGTTTCACATATAAGCTTTGATATGTTATTAAATTCTTTTACTCATCTATGAGTCTTTTAGAAATTATTTAATTCTATATTGCTATCAAGGAGTAACAATAGACCATCTGATATACATAAAAATTGAGTATTTTTTCCATTAAGATGCCTCTCCATCTTAGTCAAAAAACCTGGATTTGATCAATCTTGGTTTGCAGAATAGAACCCTTAAGAATTTAAATCCAGATTTTTTTTGAGTTATCCATATGCCTGAATCAGTTGTTTCTGTCAAACATCCATTACCTCATGGCCCAGATTTCCATAATTAAAGGAGGTCAAATGAGAATAGATGGAAACTGAAAAGCAGTGTGTTAATATTAGCTGTTAACAGTGAGATGTATTCCTCTTATAAATACAAAGATAGTAAAGGGCTTCCTTTATAAAAGAAAGAATTGTCCAGCCAGCTTATAAAAAGTGTGTTACTGTACAACTTGAATATAGAAATTCAAAGACAAATGTGATTGGTAATAACAATGTTATATTAGACTCTCTGACAAAATAAGCTTAAAGTTTGGAGTTTGATGTTTGAAAGGACAGTCAAATGTTACAGGCATAGAGAACTTTTACAGATTTAGTCCATTATGAAAATCAAAGATTTACCCAGGCATAATCCTCTTTAAAACATGATCATCTATGGTTTTCACATATTATAAACTCAGCCTTCTTGATGTCTTCAATCATTAAAAAGCTGTTAGTAAAATATATATATATATATAAGGCATTGGAAGGAATATACAGTATAGTGTATTCAAATAAAGGCACTTATTGAATGCCTACTAGGTGACTGATAACTGCAAAACAATCATTACTACCTCCATTTCACTGATGAGGAAACTGAGATTTAGATTCGTTAAGGCACTTATCAAAGATGATAAAGACAATAATTAACAAAGACATGCACTAACCACAGTATTCCAATGTTGTGTCCCATATTAGTTTTTTCCTAAACTTCTCTGTAAGTTTCAAAATTGACCAAAGTATAGATCCAGAATGGCAACACTAATAGCCTTTTGTTCTTTTCACTGTCTTTTATTAAGGTAACTATTTTTAATGTTTGCTTACACTTAATTTCTTAATCACTCTATTTTGTGTCTCTATTTAAGGATTCAGCTATTAAACATAACGAAAAGACTTCTGGTGTTCAAATGCCATTTGTTTCAGATATCACTCCCAAAGCGACAAGAAATATGAACAACAGAATTCAAAATCTTTTCTGGATCAAACCTCGAAACATCTATAAAATCCCACTGTATATGATTAAAAGATGTTAAGATGTAGGATCAATGCAAGAAAAGAAGCCTGCAGGAGCAGATCTTAACATGTCAGGAGAGTACAACCACCAAAACAGATGGGGCACTGAAAGAAGCAAAACACAATTATCCAATCTTTGGGGGAAAAAAATAAAGGGAACAAGATGCCCAGGCAATGAAGAGTACCAGAAAGTAAGCAAGCAGACAGACAGTCATTCCTTTTCTGTAAGAAATAGTGCATTGATGAGTTGCAATGAAAAAGAAAAGTCAAAGGGTAAGGAAATAAAATGTCCAAAAAATTATCACAGAGACATAAACATACATATACACTCAGGGGTGGAAGATGGGAAGGAAAAGAGGCAGAAAACTTTCACTTCATTGTGAAATAGGGAGACTCCTATTGGCCTGTGATAAAAGACCTTGGTTCTTTTCCCATGAACTTCCTACACATGCAGTCCGAGAACTCAATAATTCATTTTATTCAAAAGTAAAAGCAATATTCAAAAAGAACCAAAAATTATTTAAGAAAAAAGGAAGAAATTGACAAACACACACACAAATGCAAATATAGAAGAAATGTTAGTGGCTCAGACGGTAAAGAATGCCACCTGCCATGTGTGAGACCTGGGTTCAACCCCTGGGTTGGTAAGATCCCCTGGAGGAGGGCATGGCCACCCACTCCAGTACTGTTGCCTGGAGAATCCCCACGGATAGAGGTGTGCCTGGCGGGCTATAGTTCTTGGGGTCGCAAAGAGTTAGACTTGACTGAGCAACTAAGCACAGCACAGCACAGGAAACGTGAACAGGCAGAGGAAAATCATGATGAAAGCTATTGTGATGAATCAAAACACATTAAAAAAAATCAAAGAACCCAAAGTAAAAAATACAAGAGTTTAGGGAATATGTAACTGAATGATAGAAAAAAGTAAAATAAGAGAGGTCAGAGCTAAGAAAAGATGAAGAATAAAAAGCATTAGGGCTTCCCTGGTGGGCCAGTGGCTGAGACTCTGCTTTGCATTGCATGGAACACGAGTCCGATGCCTAGTTCGGGAAGATTCCACATGTTGCAAAGCAACTAAGCCTTTGCACCACAACTACTGAGCCTGTGCTCCAGAGTCTATGAGCTGCAACTGCCGAGCCCATGTGCTGCAACTACTGGAGGCCAAGTGCCCTGGAACCAGTGCTCTGCAACAAGAGGAGCCACTGCAAGGAGAAGCTCGTGTACCACAGTGAAGCTCGTGGTACCAGCCCCCACGCATCACAACTGAAGAAAGTCCATCCACAGCAATGCAGACCCAGCACAGCCAAAAGCAAACAAATTACCTAACAAATACATTTTTAAAAATTTTCAAAAAAGTAAAAGAATGAGAATAATGAAGACAATATTATAAATGCACACAAAAAAGCATAGTCTTATGCAAACACAGTACAAAGTAAAGGATGATAAAATTGCAAAAAGTAAACAAAATTAAATTGAAACAATTCATAAAAGTAGCTTAGAAAAATTATGAAGGCTTCCCTGGTGGCTCAGATGGTAAAATGTCTGCCTACAATGAAAAATAGACTAAGGAGATCTTTCACACATGATTAATAATCCTAAAGAAAACAAAACACAAGGAGAAAATTTAAGATATATTCAAGAAAACTTTCAGAAAGAAAATAATGCTTAGTCCAAAAATTAAAACGGTCCATTCTAAGAAAATAAATATATTATAGGACAATGAATAAAAATATATCTCAATAACACTATTGCATGTCAAAAGAAACCTCTGGGTATTCAAACAAAATACTACCTATAATAATAAAACAAAACCAGCTAACCTTGGGTTTCTCAAGGGCAATCTTTAAGAATAAAATAAAGTTACAGCATACACTATGCTTATCAAATCCTAGAGGAAGATTTGTAATAATTCAAGTCAAAAGACGAGAGAAAAACATTTGTAACTTGTAAAACCTAGGAAATATAAATTATATAAAAAGGAAAAGCCTAAGTAAATTAAGAAATGAATAACTATTAAGAAAAAGTCTGGCAGTGGCCACCGAATAAAGGTAGTCACAAGCAAAGTCTAAAACAACTGTGGAAATTATAAACATAAAATACAAATTTTAGAAACCATTATAATTTAGAAATACTTTTAAAATATATATTTAGGCACACAATATGAAAAGCATACATATAAGGTACCAGAAGAATCAGAAAAGAAACAAGTAATAAGGATAGGAAAAAGTGAAGATCGCTACTTTTATCACTGCTTAATATACTGTTGCTAAAAAAGAGAGAATTGAGTGCTCATATAAAGTTACAGTTAGGAAGGTAACAAATAGAACTTTAAACAAAATATAAACTTAAACAATCATGATGATCCAAGCCTACGCCCCAACCAGTAACGCTGAAGAAGCTGAAGTTTAACAGTTCTATGAAGACCTACAAGACCTTATAGAACTACCACCCAAAAGATGTCCTTTTCATTATAGGGGACTGGAATGCAAAAGTAGGAAGTCAAGAAACACCTGGAATAATAGGCAAATTTGGCCTTGGAATATGGAATGAAGCAGGGCAAAGGCTAAAACACTTTTGCCAAGAGAACGCACTGGTCATACCAAAAACCCTCTACCAACAACACAAGAGAAGACTCAACACATGGACGTCACCAGATGGTGAACACCGAAATCAGATTGATTATATTCTTTGCAGCCAAAGATGGAGAAGCTCTATACAGACAGCAAAAACAAGACCAGGAGCTGACTGTGGCTCAGATCATGAACTCCTTATTGCCAAATTCAGACTTAAATTGAAGAAAGTAGGGAAAACCACTAGACCATTCAGGTATGATCTAAATCAAATCCCTTATGACTATACAGTAGAAGTGAGAAATAGATTAAGGGACTAGATCTGATAGATAGAGTGCCTGAGGAACTATGGACGTAGGTTCGTGACATTGTACAGGAAACAGGGATCAAGTCCATCCCCATGGAAAAGAAATGCAAAAAAGCAAAATGGCTTTCTGAGGAGGCCTTACAAATAGCTGTGAAAGGAAGAGAAGAGAAAAGGAAAGATATTCCCATTTGAATGCAGAGTTCCAAAGAATAGCATGGAGAGATAAGAAAGCCTTCCTCAGCGATCAATGCAAAGAAATAGAGGAAAAGAACAGAACAGGAAAGACTAGAGATCTCTTCAAGAATTAGAGATACCAAGGGAACATTTCATGCAAAGATGGGCTTGATAAAGGACAGAAATTATATGGACCTAACCGAGGCCGAAGATATTAAGAAGAGATAGCAAGAATACACAGAAGATCTATACAAAAAAGATCTTCACATCTCAGATAAGCATGATGGTGTGATCACTACCTAGAGCCAGACATCCTGGAATGTGAAGTCAAGTGGGCCTTAGAAAGCATCACTACGAACAAAGCTAGTAGAAGTGATGCAATTCCAGTTGAGCTATTTCAAATCCTAAAAGATGATGCTGTGAAAGTGCTGCACTCAATATGCCAGCAAATTTGGAAAACTCAGCAGTGGCCACAGGATTGGAAAAGGTCAGTTTTCATTCCAATTCCAAAGAAAGGCAATGCCAAAGAATGCTCAAACTATCAGACAATTGCACTCATCTCACATGCTAGTAATGTTCAAAATTCTCTAAGCCAGGCTTTAGCAATACATGAACTGTGAACTTCCAGATGTTCAAGCTGTTTTTAGAAAAGCCAGAGGAACCAGAGATCAAATTGCTAACATCTACTGGATCATGGAAAAAGCAAGAGAGTTCCAGAAAAACATCTATTTCTGCTTTACTGACTATGTCAAAGCCTTTGACTGTGTGGATCACAATAAACTGTGGAAAATTCTGAAAGAGATGGGAATACTGGACCACCTGACCTGCCTCTTGAGAAACCGGTATGCAGGTCAGGAAGCAACAGTTAGAACTGGACATGGAACAACAGACTGGTTCCACATAGGAAAAGGAGTATGTCAAGGGTGTATACTGTCACCCTGGTTATTTAACTTCTATGCAGAGTACATCATGAGAAGTTCTGGGCTGGAAGAAGCACAATCTGGAATCAAGATTGTCGGGAGAAATATCAGTAACCTCAGATATGCAGATGATACCACCCTTATGGCAGAAAGTGAAGAGGAACTAAAAAGCCTCTTGATGAAATTGAAAGAGGAGAGTGAAAAAGTTGGCTTAAAGCTCAACACTCAGAAAACGAAGATCATGGCATCTGGTCCCATCACTTCATGGGAAATAGATGGGAAAAGAGTGGAAACAGTGTCAGACTATTTTTCTGGGCTCCAAAATCAGTACAGATAGTGATTGGACCCATGAAATTAAAAGACGCTTACTCCTTGGAAGATAAGTTATGACCAACCTAGATAGTATATTAAAAAGCAGAGATATTACTCTACCAACAAAGTTCCGTCTAGTCAATGCTATGGTTTTTCCAGTAGTCATGTATGGATGTGAGAGTTGGACTATAAAGAAAGCTGAGTGCTGAAGAATTGATGCTTCTGAACTGGGTGCTGGAGAAGACTCTTGTGAGTCCCATGGACTGCAAGGAGATCCGACACGTCCATCCTAAACGAGATCAGTCCTGGGTGTTCTTTGGAAGGACTGAAGCTGAAACTCCAATACTTAGGCCACTTCATGCAAAGATTTGACTCATTGGAAAAGTCCCTGATGCTGGGACGGATTGGGGGCAGGAGGAGAAGGGGATGACAGAGGATGAGTGGGCTGGATGACATCACCGACTTGATGGACAAGAGTTTGGGTGAACCTTGGGAGTTGGTGATGGACAGGGAGGCCTGGCGTGCTGTGATTCACGGGGTTGCAAAGAATCGGACACGACTGAGCAACTGAACTGAAAACTTAAAAAATTATCAAAAAGAAAACATATCATTTTGGGAACGATTTTTATGAATCAATAAAAAATGATGTGTATTTAATATTTCATCGCACAATTAAGACTAGCCTATCTATTAAAGCCATTAATAAAAACAGGGCAAACTCACGTATTAAGTAGGAAAAAAAACTAATTCATAAAGAAAATCTGACTACATACCCACACACAAAAATACATTATGTGTTAATTACATGTATGAATATATAAACAATATTCTCATATATAATTTTACAATAATAGGCAACCCAAATTAAATGGGCAATCTGAAATTCATTTCTCCAAAAAAAATAAAACACAAATTGCCAGTAAATACTAGAATGTGCCTAACATCATTAGCCATTAAGGGAAAATATGAATCAAAATCACCATTAGGTCTTACTTCACACTGCTGCTGCTGCTGCTGCTAAGTCGCTTCAGTCGTGTCTGACTCTGTGCGACCCCATAGATGGCAGCCCACCAGGCTCCCCCGTCCCTGGGATTCTCCAGGCAAGAACACTGGAGTGGGTTGCCATTTCCTTCTCCAGTGCATGAAAGTGAAAAGTGAAAGTGAAGTTGCTCAGTCGTATCCAACTCTTAGCAACCCCATGGCCTGCAGTCCACGAGGCTCCTCCATCCATGGGATTTTCCAGGCAAGAGTACTTCACACTAACTACCATCATTTCAGTTCAGTTGCTCAGTTGTGTCTGACTCTTTGTAACCCCCATGGACTGCAGCACACCAGGCCTCCCTGTCCATCACCAACTCCCGGAGCTTACTTAAATTCATGTCAGTTGCATCGGTGATGCCTTCCAACCATCTCATCCTCTGTCGTCCCCTTTTCCTCCCACCTTCGATCTTTCCCAGCATCAGTGTCTTTTCCAATGAGTCAGTTCTTCGCATCAGGTGGCCAAAGTATTGGAGTTTCAGCTTCAGCATCAGTCCTTCCATAGACATTCAGGACTGATTTCCTTTAGGATTGACTGCTTGGACAACCATGATTATAATCAAAAATAGACACTAGCAAGTGTTGACAAGTATGTGAAGATATTAGAAGCCCCATATACTGCGTGTGAGAATTTAAAATTATTCCCTATGGGAAACAGTTTAGTAGTTCCTCAAAATGCTAAATATAGAATTACCATATGGTCAAGAAATTCCACTCCTGGGTATCTGCCCACGAGAAATGAAAATACATATCCACAAAAATTTGTATACACAAACGTTGGTAGCAGCATTATTTATAATACCTAACAAGGAGAAACAATGCAAATTCCCATTAACTAAAGAACAGATCAATAAGATNTTGTATACACAAATGTTGGTAGCAGCATTATTTATAATACCTAACAAGGAGAAACAATGCAAATTCCCATTAACTAAAGAAAAGATCAATAAGATGTGGTATATCCATAAAAAGAATATTATTTGGCAACAAAAGAGATGATGTACTGATATACTATATAACATGAATGAAACTTGAAAACATGATGTTAACTGGAAGAAGCCAGTCACAAAAAACCATGTACTGCATCATTCCATGTACATGAAATGTCAAGAATGGGTTAATTTTTATAGAGAGAGTAGATTAGTCATAAGTTACCTAGTGCTGGTTGGTGAGGGGGTAGGAAGTAGGGGGAAGCTGTGGGTAAATAGGGAGTGATGCTAATGAGTATGTAGTTCCTTTTTGAGAGAATGAAATGTCCTAAAATTGTGGTGAGGGTTGCAAAACTGTCTGTTAACACTAAAAACTATTTGATTGTGTATGTTAAATGGGTAGATTGTTTGAAGTACTGGTTATATCTTAATAAAGCCATTAAAAATAAACTATCAGTTTATAAAAGACGGCAAAGAACAAGTATATAGATGGGAAATTAGAATAAGAAACAGATCACATATATAATTTTAAAGACTACAGAAGACCATTTTGTTTTGATTCTAGAAATTAACTAGAAAACCTGAATGCAATGGATCATTTTCTAGGAAAATAGAAATTACAAAAAAAAAAAAAGGACCAATGAAATATTGGAAAATCAAAATCATATGAGACACAGACAAAGTTGTCAAAAACTACTCAACCCCTCTCCACCAGAGGATCAGAACCAAACATTTTATATATATCTTGAATACTATTTAAACTGTTCAAGAGTAAAGAAAATACAAACACTCCTCATTTTTAATGAGGTCCCCAATCTAATGAGTTTAATCAGTTCAGTTCAGTCGCTCAGTCGTGTCTGACTCTTTGTCACCCCATAGAATGCAGCACGCCAGGCCTCCCTGTCCATCCCCAACTTGCAGAGCATACCCAAACTCATGTCCATCAAGTCGGTGATGCCATCCAGCCATCTCATCCTCTGTCGTCCCCTTCTCCTCCTGCCCCCAATCCCTCCCAGCATCAGAGTCTTTTCCAATGAGTCAACTCTTCTCATGAGGTGGCCAAAGTACTGGAGTTTCAGCTTTAGCATCATTCTTTCCAAAGAACACCAGGACTGATCTCCTTCAGAATGGACTGGCTGGATCTCCTTGCAGTCCAAGGGACACTCAAGAGTCTTCTCCAACACCACAGTTCAAAAGCATCAATTCTTCGGCACTCAGCTTTCTTTATAGTCCAACTCTCACATCCATACATGACTACTGGGAAAACCNATAATTAATTCAATGTAGTATTTGTGAATGAATGGAAAGTTTAGAAATAGAAAAACTATGTATAGGAATTTAGTATACAATTATATGATCATGTGGGAAAATGATGGATTGTTCAATAAATGAGTAACCTAGGAAAAAAAATTTCCTTGCCACATAACTACTTTCATGGATCTCCACCATAAATTATGGATGGATAAATGGCTTAAGTGGCTGAAACTGCAAAATTTCATTAAGAAAACATCAATTTTTTTAATAATCTTAAAGATAAATCTCAATATGAAACTATGTATAAAAACTTAGTAATTATGAAAGTTAGTAATTATGATATGAAACTTAGTCATTATAAAAGACTACAAAAAAATTAGCAAAAAATATTGCTATATCTTTTAAATTTTTATGCATGCCAAATAAAACTTAAAAGACAAAAATTGGGTGGAAATAAATAACACATTGAAAGGCCATTTTTGTGTATAGACAGAGCTCCTGAAAGAAAATGGTCAACAAGAAAATGTAAGAAAATGGTCATTTTCTTACAGAAAAGTTGGGAAACAACATGAACATGTTCTTTACAGAAGAGTAAATACAAAAGTTTTAGACATGGTAAAATGTTCAAATTCATCCACAATATAAGAAATGCAAATTGAATCTAAATTTGCATTTAGATTCAATCTAAATCTAAAACAACATTCAATAGGCAAAGTCAAAACCCATTCTAAAATGCTGTGTTTTTCAGGGGATGGAAAACAGGGAAACTCTCCTATTTTGTTGGTAGGAATTTAAGCTAGTACTAGAACAGTTTCAGTTCAGTTCAGTTCTCAGTCGTGTCCGACTCTTTGCGACCCCATGAACTGCAGCACGCCAGGCCTCCCTGTCCATCACCAACTCTAGGAGTTCACTCAAACTCACGTCCATCAAGTCGGTGATGCCATCCAGCCATCTCTGCCCTGTTGTCCCCTTCTCCTCCTGCCCCCAATCCCTCCCAGCATCAGAGTCTTTTACAATGAGTCAATTCTTCACATGAGGTGGCCAAAGTACTGGAGTTTCAGCTTTAGCATCATTCTTTCCAAAGAACACCAGGACTGATCTCCTTTAGAATGGACTGGTTGGATCTCCTTACAGTCCAAGGGACTCTCAAAAGTCTTCTCCAACACCACAGTTCAAAAGCATCAATTCTTCAGTGCTCAGCTTTCTTCACAGTCCAACTCTCACATCCGTACATGACCACTGGAAAAACCATAGCCTTGACCAGATGGACCTTTGTTGGTAAAGTAATATCTCTGCTTTTTAATATGCTATCTAGATTGGTCATAACTTTCCTTCCAAGGAGTAAGCATCTTTTAATTTCATGGCTGCAGTCACCATCTGCTGTGATTTTGGAGCCCCCCAAAATAAAGTCTGACACTGTTTCCATTATTTCCCCATCTATTTCCCATGATGTGATGGGACCAGATGCCATGATCTAAGTTTTCTGAATCTTGAGCTTTAAGCCAACTTTTTCACTCTCCTCTTTCACTTTCATCAAGAGGCTTTTTAGTTCCTCTTCACTTTTCTGCCATAAGGGTGGTGTCATCTGCATATCTGAGGTTATTGATATTTCTCCCGGCAATCTTGATTCCAGCTTGTGCTTCTTCCAGCCCAGCACTTCTCATGATGTACTCTGTATAGAAGTTAAATAAGCAGGTGACAATATACAGCCTTGACGGACTCCTTTTCCTATTTGAAACCAGTCTGTTGGTCCATGTCCAGTTCTAACTGTTGCTTCCTGACCTGCATACCGGTTTCTCAAGAGGCAGGTCAGGTGGTCCGGTATTCCCATCTCTTTCAGAATTTTCCACAGTTTATTGTGATCCACACAGTCAAAGGCTTTGGCATAGTCAATAAAGCAGAAATAGATGTTTTTCTGGAACTCTCTTATTAGAACAGTTTAATAAACTTTTAAAAGATACAATAAAAAAAAAGACACCTTAAATTTCAAAACTGAAAACTGACATATACTGCTGAGAGAAATTAAAGAAGAGCTAAATGAATGAAGAGATATACTATGTTGCTGCTGCTGCTGCTGCTGCTTAGCCGCTTCAGTCTGGTCTGACTCTGTGCGACCCCATAGATGGCAGCCCACCAGGCTCCCTCGTCCCTGGGATTCTCCAGGCAAGAACACTGGAGTGGGTTGCCATTTCCTTCTCTGATGCGTGAAAGTGAAGTCGCTCAGTCGTGTCTGACCCTCAGCGACCCCATGGACTGCAGCCTTCCTGGCTCCTCCATCCGTGGGATTTTCCAGGCAAGAGTACTGGAGTGGGGTGCATTGCCTTCTCCAATACTATGTTAATGGAATGGAAAACTCAATAGAGCTAAGATGCTAATTCTCCCTAAATTGATCTATAACTTTAACTCAGCAGGTTTTACCTTGTTTTTTAATTCCAAAATTTATAAAGAAAAGAAAAGGACCTAGCCTAGCTAAAACAATCTTGAGGATAATAAAGTTGGAGGATTACAATCAAGACAATGTAGTTTTGGCATAACGGGAGGTAAAGAGAAATGGAATGGGAATGGGAGATACAGACTCACTCATACCTGGATCATCAGTGATTTCAATACTGATGCCAAAACAATTCAATGAGGAAAGGAATGGCTTTCAACAAATGATGCTGGAACAAGTTTTAAAAGATGTGGGGATTATAAACAACAAGTGCTTCAAAACCTACCTCATGCCATACATACAAGGTAATCTGAGATGGATTATAGACCAAACTGTGGAGCAAAACTGTAAGGTTTCACAGAGAAAAATAAGATAAAAGGTTCTAAACTTGGGATATGAAAATATTTCTTAGAAAGAACACAGTAAATCAGGATGTAATTATAATAGAAAAATATTAAGACTAAACTTCACAAAAATAAAATTATCTGCTCATAAAAAAGATATTGGTAAGAAACTAAAAAGGCAAGCACAGACTGAAAGAAAATATTCACGAAACTACGTCCTACAAAGGGCTTGTTTCTAGAATTTTAAAACTGCATACGAATCAATAACAAAAAGATAAACAATCTCAATTTTTTAAATGGCAAGAGACTTGGGACACCTCACATAAAGAAAAATATATGAATGACAAATAAGGACACAAAGAGATACTTAATGCTATTAGCCATCAAGGAAAAGCAATTTTAAACCACAATAAGATACAGTTTTCATATTCATTCAAACATATAATATTTTTTTAATGACAACAAAAAATATCGGTGAAGATGCAGAAAACTTGAACTCTCATACATTGCCTAGGGGAACGCAGCGACTGTGCGGCCGTCTCTACCAAAGTTATGATGAAACGTTCTATTCTACACATTTACGCAAGAGAAATGAAAACATGTACCCACTAGGAAACTGTTAAAAGAATGTTCTTTGCAACTTTGTTCATAATAGCCCCAAACTGGAAATGACTCAAAAGTCTACTAAAAGAGAATGGGTAAAAATTTGTGATATATTCATAGAACTGAACACTACCCAGCAATAACCAAACTACTTACATACCCAACAACATGGAATGAACCTCAAAAATACTATGTTGAACAAAAATGTGCATGCTGTGAGCTTCCATTTATATGAAATTCAAGAACAGGTGACAGCCAACTACCTTCAGAAATAAGACAGTGATTGTCTAATAAGGAAATGGGAATTGACTAGAAAAGGCACAAGGAACTTTGTGGTAATGGAAATGCTCCATACCTCTATTAGAGTGGTGACTTACATGGGTAGATACACTTATCAGAACCTATCAAATTATACACTTAATATACATGTATTTCACTGTATATAAATTTAGCTTCAATTAAAAAAAACAATGAAGAAAAAAATCAAAAATCACTTTGATCTTACAACTCTAAGAACTTATCTTAAAGATAACACATAGTGTTCACTATAATACATTCTAAAACATTCTAAATATCCACCAATATCCACAATGAAAAAAAAAATGATGCACCACAAATGAGAAAGACTGAGGTTCAATATATAAAGTGCTAAGTTTAAAAGGCAAGGTATGGAATAGCACTTATGATACACTATCACAAGTATTTAAAAACAATACCATAAATTTCTAGAAGGAAAAAAGGAGATTAGTAACCCTGCTTGTCTCCAAGGAACTGGGTGACTGAAGGATCTGGAGTAGGAAGGAGTTACTTATTTTTCAACATTTCTCCTTTGTATCTCTTGAATTGCATATTAATTGCACCTCATTTCTTCTAAACTTACACCAATGACTTCTTTCTATGAGAGAGAGAAAAAGGGGAAGATTTGGTTTAAAAAAAAAAGGTAAAAAACAGAAGGGAAAAGGAAGTAGAGAGGAACAAGTGTCAAGATAAAGACTCTTAGAAAAGTTAAGATGGAGTTTACTGGAAGGGAAAGTGGAGCGAATTTAAAAATTGAGAAGAATAAAGACTGTTGATTTTGATTTTGTTGATACAGAAACAGAAAAATACAAGGAGAATGGCAGTTGCTTCCTTAGGACTCATGACAGTTAATCAGACACTAGAGGATAAAAGGGCAAAAGACATATTAAATACCTGTTTTCCATCTGCAGTTACAATCGAAGAAAGCGGATAGTCAGACAAACTGACGATCAGGTTTCCAGGAATGAAAGAAGAGGGGTAGACACAGATCAGAGTGGAAATTAAAAGTCTTTGGAAATTCAGAAGGATCTCCCCAAAGCATGAATCCTGTTAAGGGAGGAGGATTCAACATGTGGGTGAGGCTTGGCAAGCCCTTAACTCACAGTTCACGAGGCCTGGCAAAACCTGCCTCCTTTCCAAGTGGACGGTAGAGGCAGAGACGAGAACAGAGACCCAAGGCCTCCTCACAGTGCTAAGGCTGCAGGCTCCCTCCTCTATCCCAGGAGAGTGCCTAGCTCAGGATCGTTGCCTTATCTTCAGTTAATATTTGCACAGACTTAGAAAGGCTATGGAACAGCTCTTCCTAGGCTTTCATTTCCCTGGGAGCTCAGCCTCTCTGATGTGCTAAGAAGATATCTGAAGAGATAATAAAATCCACCTGTCCATTCATTCATTCATTATTTGGACAGATGTCACTTGGTTACCAATTATGGGCCTGGTACTCTAAGTATTGATGAAATAAAGATATGTTAATTATCATTAAGATATCCCAGTCTTAAAGGAGAAAAGAAATAAGTAATACATAAAGCAGACACAGCAAAAGGTTAATTGTAGAATCCATAAGGTGGGATTATTTGCTTTTTTGATTTTTCTGTAATTGTGAAAGCCTTTATAACAAAATGTTGAAAAATATAAATTACAGTACAACATGACAAGTGCTTATTGACACTGAATTCACAGTGAGGAGGCCACCATTTTTCTAATGATTGTTAATGGGACTAGCACAAATAGAGATGTGTAGTCAAGTAAGTTTGGCTAAAGTAAGTCAAGTAACATTTGGTTAAACAAAAGTAAACCTGTTCTTTACTGCATCATGTATTGATAGCTCCAAGACAGTCTAGGCCACATGATTCTTCTAAGACCAAATGTGTAGAATCTTCCAGGTTTATTAGACTATATGATACTTTCCCTACCCTCTGCAGAAATGTCATGGGGTTACACAGGTAGTGTTACATCTGCTGTACATGGGGATTCCTTCTTCAGCTCACAGTCTAAACAGGAGTTTATTTTTCTCACATTTGGCTGTTAATGCACACAAGCTAGTATTACAGCACCTTGTTCATGCATAGAAACACTGGGTGATGGCCTTATAGAATGCGAAGATCAGAAACACAAAAACGAATTAAGAAAAAACAAACATGAAGACTCACTTCAAACAAATGCTTAGGCAAAATTTAAGCGCTTAAATAATATTCCTTAAGGACCCT
Organism: Redunca redunca; assembly: GCA_006410935.1. Taxonomy (NCBI): domain Eukaryota; kingdom Metazoa; phylum Chordata; class Mammalia; order Artiodactyla; family Bovidae; genus Redunca; species Redunca redunca. The sequence goes on along the minus strand of SJYQ01000488.1, from coordinate 555,239 downwards.
GAAATGAGAAAGGGGCATCTCAGTCCAGACTGACATACAGGAGAGGAAAAGCAGTACCAAAATACTGCAGGCAGCAAAGAAAGATTTTTTGCCCTGTGGGTTTAGAGTCCTTTGATGAAGGAGATGGATATCAGAGCCCACAAAATAGTATTCAGAATGATACCTAAATAGGACTGTATAGTAAAATATACATAATTCTCATCCAAGAGGACATTTTCAAATCCTTGTTTTGTTTTGTATTGTTTTGTTTTCCCTCAAAGTCCCAAACGAAAGAGCCCTCCTAAGTACTGGGTAAAGTATGCATATGTCTGCATTTGTAGGAACCTCCCAAACAATATTTGTTCAATTTCGCTTCACAGAGTGGGTAAACGAAACAGATAATTTCCAAGAATGTTCTCTTAACAAGCTGAACTTCCCTCTTGCACTACCACATCTTCTATAATCACAGAGGTATAACAAATATTACACTTTACTGTAGTTATTTGTTTATATTTTCATACGAGAATACTCTGTGTAGTACATTACAATGATCTATGTATGCACTGGCCTCCGTAATCAAACTGTGAGCTTACTGAGGAGGGGACTGTACATTTTTTTTTCTATTTCAAATCCCATGTGCAAATTCTGAAGGTCCTGGTATGCCGCTCTAAAGAGCTTGGATCTTATCCCAAGAGCAATTGGAAGCGCTAGAGGCTTTTAAATAAGGTCAGTTTTTAATAGGACCAGATTTGCATTTAGAAAGCCCTTTGGCTGGATTGTAGAAAGTAGATTAGAGGCAAGAAGCCAGGTGGCAGAGAGGCCAGCAAGAAGGCTCCTGCAGCCACGCAGGTGAGAGAAGAAGCCTGAAATTAGGGCTGCCGTAGACCAGGGGGCAGTCAGAGGGTTTTAGGAGGAAGCATGGGCTGGATTTGATAACTCACATGATGTTAGAGATAACGAAGAAGGGACAGCCTTAAATGACACAAGTTTCTAGCTTTGGTGATACCAGTGACTGAAAAGAAGGAATGTTGGAGAGAAAACCAGACTGGGAGAGCAGAAAATTATTATGTTCATCACAAACAGGCTTTTTTGGAAGAAAACTCTGTGCTGTGGAAACACTGGGGAATATGTGTGTGTCAGTTGCTCTGTCGTGTCTGACTCTTTGTGACCCCATGGACCACAGCCCACCAGACTTCTCTGTTCATGGGATTTTCCAAGCAAGAATATAAATGGTGTCTAACTTACTACTAGATTCCAATTGTTTATAAGTTGATTGCTAGAAACTGGAATGTATTTTCCTAAAAGAAGCAACACTATAGACTCCAATTTGAGCCTAAAGGCTACTTCTGCCCCAGTGGTCACATAGTACGGTATCAATTCTGTGGAAGGAAGGCAATGTTGAGGGAAAAGCCCTGGGTACACAGGAAGAAGGCTTATGACCTAGACCAAGGTTCATCACTGACTAAGATTGTCATTTGCTTAGTTAGGTTCTCTTTCAATAAAATGAAGAGTCAAAATAATGCTCTGCTTACCAAGGAGGGCTGTAGAGACAGCCAGTTGGAAAATATTTTGTATACTGTAAATTTTTAAATGTAAAATTTGAAGTTATCTGGTACTTCCAAAGGGTAAATGATTCAGGATAGCTGTGTTTGAAACACAGGTTAGAGTTTGCTCCTTAGAACATTAAACAAAATTTTTTTTTCTAAAGTATTAACAACTCTGTAGGTATAGAAAGATTTCCAAAATGCAGCTTCTATTACAGAGCACACTGAACAGGAGACTAGGACTAAAAACTATCGATACTCGTTGAGTAAAGGTTTATGATCTTATTCTCATGTACCTGCTCTACCGGTTTCTTCCTCATCTTCCAATAACCTACTCAACATCTTTGTTTGTCAAATAAGCTTGTCACATTTAACATACCCAGAATGATTCTTGATTCTTACCCATGCCCCAGCTGCAAAACCTGCTCCACTCTCAGACCACCTAATCTCAACAAATGGCAGCACCGGTTGGCTATGGGCTCTGATCAGAATCCCTGGAGACAGCCTTGACTCCTCTCTTTTATTCCCAGTATTCAATCTATCAGCCAACACTGATAGATTTCAAGGTTCCACTTTCAAGGTCAATTCTTATTCCAACCATTTCTCATCATCTCTATGCTACCTCCATGGCTGAGTTACCATCATTTGTCCTATAAATTATCACAAGAGCCTCCTAACCTTCCTTTCTGTCACCTGTTCCTCAAGTAGTGGCCAGTAGGGTCATGTGTATAATTCGTGTCACTTCTTCACTCAAAACCCTCCAAAGGATCAGAATAAAATCCAAACTTATTGTAATGATTTATAAGCCCCAGTAATCCAACGCATTTCTCCTGTGCCCCCTACTCCTAGCAAGAGCAGCACAAGTCTTGACCCAAAGCCTTTGCTCTATTGGTTTCAATTCCCTCAAACTCTCCCTTTGATATTTGAAAGGTTCACACTCTTAATCCCATTCTCTATTCAAACTTCATGTCACTAGAGGCCCTCTGATTTCCTTCAATAAAGCAGCACCAGCATCCTCCAGTTCCATCAGTCTCTATTCCACTGTTGGACTTTATTTTCCTCTATAGCATTTTAATGACCCTTGCATATTATATGTGTATTTGCACATAATATTTCAAGTGGTACAGACTTCTGCCAGTTTGCAAGCTTACCCATCTGCAACAACAAACACTGAAAAAAATGCTTTGAAACTTGCTTAGCCACTTGACAGAGAAAGTTCATGCTTGTAGAATCTAATAATAAAAAACTAGGGCTTGTGTTTTCTATGTCCTTTTAATTTTTTGAAAAATTTTCAAAATACCAGTCTGTAAGATACTGGAAAAGTTTTTTTTGTTTTTTTTTTTAATTTTTAAGGGAAAATGAAAAACCTCACTCTTCGTCAAAGATTATCCAAAAACCACTGGCTTACGTCACGTGCGGGACTGTAAGCCCCAGGAGAAGAGGGTTGCTTTTATCACATGTTCACTAAACACCTATGTCCCTAGCCCTGTCCTAATCTCTGGGAGTTAAACTTGAATGATATAGACAATGCCCTCCAGGAACTCACAGCTCAGTGGAGAAGAGAAATATGTATTAAAAAACAGCAGTAACGTATAAAAGTCCAACAGTGCAGAGAAGGTACATACCACTCATGATTTACAGGGTTTTATATTTACACACCTGAAAAAAAACCAACACCAGAAGTGGGTGATAAACAGGCAATAAGAAGTCCCAGAGAGCATTCTTGGGAAGTCCTTTTGCTGCACTGGAATTTGTCTCCCTCTCAATTCATGTGAGTACCTTTGTGCCTCTTCCTTCAGCATCACCTTACATATTATATATCTGTTCATTGTTTACATCAGTGGTAATCAGAGTATGGTCCACAGCCTGTTTGTTACCAGGGACTCAACTGACACAACCCCTTTTCATCCTTTCTGTCTTTCACACATATCACATATTTATGCTCCCTATCCAGATATGAGTCTTCTCTCTTCCATGTTGGTGTGGCAGGGGGTGAGAGCTCCTGTGGGTGAGAATTCTTCCTAAGTGGCAGAAGTTGTAAGCCAGAAGTAAGAGGACAAATAAGTCCTGAAATCCCGAAGCTTACAAATATCTGCCAGGAAACTGTTGTTTATTTCACATTCTGGACCAAAGTGAAAACATCACAACTCCCAGCACTGCCTCTAAAAGAGGGCATCTCGTTTCATTAAAAACAAATGCACTTCAATAGTCAGGACGCAGAAGCAATCTAAATGTCCATCAATGGATGGCATGAAATATTAGTCAGCCTTAAAAAAGAACAAAATTATGCCATTTGCAGTGACGTGGATGGATCTGAGACTATCATACTGAGTGAAGTAAGTCAGACAAAGACAAATACTACATGATATCGCTTATATGTGGAAATCTAAAAAATGTACGGTACAAAGGAATTTATTTACAAAACAAAAATAGACTCACAGATTGGGAGGTTGGGATTGACGTAGACACATTACTATATATAAAAGAGATAATAAGGACCTCCTGGGTAGCACAGGGAGCTCTACACAATACTCTAATGCCTATACGGGAAAAGAATCCAAAAGAGAACTGATATATGCGTACTGATTCATTTTGCTGTACACCTGAAACTAACACAACACTGTAAATCAACTATATTCCAATAAAAATTTAAAACAACAACAAAAAACAAACAAACCCAAAAACCAAAGTCATCTCACCGTCTCCACTGCAAACCTGGAAGTACTTTGAAGGTACGAATGCAGTTTTTATAATGCTTCTCATCCACAAAAATACAACACACATTTGGTACAACACTGTGCAATTCAGGAGCCCTCAACACTAGGGTATTTTAATACGCATTTAAAACTTACTCTTCTCCAAAAAAATTATTTGAGATATTCAGTTCAGTCACTCATTCATGTCCGACTTTTTGCAACGCCATGGACTGCAGCACACCAGGCTTCCCTGTCCATCATCAACTCCTGGAGTTTGCTCAAATTCATGTTTATTACGGCGGTGATGCCATCCAACCATCTCATCCTCTGTCATCCCCTTCTCCCCCTGCCCTCAATCTTTCCCAGCATCAGGGTCTTATCCAGTAAGTCAGCTCTTCATATCAGGTGGCCAAAGTGTTGAAGCTTCAGCTTCAGCATCAGTCCTTCCAATGAATATTCAGGACTGATTTCCACTAGGATTGACATATTTGATCTCCTTGCAGTCCAAAAGACTCTTGACCATCTTCTCTAATATCACAGTTCAAAAGCATCAATTCTTTGGCACTCAGCTTTCTTTATAGTCCAATTCTCACATCCATACATGACTACTGGAAAAACCATAGCTTTGACTAGACAGACCTTTGTCAGCAAAGTGATGTCTCTGCTTTTTAATATGCCATCTAGGTTGGTCATAGCTTTTCTTCCAAAGAGCGAGTGTCTTTTAATTTCATGGCCACAGTCACCACCTGCAGTGATTCTGGAGCTCAGTAAAATAAAGTCCGTCACTGTTCCCACTGTTTCTCCATCTATTCTATGGAGTGATAAGACTGGATGCCATGATCTTAGTTGAATTAATAATTAACAGCAAAAAAAAAAAAAAAAGATGAAAACAAGGATTTATTGATCAAGGCATGTTGTATAGACCTTTGATTATTTAATCTTCACAATGTACCTGGGAGAGAGGAAGGTTATTCCCATGAAACAAATGAGGAAACAGGCTCAGGGGAGATGGGTGGGGAGACCAGACTTCAAATCATATTGCCTTATTACAGAGCTACTGACTTAAGTAGGGCTCTGGAAGAAAATATGATAGCAATAATAACTACTAGAGTTCCTACAACTGCAATATAATTGGCTGCAAATATTTTGGTTTCACAATTTCTAGCAGCTGAAACACTGAAGAGGAGGAGGAGAAGAAGAAAGAGGAAGAGGAGCACAATGGAAAGGAGGGGAAGGAGGAGAAAGCATCTCAACTTCTCAAAGGTAAAATTTCTCACATGAGACTTCAGATTAAAAGTAATGGAAAAAATGTGGCCGTCAACAATTTATTCATTTATTCAACACTACTGAGCGTCCTGTGTGTCTGGCATCATGCCAGAAGCTGAAGTTCTCGGGGATACAACAGAAAACAAGGACTCCTGGTCTCACAGAGCTTAGAGTTCTCCAACACACACAGATGAGGCCGTGTCTTTTCTCAATAACAATGCTGTTATTTTGAAATAACAATTCACCAAAATAAAAATATTCAACTCTCCATAATATCCGGGGACTAATGATAAGTGGACTTCAGTCAAATCTCTTGGTAAGTTGCTAAACTAACACAGTTCAAGGACGTAGCATTTTCGAGGAGCTAATTTGATGCAAAGACAAAATACAGAGCAGTGGATAGAAAATGTGTCCCTTTATCCTTTTTCCTCCAAATAGTCCATCTCACAGCCCGGCTTAATTGAGGTCACAGTTCTGACTCAGACCCATACACAGGGTTTTCTGTGTTGCTGATGGAAGAAAGATCCATTTGTTTTAGATGCCAAATTAGCAGATAGAAGAATTGTGATCAAGCTCTGGAAAGTTGAGAATCCAAACCAATTTCATTCAAATGGTTCACAAGTAAATTCATGTTAACTAAGATTCCTTTTTCCTTTCCTACTTTAGTCCTCTCCAACTGTCCCCACATTTGGAGACCCATTTGGGTGTACACACATTTGGGTGTACACATTTATATACCACATGACACACAACAGGACAAAAAATATTTCATAGTACTGCACAAGAAACAAATGTATGATTGGATTGGGATGTTACAGTATCCTTATTTGCTTCATTTTAGTGGGATTCTTTCCTTCCAACATTCTAGACTTTAGTTTACTATTAAGTATAATTATAACCACTTATTCACTGAATAGTAAATGAGTATTTATTGTGTACTAGGCATTATACTCGGAGAAGGCAATGGCACCCCACTCCAGTACCCTTGCCTGGAAAATCCCATGGACAGAGGAGCCTGGTAGGCTGCAGTCCATGGGGTCGCTAAGAGTCGGACACGACTGAGCGACTTCACTTTCACTTTTCATTTTCAAGCATTGGAGAAAGAGATGGCAACCCACTCCAGTGTTCTTGCCTGGAGAATCCCAGGGACGGGGGAGCCTGGTGGGCTGCCGTCTATGGGGTGGCAGAGAGTCAGACACGACTCAAGCGACTTAGCAGCAGCAGCAGCAGGCATTATTCTAGCACTAGAGAGGCTCTCAGGAAGCTTGCATTCTAATGCAGGAACAGAGCAAACAAACAAAATATGGCAAGCACATTTCTACAACAGAAATGGAACTAAGCTGTGGAGCCCAAAGAAAGAATGTAGTGATTACTATTAGAAAAGGTATTATACAATGATATTATAATCATGGTGAAAAATGAAAGTAGAACAGACATTACAAAATTTTACATTTCAACCAAACAAAGCATATTTATTTCCTTGTTCCCTTCCTGCCTTTATCTATGTTCAAAGTCGAATTGCCAGCTGCATATAATTATTATTTTTATTTGTTATATATTAAGAATATAATTGTTCTTTATAATTATCACATAATAGTCTATTATAATTTTCATATCAAGTTCTCTATTGTTGAACACTTAGACCGTTTCTAAACTCTTCTGTATAAGTAACATTGTAGTATACATCCTTCCTTTTTTAATCACATTTTAAAATTAGAAATAAAATTTAAAATATCAACATTTTATAATTATTCATTCACTTTTGCCTTATTGTTTCCTAAAAGGGTTGTATTCATTCATCATGCCAGTATTAATGGATATAGATAATTGTAATCTCAAGCAGTATANACACACACACACACACACCCACACATATATATATATATATATAAGTTCTGTGCTAAACTAGTACGGTTGAACAGTTCCCAAAAGCTTTGCATATTAATCTTTTGTGAGTTTTCAGATTCTTCTTTCAAGGTGTGTCTATCCTTTCTATAATAAAAGCATTGTTATCATGTCTCTGTAAATGTTTTTTCATAATATACTGTTACTTTTTTTTCTTGAACAGATATTGTATCTCAGTTAAATCAGACTATCTTCAATTTTGTGATTTAATCTCTCAAAATTTATAATGTAAGCATCATTCCAGAATAATATATTGATTTCCATTTCCTATTACATTGTCTCACTAGGTTTTTTTAATGGTGTTTGCTAACTCTATTCTCTAATTCAAATATATTTTCAGGATGTGTGTGCATTTAATTACATGATACTACCTCACCATTCCACTTACTGCCTATTTTCCCATGTTTTAATATGGGATGCACTGGACCACTTTGTTCATCATTCTTTGATTTTTTAGGCTTTTTTCAGATGAACTTAATAATCATTTGATGACACTGCAAGGAATTCTTAAGAGGTTTTTATTGGTAATTATTTAAATTTATAAATGCATTTAAGAGAAATAAACATTACAGAATTAACTTTCTCTGCAAGAGGATCTTCTATCTTCTTTAAGCTGAGTCCATGATCTGAAATCAAACAGCCTGAATTTAATCTTGGGTCTAAATTCACTATGTTTGGCACAGGAGAAATTAGCAAAAATTTTATTTTTTGTCTCTCAATTTTCTCAACTTTTCCTTCTTTTTTTACATAAAAAGGAGTATATGGGATGTATTGTAAAATATGTACTTTTCTTTATGTGATCATCTTTACCTTCCTCTATTTAGCTTTTCGATGTTTCTGTTGGTATTTAAGAGGGTTTCATTTTTTGTGTGTGCTAGTAGCTCCCATCACCTTGTAATGTGTTTCCTTACTCAGGTTTCTGCTATTTAGATGTTCACCTTTAAACATATCCTTTGGCTTTTACTTTGTTGTTTAGTTGTTAAGTCACGTCCGACTCTTGCAACTCTATGGACTACAGCCTGCCGGGCTCCTCTGTCCATGGGATTTCCCAGGCAAGAATACTGGAGTGAGTTGCCATTGCCTTCTCCACGAGATCTTCTCAATCCAGGGATGAAACAGCATTTCCTGCATTGGTGGGCATATTCTTTACCAGTGAGTCACCGAGGAAGCCTGACTTTCACATTACTTATGAGTCAATCACTGAGCTTTTATTTTTCTTTTCTCTCTCTCTTCCTTATTATGCTACTTTCACTTTGTAAAAGAAAATGTATAAAATTTATACCTTCTATATTGTTATATTGGTTTTAGGCCTTGCTCTATATTTTTTAAGTGTGATATCCACAATTAGATATATTCAATGCTGACCAATATGCCAAACTCTCCCCAGTCATAGCATCCTTGAAGGAAGTTCATCCTTTATTAGATTCATCAGGAAGTGCCGTGTTCCCTGAATTCTTGTATGTGTAAAACTATTTTTCCTCATTCTTGATTTTTAAGTACAAGCTGGCTGAATAGAAATCCTTCACTAGCATTGTATTTCCTTGAGCCCCTTGAAAATAGACTCCACTACTGTTTGTCTTTGTATTTTGCTGTTGAAAATTCTGATGCCCTGATTTTTTTCTTTTTTTAGTGACTTTGTCTTTTTACTGGAAGTCCACATTCTATTTTGTAATTTATTGTTAAAGACTTTGATTTAGAATTGCTTGTTCTGGGTCAATTATTCCAAGTATTTATGGTGAACTCTTTCAATATGTAGATTTAGGTCTTTTTTTCCAGAAATCCTTCTTTGATTATAATTTTAAATACTAGTTCTCTTCCATTATCGCATTTTAGTTCTTCAGAAACTCCAATTCTAGATATTTTGGATCTTCTTTCCTATGAAAGTGAAAGTCGTTCAGTTGTGTCTGACTCTTTGCGACCCAATGGGCTATACAGTCCATGGAATTCTCCAGGCCAGAATACTGGACTGGGTAGTCATTCCTTTCTCCAGGGGATCTTCCCAACCCAAGGATCAAACCCAGGTCTCCCACAATGCAGGTGGATTCTTTTCCAGCTGAGTTATCCTTCTGTCAACATTTTAAGCTTCCATTATCTTGTTATTTTTCTCCTAGCTATTTTCTTTCCATTTCCCAACTCCTCTTACTGTATTTTCAGTTGAGTCTATTCTCCTTAAGCATCTTGCATTTTATCTTCATTTCTGAGATGATTTTGCCTTTTCTTCCAAATTCCTTTTGACTGTATTCAACACTTAAGAATTCCTTGCAATGTCATCAAATGATCAAATTCCTATTCAAGTCCAGTTGGAGTAATATGCTATAGTGTTCCTAGGCTTCATTATTGAGCTGAAGGGAAATTTTTTTGCTTTGTTTTCTTCTCATCTAGTAGGTATCCTTATCTATTCAGTTTTCAAAGTCTTACAGTTTTCTGACCAGCAATAACTGGTTATGTAAGCAGAAGCGATGGGTTTAAATGGCTTATCAGTTTTCCTAGTTCAAGAGTACCCTCTTCTATTGCTATGTGAAATCAATTCCTTTAATCAGTCCTTAAACAAAGGTTTCATTTGGATGGAGGCTGCAGATGTGTCTTCTAATTTTATGGTTATCCTTTGTTTCTGAAATATGCTTTATTTGCACAGCTTACTTTCTGCTTTCCATTTAGCACCAGGGTTCCAAAGATAGCTACTCCCTCCAAATCATCTTCCTCTTCCTCCAAAGCAGTGGCTTCTCAAACTGCTACTCTTAGTCTACATACTTTAAACTCTCTATGTTTTGAGTTGCTAGAAATCAGTGCTCCAATGGATGTCTCAGAACCACTTTCAGTATTTCCCCACTAAGGGGAGGTCTCCTTCTTTATAAGGGTGATTTTATTTGATTCCACCAATGTTAGTATTATCTCTACCCCATTCTTCCTTCTTTTTTAGGAAATCTCTACAAAACTCTTCTCCAGCACAGACTTCAGAGTGTCCCTAGGCACTGGAATATTTACTTCCCTATGTAGTAGTTTCCCAGAGCTTCTGTAACAAATAGCCAGAACTTGGTGGCTTAAGAACAACACAACTTTAGTATCATGTTGTTCTTGAGGCTGGAAGTCCAAAGTGGTTCTCAACAGGCTAGATTCAAGGAGATGACAGGACAGAGGTCCTTCTGAGGCTCTAGGGAAGAATATATTTTCCTGCTTATTCCTGATTCTAGAGATCATCCACATGCCTTAATGAGTGGCCATGTTCCTCCATCTTCAAAGTCAACAAGGTCTTGCTGAGTGTGTCTCATAGTTTCATCTCTCCAAGTGTTTCCCTTCTTTCTCCTTCTGCCAGTTATCACATTGAGCCCATCTGGATAATCCAAGATAATCTCCCCATCTCAAGATCACCTGATTAGCCACTTTAATTTTCCCTGAAATTTTAATTCCCCTTTGCCATATAAGTAAAATATTCACAGTTTCCATGAATTAGGATGTGGAGATTTTGGTGGGCAGCCGGGGCATTGTCGGAGGGGTGTAAACATTCTGCCTACAATACTTTGGCCACTTGATCGACTTATTGGCAAAGACCTTGGTGCTGGGAAAGACTGAAGGCAAAAGGAGAAGAGGGCAGTAGAGGCTGAGATAGTTAGATAACATCACCAACTCGGGGGACAAGAATTTGAGCAAACTCCAGGAGACAGTGAAGGACAGGGAAGCTTGGTGTGCTATATAGTTCACAAGGTTGCAAAGAGTCAGACATGACTCAGTGAACGAACACAGCAAAACCATGCTCTCTCTACTTGCAAAAAAATGGATCTGTAGCATTCTATGTCTTTTGGTACACTGTAGGTAAGGATTACAGATAATTTTATTTGCCCTTATTGACATGTATGATTTTTGGAGGCGATATGCAGAGATTTGGCTTTAGGCAACTACCATTATTACCCAACTAGAAAGTGGATTTCACCCACTCATCATTTCAAAGGCCGGATTATTATTTTTTTTATGTCTTCATCCCTTCATTTGTAATATACTTACTGATCAAAATATTCTTGATTCTTTATAAAACCCAAGTTCAGGTGGCACCTCTCCCATACTCCATAGAGAGAATCAATCATTTTTTACTTGAGGTTTGTTTAAGACTTTGCACTTAATCTACCATTCCATTTGCTGTGTTGTATTAAAATTATTCCTTTATGTGTGCCACTGGATCAGGGGATATCTGAGAGTTAAAAGATAATTTCTTATTCACTGTTGTTTACCTAAAGCCTAGTACAGTATACAGAATATGCTCTGGTCTATTACTGTTATCACCTATATTACTGATATCAATATTATAGCTACCATTTATACTGAGCACTTGATGCATTATTATTAATGCCATTCTAAAATTCAATGGCATAGGTCTTATTATCCTTACTTTACAGAGGAAAAGACTGAGACTGAAATTGTGTCCAAAGTAACAGGGTCAATAAACAGTGCTACAAACTTTGATCTTAATCCAAGTCTACTTGACTATATGCAAGTCTTAAGCTGTTTTCACTTCATCCCATGTGTTGCTGGAGAGTCAAAAGAAGAGTGGAAGATTTTTAGAGCAGTCAGCAAAAGAAGATTCCAGACAAAGATTCCAAAAACTCTTATTGTATTCTCTTCCTTCATGTTCCAGTAAAATCACAAGGTCTCCCTGGAGGCCAGGAACCTCTGCTAGGTGGACAATTATAAAACTTCTCAACCAAAGCATAATCTAAATAATCTTGGCAAGACCTTGATCAATTTCCCAAGAAAAAAGACCAGCTGAACTTTGGGAGCAGTGGAGTGTGTGGACACATGCCAGAGGCTTTCAGGAAAAGCAGTCCTCTTAACACAGACAGCCAGAATACTCTGGACAACCACCAAAGTCCTCAGGACAGGCTAAGAGAAGTGATACAATTCCTTGTTTTCTGCAAAGCTGATAAAATTCCTAGCCTTGGCTCAAACTGACCAAGATTGAAATATGAAGTTGCTACATGAAAACTGATTTGTAGGTACAGACCACCAGGAATCCACAGATTCTATTGTTAAGATGGGAAGACACAACTAAGGCAGAGGAACCAGAGAAATGAGTGCCAGGCTCATACTGGCTAACTGGTTGTAGGCTGGGCCTAGATGCTAAGTTTATTGTGCTCGAGATGTGTTTCATAACTGCAGGTTGCCCCAAACTGGGAGAAGCCAGAGCAAAGCAAACTCATGAAACTAAAATGAAATCCCCTTCAGTTCTGCTTTCAAAAAGCACCTTAATAACTCTTCAAACTTCTTAAAGGAAGTGATAGCTTGATACCCATAGAAAACAATCTTAAGGCAGGTCTGATGCAAAGAAAGACATAGTTCCTGTATGCTGACCATTGGTCCCTAAGACCTGATGTTGACTCCCTAGTATAACAGAATGCAGACCTAAGCAAAACAGTATTAATCAGGAAGGAATTACAAGTCATAAGTCAGTGCCACCAAATACTCAGTTCAGTTCAGTTGCTCAGTCGTGTCTGACTCTTTGCGACCCCATGAACCACAGCACGCCAGGCCTCCCTGTCCATCACCAACTCCCGGAGTTTACCCAAACCCATGTCCATTGAGTCAGTGATGCCATCCAACCATCTCATCCTCTGTCGTCCCCTTCTCCTCCTGCCCTCAATCTTTCCCAGCATCAGGGTCTTTTCAAATGAGTCAGTTCTTCGCATCATGTGGCCAAAGTATTGGAGTTTCAGCTTCAACATCAGTCCTATCAATGAACACCCAGGAACTGATCTCCTGAGCGGACTGAGGAGTGCCAAATAATGTTACTCAAGAGAAGGTTCTCATAGTGCTGGTACCAGAGAAGGCTGGATGAATCAGGATGATCTGAGAGAGACCAGCTCCAAGTGCAACTTCTGCCTCTATTGTTCCATGACTTGATGGCTTTAAGAAGCCAAAATGGTTGACGTAATGGATAAGCGGCTACAAGCTCTGACCTACAGGGCACACAATGATGATACAATATCTCCCACTTTAACAAAGGTAAAACCAAATGAAAATGAAAGACAAAAATAAAAGAAAACCTCCCTTGCCCCACAGCTCTTCCTAGTCACTCACACATCATTCTAAGAAGGACTGCCTGTACTCACTGTTTCTATTTCTCTCCCTTCTGTTCTTTAATGAAAATACTCCAATCAAGCTCTTCTCTCCACCACTCCAAACAAATTGTCCTATAAGGGCCACCAATGCCCTCCACCTGGATGAAGACAATAGATGACTTTTAGTCTCAAGCATACTTGACATCTCAATAGCATTTGGCAGAGTTAATTTCCTTCTCCCTCTTGAAATACTGATTTCTCATCTTCCAGAAACAGAGCACATCCTGTTTTGTTTCATTTTTGTTGATGGTTTGTTCATTGGTTTCTTAGACTTTTCTCCTGTTTCACAGACTCTTCCTTCTGAGGTTTCTTTGCTCTTCTTTCTCATTCTACTCTCCAAATGTTGGGATCCTCAAAGATTCAGTCCTCAGCTCTGGTTTCTTCTCTTTTTATACACATGTCTAAGGCACATTCAACCAGTTCCACAGTTAAATGTCATCTATCCTGCATGGTATCTAAAAGTGACTCTCCAGACCCAATCTCTCCCTAGGTTCCACGTGTTGACTAATAAGTATCTCCAGATTCCTACCTGGATATGTAATAGGCTTCTCAAAATGAATGTGCCCAAAGAGAACTGTTGATCCCCATTCACTCCTGCATCCTGCACCTCGCAAGGAGACCCTTATCTGATCCTCATGGGCCTTTTCCAAGTCAGTAAACGAGAACACTGCTCAGACCTTCTGGTCCATATGCTGAACTGTATTTATTCAACTTAAAAAACAAGAAGCAAAACACTGACCACTTCTCATACATCCACCTCTGCACCCACACCCTAGTTCTAGTCTCCATCTCTCCTGTGAACAAATAGAAGACAACAGCCTCCTCAGTGGTCTTCGCTGACAATTCTGAGCCATCCTCACCTTTGCTACATTGGCCAGTTGCTCCCCACATGGCAGCCGGGGGGATGCTTTTCAAACATATGTCATATCATGACACCTCCTTGACACAAAGCACTTCAAGGGTTTCCCACCTTACTTGGACTAAACTCTAAATCTTTGGTCTTCTTGACCAGAAAGTCTGCATAACTAATACTCCCACTGCCTTTAATTTTTTGTTCAAATGTAGTTTTTTAAATGATTCTTATACAGACCACCATGTTTTCAATTGTAGCCTACCATCCCTCTACTTCTGATCTATTTTTTTCTGATCTTACTCTGGTTTTTTTTTAACAGCACGTATCAACATCTAAGACATTACATAATTTACTTATTACATTTACCATTTTTTAAATTATTTATCTATTCTGTTGCACTGCTCTTAGTTGCACCATGTGCGATCTTCAATCTTTGTTGCAGCATGCAGGATCTTTCATTGTGGCATGTAAACCCTTAGTTGCAGCATACAGGATCTAATTCCCTGACCAGGGATCCAACCTAGGCCCTCTGCATTGGAAGGGTAGAGTCTTAGCCACTGGGCTACCAGGAAAGTCCCTGAAGTTATTGTTACTGGTCTCTTGTGTACCACTAAAATGGAAAGGTCTATGTTTTTGTCTGTCTTATTCACTGATCTGGCCCCAGAGCCAAGATGAGTGCCTGGCATATGGTGGGCACTCAACACATACCCACTGGATGGTGATGATGACTCTGTCTTGCCCTGGTGACTATGTCCCTGCCTAGCTCCTTGGTCTCATTCCTATCCCTCCTCTCATGCTCTCTGCCACATCTGCCTTCTTCAGTTCAGTTCAGTCGCTCAGTCGTGTCCGATTCTTTGTGATCCCATGAACTGCCACACTCCAGGCCTCCCTGTCCATCACCAACTCCCAGAGTCCACCCAAACCCAAGTCCATTGAGTCGGTGATTCCATCCAACCATCTCATCCTCTGTCGTCCCCTTCTCCTCCTGCCCTCAATCCTTCCCAGCATCAGGGTCTTTTCAAATGAGTCAGCACTTTGCATCAGGTGGCCAAAGTATTGGAGTTTCAGCTTCAACATCAGTCCTTCCAATGAACACCCAGGACTGATTTCCTGTAGAATGGACTGGTTGGATCCCCTTGCAGTCCAAGGGACTCTCAAGAGTCTTCTCCAACACCACAGTTCAAAAGCATCAATTCTTTGGCACTTAGCTTTCTTTATAGTCTAACTCTCACATCCATACATGACCACTGGAAAAACCACAGCCTTGACTAGACAGACCTTTGTTGACAAAGTAATGTCTCTGCTTTTTAATATGCTGTCTAGGTTGTCTCCTTCTAAGGAGTAAGCGTCTTTTAATTTCATGGCTGCAATCACCATCTGCACTGATTCTGGAGCCCAGAAAAATAAAGTCTGACACTGTTTCCACTGTTTCCTCATCTATTTCCCATGAAGTGATGGGACCAGATGCCATGATCTTACTTTCCTGAATGTTGAGCTTTAAGCCAACTTTTTCACTCTCCTCCTTCATTTTCATCAAGAGGCTCTTTAGTTCTTCTTCACTTTCTGCCATAAGGGTGGTGTCATCTGCATGTCTGAGGTTACTGATATTTCTCCTGGCAATCTTGATTCCAGCTTGTGCTTCTTCCAGCCCAGCGTTTCTCATGATGTACTCTGTACATAAGTTAAATAAGCAGGGTGACAATATACAGCCTTGACATACTACTTTCGTATTTGGAACCAGTCTGTTATTCCATGTCCGGTTGTAACTGTTGCTTCCTGACCTGCATACAGGTTTCTCAAGAGCAGGTCAGATGGTCTGGTATTCCCATCTCTTGAAGAATTTTCCACAGTCTGTTGTGATCCACACAGTCAAAGGCTTTGGCATCGTGCTGTTCCTGAAACATGTCACTCATATGCCTCCTTCACACCCTTTGTGCTTGCTTTCCCTTTGCCTAGCACAGGCTTTGCCCAAATGGATTACTGCCTCACTTCATCCAGAGAGCACTTTCCAGATTCTTGGCCAGGTTGAATGTGTGCTCTGTGTTACACTGTATCACCATCCACCCAACACCCGTTTCACTCCCCATGGTGGCTCACTCAGTGGGCACATAATAAGGTAGACATGGCCATTTAATTTGCTTTGATTAATGTATTGTGGACAGAAGTGATATGTATCACTTCCAGGAAGGAGCTTTCGGAGCTAGCCTGTGGTTTACTACATCTCTTTCCTCTCTGCCACCATGACCGGAAGTGCTCCAAATTAAGGCCTCTGTGTTCATCTGGATCCCAAACCATGGATCAGAGGTGCAACTGACCTAAGACAGATATGGTGCAGGAGCAAGGAATAAGCTTGCTTATTGTAAGCCACTGACATTTAGAGCTTCTTTGTTACTGCAGCATAACCAACCCTTTATCCTCCAAAGGATTTGTCGTCACCTGAAAATCCAATGTGCTTTGGATTTGATTCCTTGTTCAACATCTCCCACTAGAACACTGGGGATGGGGACTTTGGGTTGTTCACTACAAAGCTCTCACCTAGAAAACACTTGTAGGTGCTCAACAAGCATTTATAGATTTGTTAAGGAAGCTCTGTGCTTTAGGGCAACTAGCACCGGTGGGTTCAACCTGTGTGCTAGGTATTCTGGAGTTTCTATGTCTCTCTCAAGGGAAAGATTGTATTGAGAATGCTGACCCGACAGCTCCCCTGTCTAAGTATCAGCATCCTTCCTTCCCTCCCTCCTGTCGCATCCAGGTGTTGAGAGAGGGGCATTATCTAGAAAAATTCATTCAGATCAGGGGCAGCTGAGAGAAAACCCCCATTCCTCTCTGAGCTACGTGAACAGCAAACTGTGTAATTCCCTCTCTGAAAGGGTCCTTCCACCCAAGATTCTCACTTTTACTTAGCCACGCTCTCCTGCTTTAAGGAAAAAAGTGGGACAAGGCTCTTTCTGTTATATATCGTGAAGTCGTGAAGTTGCTCAGTCGTATCCAACTCTTTGTGACCCCATGGACTGTAGCCCACCAGGCTCCTCCATCCATAGAATTTTCTAGGCAAGAGTACTGGAATGGGTCACCATTTCCTTCTCCAGGGGATCTTCCCAACCCAGGGATTGAACCCAGGTCTCCTGCATTGTGGGCAGACGCTTTACCGCCTGTCTGTTATATACAGAGGCACAAATACCATAAGGCGTACAGGGCTTAGAATCTTTGCCTTGGGCCCATTTCTTTTCTTTTTTTTTTTTTTNTTCTTTTTTTTTTTTTTTTTTTTTATGCTGGTGAATACTAAACTCTCTATTCCTTATCTACAATAAGGCTAGTAGTGGTTCTCAATGAAGTTGTTTGGATTCCAAAACAAAAGAAGGAAGGAAAAGAAAAGCATCAATTTTGCTTAATCCCAAACATTAACCAAAGAGAAAATTGCTTGCTTACTTGATGTGATTACAGAGCTTAAACTCATAAGGCCTTGGGGCAGTGAAAACTCATCTCGTTTTCTTCTCCTTTCCCACAAGCCAGTGTCCCAATTCAGAATGTTCTGCACTCAGCCTTCCAAGGTGCTGTCCATCCTGTACTGCTCACTCGCAGTGGATGAGAGGTTGCTCTCCCACTCAACCACTGCACACCTAAACTACTGGAAACGTCTTCCTTGAATTTAGCTGAACTCTGTTCTTGATAGCTTTTTGTATATTATCTCTAGCTCTGATCTCTGACACCACCATCATTAACCTTTCCTGTAGGCCAGCTGTTAGGAGAGCCAGAGGAGTCGACTGGATCTTCTCAGAGAAAGGCACTGCTAAGCAGATATTTCATAAAGTAAGTAGTAGTAAGTCATATGAAGAAGACAGAGGCCTTGAAAGAGGCAAAAGGGAGAGCACACGCTTCTGCCAAGAAGGAAGAAAAAGTGTGGTAAATTCCAAGGGCTGAAATGCATTTAATGTCCCAGGAGTACTAGTTCTGGAAGCCCTTAGAGAAGAAAGGGCAAGGAATGAGTCTAGAGGCACAGGAATATGGAGGCACTTGTAGAGATGCCTAAGGAGTTTGGATATCACCCTAAGAACATCAAGGAACATTGACTGTGTCAGCAGTGGAGTAAATAGATATACATTTTAGGAAGACCACCTTAACCAGGATGTGGAGAATGGATTGAATGGGCTATGAGGTAAGAAGGAATTAGGGGAGACCTTTAGGAGGCTCCTGTAGCAATCGGGGTTCCAGAAGATGGGAGCCTGTTAAAGGAAAATAGCAATGAGAAAGATAGAGGTGGACAGAATTCAAGAATTTGGAGCGAGAATGGACAGAACTTAAGTGAATGATGTCTTGTTTCATTCTCTCAGTATGTGTTTTACTGGGCTAATAGCCTGGCATTCACTTTCTGCACCACCTTTTTGCCTCTCTTGGGCTCCAGTTCCCCTGACTACTGTTTGCTCATTTTGTTGGCAATAGGCCAAGTGCTTCTCCTTGGCAGGGAGAAAAGAAACCTCAAAGAGGAAGTGAGAACTCTCCCCTCTGCCCTCTGAATGTGACATGTTGCTATCAGTGTATTCATGTAATTGACAAAGAGCCAGAATAAGACTCTGTGTAGGAGGGTGACTGTTGTCAAAAACGAAAGAACACGAAAGTGCAAAAGTGTTTGTTTTCTTTTATATTTCAAACAATGCTCCCACATACAGATAAAAGATTATCAGATGTTAGGTAAATTTAGCAGCATTTATGCTTCCATCATCTCTATTTTGGGAAGCAATTGAGAGATGTGGTTAAGATAGATCTGGATTTGAATCTCAACTCTATTTTCTTAAAAGCAGTGTGACCTTGGACAAGTCATGTAAATTCTTTGGCTCCCAGTTTTCTCATGGGAAAAGCAAGATGAATAATGTTGTTTAGCCTCTAAGTTGTGTCCAACTCTTTTGAGACCCCATGGACTATACAGCCCATCAGGCTCCTCTGTCCAAGGGATTTCCCAGGCAAGAATACTGGAGTGGGTTGCCATTTCCTGCTTCAGGAGATCTTCTTGACTCAGAGATTGAACTCAAGTCTCCTGCACCGGCAGACAGGGTCTTTCCCACTGAACCACCGGGGAAGCCCAAAGTGAGTAATACCCACCTGTTACTGGACAGACAGTTGGAGTCCAGAGCTCTTAATGGCCTGTAATTCACAATCCCTTCCCATCTATAAATTAACATAACATGATCTGACTTCTCTAAGGAAATGTCTACTGACTTTATCTGAGAGTTCTCTGTACCCCTGTGAAATCTCAAAACTAGTAAACCAGTGAGTCCTAATCACCAAACCAAGGTAGCATGCTGACGACTCTGGTCACGTGACAGTTGAGAAAGCACTCTATCATCTTGGAACCTCACCACCACTCTGAGTGAGAAGCAGAGAAAAGGTCCCCGTGCCTACTTACAAAGCAAGCCTAGAGAGGTTAGGTGACTTACCCAAGGTCACACAGTCAAAAGAAGACAGAACAAACACTAGAGTGAAGACCTTATAACCCGTGATAACACCTCTTAAATCCTCTTTACTGAGCTTCTCCACTTAGATTCAGCCAACTGCTTGGCCCAGGACTTCTGGATCTGATGGCTTCATAGAAAGTATACAGGCCAATGGCCTGCATACTGATAGTGCTTGACCTCTGGTTATTCAAATAAACCAGAGCAAAGAGGAGAGAAAGGTAAGGGAACAAACAATTTCACAGCTCTGAAGACCTCAACATGCCAACTCCCTGTTCTAGATATGAAAACCATCTTTCCTCTGACATCACACTGAATTCGTAGCAGAGGCAACACCAAACTGAAAAGGAGACAATTTGGGAGTTGACTCCAAAAAATTCACAGAGTCATCATTACCAGGTTTCACTATTATCATTAATTCAGTTAACATTTATTGAGCACCCACCATGTGCTAGAGCCTATACTAAATTCTGGATTCAGAAAAGAAAAAGATGCAATTCTTATTCTGAAGACAATTACAGTCTCTCTCCCTCTCTATCACACACACACATTTATATAAGGAATATTAATTGCATTGCATAATCAATTGATCAAAGCATTATAATCTACACATAAGCACTTTGCAACTTAAATAACCCCATGCAGGTAAGCACTGTTATTATTCCTATTTTACAGACAGAGAAATGGAGGCCTCAGAGCATAAAAAATTTTTCCAAGGTCTAAGTAAATATAGCTAGGATTTGAAACCAGGCACTCAGATTCCAAAATTCATGTGTAAGTCTACTCTGGTAGAAGGAATATAAACTCCTAAAATAATAAAGCTTTCAAAATATTTCTAACAGATGGTAGGTCAGTTCTGCCTAAGATGAGACAGACCCCGGAGCTGGTGATGGAGCCCACGGCACCTGAGACAGTGTTCTCCTGAGCTGCAGATCTAATAGAAGGTATGAAAGCAATTCATGAGCAAAGCTGCTGCTGGAATTCTATGTCCACTACCCAAGCAGTATCCTACCTTTTTTCTGAATTTTTTCAAAGCACCACTTCTTGATGATTCTGCAGCAGCCCCAGCCAGGATGATTGCAGATACAGCACTAAAAAAAGAAAGCCAGGAGTGGGAGTAGGTGAGAGATGGAGGGGGTTAGGCGGCATGGAGAGACACTTTAGTCTCATTGCTGTTGAATCTGTATTTTATCTTTCAAAGCTGAAACAAGCAATTCAATCCACACAGTCTTTCCCCCCTCCAATAAATTGCATTTTTAAAAGAATCAACGGGTACAAGATTTATTGATCTGAGTTGACAGTGAACCTCACAAATTCATACAAAAGAGTTTTCTCATTATAGAGTCATTTAGAGGACTTGTTAGTTCAGAGCATTCGTTGTAAAGTTCACCAGTAATATTTTTCAAAAGGCCAGAAAATGTATAAAATTGGGTCCAAGCCATTTTTTAAAAAATCAATTGTATTTTTATTTTTTCATCATATTCTTCCAGCTATGTTCTCTTCAATTTGGACAAAACCAAGATGTGCAACCTTGACAATTTTTTCACCAAGAAGCAGAAGGAGAAATCTTTCTAGGGGTTTTAGACAGTCAAAGCTTGAATCCAAGTGCTAGAATTAATCAAAAGCTGATTCTAGGAAAAATCATGGTTTTGTCTCCAGGTTCCTCCATGGCCTCACTCCATGTGGAAAAGAAGTGGTTTGTCATCAGACCACATATTGGGGTTCTTGGCCTTCATATCAGATATATCAACCCCACCATCTAGTCCTTTAACTTCCCAAATATAAAGACTTGTCTTCAGCCAAAAACATGAAGCCTTATCATATGGTATCAGTCTCATAATGCCTGCAGTCTGGCCTCTGACAGAAGTTCCTAAGTATTTAGGGAAGAGACTCACACTACAAAACCATTCCTTTAGGCATTTTACTATAAGATCATGAAACCACACATGAAGCAATCACATCCTTGTCCTGAGTGGCCCTTTCATCATACGACCACTGTCTCCATGGAGGGATCATATCAGAAATATTGTATTTCTTGCTGTATTTGTCAGAGGAGGAGTTAAAGTCACATGCGCCCCAGGTCAGGCTGCCTGAGTGTTATTACTGACTCTACTACCACTTACTGGTAGTGTGTCCTTGACAAGCTATTTAACTTCTTAGGCTTCCATTCCTGTACCGGTAAAGTGGAAATACTAACAGCATCCATCATATAAAGTGAAAATTAAAAGCAATGGCTGCTACTGCTGCTGCTGCTAAGCCGCTTCAGTCGTGTCCAACTCTGTGCGACTCTATAGATGGCAGCCTACCAGGCTCCTCTGTCCCCGGGATTTTCCAGGCAAGAGTACTGGAGTGGGTTGCCATTCCATTCTCCAAAAGCAATGGACATATACATATTTACAGCTATCCCTGGCTCAAGAAATGCAAGTTTTTAGATTTAATCATGCTTATAAAAACTACTGTGTAGACACTGTACGTTAAATCATCTGATGTCTCCAATGTTGGATCTTAATTGTAAACTTTTCTTAAGAATTCAAACTAAAGAAAATACAGCACCCACTAAGAATCACAGCATTCTGACATTGAGAAGCTCTGTAATCTAACCTGGTTCCCATTCTTCCTTTGCAGAAAGTGAAAGTTGCTCAGTTAAGTCTGACTCTGACCCCATGGACTAAACAGTCCATGAAATTCTCCAGGACAGAATACTAGAGTGGGTAGAATATCCCTTCTCCAGAAGATCTTCCTGACCCAGGAATTGAACCGGAGTCTCCTGCATTACAGGAGGATTCTTTACCAGCTGGGCTACCAGGGAAGCCCAAATCAAAATGTGATGAGAGCCTGTATCTGACTGACCACGTTTAATATATTCATTTCACCCCCTTAACACCAGGATTTTGATACTGCTTCAGATTCATTTTGGAAAGAGTCTACCTGATTGTTTCTTAGAACCAAGGTGTCTATCATTCCTGTTTGCACCCCCTATCTAAGCATAGAGCTGAAAATAGCTGTTCATAAATATCTAGTGATTTGCATATTTGAGAGAATTTAAGAAAATGAAAGACATCTAAAAGATAGAGCCTGTAGCATGATTATCAATGACATTGCCTGAGGTGCAATGAAAGAAATTTGGGCCTTCATCAAAACCTTTCAGTCTATTACCATTAAAAACACTCTTTCAATATAGTATAGTATCTGTTTAATCCAGTGTAATAAGTTAATTGAGGGACTTGATCTCATTCATCTTCCTTTTCCTACTTCTAGCCTTTTGGTTAACACATTTGTGGTAAAGGTAATAAACAGACTTACAAATGAATATATGACTAAGAGTAACAGATGGTCAGAAAAATCTCCAGAATGAAATCAAACTTACACTTCACATCAAACACATCACAGTTAAAATGACTCAATGGCTGCAGTTAGAATGGGTTCAGGCCATTCTCAGTTAATCTAAAAGAAAGGTAAAAAGGAAGAGGACAGAGGAAAAGGTGCAGGAAGCCTTCTCCAGCCACATTTATTCCATCAATAAATATTTCTTAAGCACCTGCTTTATGCCAAGCTCTGTTCTAAACACAGTATTATAAGAGTGATGAATCAAAGGACCTGCTCTCATGGAGCTTGCATCCCAGTGGAGACAAACAAACAAGGAAACAACGAATAAATAAGATAAGCTCAGAGAGCAAGTGCCACAGGAGAAATGACACTGGGTAATGTAATAGCACAGAATTGACTATATAAAGGTGGGTAACCTTAGATAAGAGGTCTAGAAAGGTCTGGTCTCTATTTGAGCACTCTGTACTATAATCTTTGTATCACTGGGTTATGACTATCTTTTCCTAACTTCATCTCCCAACTGCCCAACTGAAGAATAACATATCTCAGCCTCAAGTACAAAACACAGTGTCTGGTGTCTGCGAGTGAAAGTGAGAGTGTAGCTTCTAAGTTGTGTCCAACTCTGCAACCCCATGGACTGTAGCCTGCCAGGCTCCTATGTTCATGGAATTCTCCAGGCAGGAATACTGGGGTAGGTAGCCATCCCCTTCTCCAGAGGATCTTCCTGACCCAGGAATCGAACCCAGGTCTCCTGCATTTCAGGCAGATTTTTTTTCCATCTGAGCCACCAGGGGTGCCCTCGTTGGTATCTATGAAGCCCTCTATAATTTTTTTGCATGGATTAAATTCTTTAAAGCAAGCACTTTCTCTAATGTTGAAGACACAGAGGAAGGAAAAAAATCTTTTATTTCCCTCCTCAGAAGGGAAGAGGGGTTGAAATCAGGAAAAGCTTCAGAAAGTGTATAACGAAAGGCACAGGACATTACACGCCACATATGAGAAACAGTGGTAATTCAGGAAAGTAATGAACATTGATTGGCAGAGGTTGGTGGCAAGGTGGAGAAAAGCCATCGTTGCCACGCTTGGATTTTCACCCTCAGGCAAGGTGGGAGCCATCAGAGATTTTACAACAAAAGAGCCACCAACAAGATCTGAGAGGTGGAAAAATTATTCTGGAATCTGAGAAAGAGCTAGAGGAAAGGGGAAGAGACAATAGGAAGGGAATAATGTCAAAAGCAGTTACAATGGTCTAGTTGAGAATTAAAAAAAAAAAGCGGCTGAGCTGGGCAGTAGCAGTATGGACAGACAGTAATGAAATAGAATCTATAGGTCTTGGGAACAATTGCCTCTGAGCACAGAAGGAATTGGGATGGGGGATCAGCAGCTGCCAGTCTGGTGAACCTTGTTTTCTCATGGTTTATCCGTATGAGAGACTGAGACACATAACATGTCTTAGGAAAACAGGTACCTTGAGCAGGTGGCAATTCTGTCAACAAATACGGAATCGTTTTCCTTTCAGCCTACGTGAGAGTCTGAACCAAGAGGCATCCCAAACCCTTTATGGGTCAGCTACCAGCATGAACTCTCACTCTCAGCTGACCAGTTTGACATGGAGCCTTTTTTATCCCAAGATGTCAGCCACTGAACTGTGCAGGCTAACTCTCATCTTCCCAAGCAGAGTTTGTCTGCACAGCAATGGCTGGCAACTTAATATTTTGCATAAAAATTCATGAGGAGCAGTATCCATTTCAGCTATGTTATAAAGTAGTAAAAGGAAGAGAGAGGGAGGAAAGGAAAAAGTTCAGCCCTGCACTCAGATAGGGTTCATTTTGAGTGATGATTGCGAGCCATCCTTGGAAATTACAGATGCTACTTGGTTCACTATTATTTTGCAGCATCTCCAGTAATCTTCCGTGATCATTTATAACAGCATGTCTGATGACTTTCAAAATGTAACGGGAAAGGGTACTTCTGTGAAGCATGTCTGCTCAAAGGAAAAATCAATCTTGGCTGCTAAGGGAGTGAACTTTGTACCACCACGATTAGACAGTTAGAGATTTCAACATATAAAAACAGGAATGGCAAGGGTCCAGTCTTCCCAAATATATGTTATAACGTGTGTTCCAGTTGCTTGAACAGTTTCAAGATTTCTCCTTTCATCCAAACAAAATACAACATGTGTCAGGAATCCAAATTGGCAACACTCCAATAGAAAATAACCATGAACCCCATAATAATAACCACTAATGTTTACACACTGCCTTTACAGTTTGGTAAAGTACCTGTCACACACCTGAGCTGCTAATCATCAAAAACACCTCACACTTTGCAACCTTTTTTTCTCCTCTGACAGCCGTTCCTACTGCCTGCAATGTTCTATGACAACATCTGTGCTCCCATATTTCAAGGGCAAGCTTAAAATCTCCCTGCCTGTGGCTCAGTCTCTGGTTATTTTAAATCTTCCAAGTGAATAATATTGTATCATGTATAAATATCTCTGAAAGGTAGTGGAGTGTAATACAATGTTAACAGAATCAGAAGACCTGATTTCAAGGACTATCCATGCATGCTCAGTCATGTCCAACTCTTTGTGACCCTATGGACTATAGGCCACCAGGCTCCTCTGTCCATGGGATTTTCCAGGCAAGAATACTGGAGTGGGTTGCCATTTCCTCCTCCAGGGGATCTTCCCAACCCAGGGATAGAGCCTGGGTCTCCTGCGTTACAGCTGGATTCTTTACCATTTGAGCCATTTATTACCTATATGACCTGGGCACATCTTTTAACCTCAAAACTAGAGTAAATTATTACCTACCTTATATGACTTTTATGTAGATCAAAAGGGACATTATGTGAACATTTGTTTTGTAATACTAGTAGGTACATAAACATTAAGTATTAGTTAACTATTGTGTTTATCATGGAGGATTATTTTGATGACTAATTTATGTAAACACCTAGCCCTGTGCCTGGCACATAAATGTTCAATTAATGAAAGCAATTATTATTAAAGTTTATTTATTAATGTAGCAATTATGAATCAAGCACATGTTATGTGCAATACACTGTAATAGATATACCATCTCACCTTCTAAATTATTTAGTAATAATTTATATAAATATCTTACTGTTGATTTTTAATTTTTTTTTTTTTTTTTTTTTTTTTTTTTTGCCACAGTGCACAGCATGCAGGATCTTAGTTCCCTGACCAGGGACCAAACCCACGCTCCCTGCAGTGGAAGCACAGTCTTAACCAATGGACTGCCAGGGAAGTCCCTACTGTTGTAAATAAACAGTATAACATAGTGATTAGGAACACTGGCTCTGGAATCAGATAACCTAGACTCTAAGCTTAATTCCAATTCTTTAGAACTGTGATCTTGGGCAAGTTATGTAATCTGTCTGTGCCTTCATTTTCTTACCTATAAAATGAGGAAAACAGATCTTTAAATACAGGGTTGTCGAAAAGACTAAGAAAAGTAATCCCTGGAAAGAGCCCAAACAGTTCTTGTCACATGGAAATAAATTCAATAAAAGTTACGTATTGTTTATTCTCTTGGTGTAATGACCTCAGAAATCACTTTTCATGTGAATCAAGACAAAAACAATTTTGTAGTCAAATATGTACTCAGTTATTCATTCTTTGAATCCATTCCACTGTTCCTAATTCACCTCCCTGCTTCCATTCTTGGCCTCTCTCAATGTTCCCTCCACACTCTAACCAGTCACCTTTCTAAGGCACCAAGCTGATCAAGCTGAAACCTGCAATGGATCCTTAAGATGCTTTATGGTCTCCATCACCTGGCTTTACCTTCCTCTGTGGCAAATCATCTCAGCTGATTCTCCTGAATGACCTCGTTGCAGAGCCATGGAGATGACCTGGGAGAGATTAACCCATCCTCCCCAATAACACCCAGAAACCACACAGCCTCATTTTTTAACATGGGCAATGGATAAATTGTCATTTTTGGGTTAAAAGGCAGTGAGAATTCAGCTTCAATGCTTTTCTAGTTCTTTCTTCCAACCAGTTTACTTCCCCCAAACCTCTCCCATGTAGAAATTCTGAAGTCATGTTTAACTGCCTGCCCATTCAAATCAACCCATCTCCTTTCAGATCTCCCCATCATGTAGCCAAGCAATTTCCTTTCCCTTGATTCCACCTCTGCCATCAACAACAATGCCAGTTTATCACTTCTAAACTCAACTCAATCATCACCCCCTTCTAAGAAGTCTCATAGGACTCTCCAAGCAGATTCAGCCATTCTCAGGCAACGTCTATACTTGGTGGAAGATCCCTATAGTAAGTGCTCCTCAAAGCAGGATTTGGCTCAGTACTTTTGGCACCTAGTATGAACAAGCACTTAGTAAATATTCAACAAAGCTTAATCTCAGTTAACATTTGGAGGATCATATTATACACAGAGAATGCTTTGGATAACAGAAGCATAAAAATAAAAAAGCACCAAGGATGTCAGCAACTGTAGACTACAGGCCAATGCCAGATTTTTTGGTTTAGAATCTTCATCATAATAATGAAACTCTCCAAAAACCAAGATAGCCATTTTAATAAATATCAATAAACATTTTTATCACGATTCAAAACAACACTGAGGGTTGTAAAATACTCATCTCTATAATGGGCCCTAGATACACACGGAGTGGGTGGCCATTTCCTTCTCCAGAGGATCTTTCCAATCCAGGGATCGAACCCACGTCTCCTGTATTGGCAGGTGGATTCTTTACCACTGAGCCACCAGGGAAGCTCATAGATATACACAGAGATGTTAAAGTAGCCATATATTCTGAATCAAAACAAACAAACAAATCTTAAGGCTCTAAGATGATAAAGAAGCACAATAATGATAAAAATCTGCCACCAGGACTTCCTCAGTGGTGCACTGGTTAAGAATCTGCCTTGCAGTGCCAGGGAATGAAGGTTTCCCTGACCAGGGACCTAAGATCCCACATGCCGAGGAGCAACTAGAGGGACTGCATGCCCAAACCACCAAGTCCTTGCATCACAACTAGTCTGTGCACACAAGATCCCACATGATACAATGCAGATCCTGAGTGATGCAACTAAGCCCCGACAAAGTCACATTAAAAAAAACCACTTACGGAGTGCTATGATGTCCCAAGACTGTCTGAATAGTACATGCAGTCTCTCACTTTAATTCTGCAAACATTCTGAATGTTAGATATTTTTATCTCCTTTTTCTAGATAAAGAAACTGAGTTTGGAAAAGTCAAATTACTTTCCCAAAGTTATAACTTGGAAATGGAAATCAGAATTTGAACCCTCTTCTGAATCTTCAGAACCTGTTATTATACTATCGATTTCAGGAATAACTTCTGTCTTGATGAGATACTGTTTCAAGTCTCAAAGAACTCTTAGTCTGAACATATAAATAAGCACCAAAACGTGAGCAAGCCTCCAACCTCTTTTGTTTTGTGAATCATGGACTTTATTTCTAAGGCTAGCTTCAGTGATAGTTTCTCCAGCTCCAAGTGGCACACGCCTCTCTTCACTAAGTCATCCTATGTATTACATATTATATATAACCCTATATATTATGGGGTTGGCCAAAAAGTTCATTTCGGTTTTTGTTGCAGCATACGGAAAAAAACCGAACAAATTTTTTGACCAACCCAATATTTCCAAATAAATCACCCTCACATATCATTTAAATTTTGATAAGGTTAAAAAGATAGACTGGAGCAACGTGGTGGAGGCCTTCGAGAATTTAGTGAAAAATTATCTTCCTATTTGGGAGGGTTCTATTACATTGAACGTCTTTGAGTACAAAAATGTTAATATGCACAGCAAGGTTGTATAATATAAAATATTAAAATGTAAGACAGAATGTAAAATATCTACCAGTAATATAAAGACAGATAAGAAAGGCAAGGAGACCAGCTCAGAGAAAATATTTTGTTGTGATGGAAAACTAGAGAATTGATAGCACAATGGGAATGAATGGAGGAATATAAAAGATGCTGTAAGTGTCTAGGTAATAGGGGAGGAAGCAAAAGTGGAGACAGATTAACTTTGAAGCTGGGGTAATGATTGTGAGCTGTGTTTAAACTATACTTCCTAAGGTGATGAGAAGATAGCTAATTGCTATGTCTGCAAATAATCAGAGTTGTGACATAGGAAGCAGGAAGACAGATGGGTCAATGGGTACCAGCTGAGAGAGTAAGAGTGGCTCAGATTTCTAGGAAAGTCAGGGAAGAGAAAAAATTTCAGGATTAAGCTGAAGGATAAAGCAGTGAAGCAGAACTCCATTCACAAGACTCAGTCATGCAGTCAATCAGTGTTTGTGGAACACCAGCTATACGTCAGGCACTGCTCAAGGTCCCGGAGATACAGCAGTGAGCAAAGTCCCAGTTCTCCTGCAGAGCACAACAGAGTCTGAGAAAGAACAGACAGAGAGCACAGAAAAAAATCGGGATGCTGTAATAATCAAGAGATAGTACGAAGTTTTGAAAGCAACCTCATCAACTTACAGTCCACCCTTTTCACCAGAAGCTCAAAAGAATACTATGCATTTTCAAGGTGTGACCCTGCCCAAATGATCTTCTTCCAGAGCCCATTCTTAGACTATTAGAAACATCTGTCAGAAAAGCTAAAGTGATTGAAAATTAAAAAACAGGCCTCTGAAACCTGTTTAGGATGGATAATTGTAGGACCATCAATGTGTTACTTTTGGCCATTCAAATAAAGTCCCCAAAGTGGGACATGACCCTAGCCAGAGGGGAGAAAATAGAGAAGCTGAGGGAATCCTGTCTCAAACCTGTTTTTAAAGAGGAATGTGTATATTTTAAAAGGAATTTAATCCATACGTTCCAGATTCTTTAACTACAAATTCTTTTACAGTCTACAAAATGGTAACACGAAAGAGTTCATTGATGTTCAGAGATCTTTCCAATTCTTTTTATGAAACTTGTTATGCCAAATCACTGCCAAAATGGAAGTTTTGTTTTACCCAGAGTAAACAAGCTCACACGCAACAAGCAAGAGTTTGAGTCAAAGAAGGAAAGACACAACCCTCAGTAAACCTCTAAAATGTAAAAATGATCTCCTTCCTTGACTTCTGTGATCCACATGTAAGGGGACATGAATCAGCTAAGTACAAAACCAGACTACAAGCGAGTACATCATGTTGAAGACCAGCTGCTATAGGCAGAGACAGGGAACAGGGAGAGTGGCCAGAGAAAACACAACTAATAGTTGGGCCTATGAAGCAATCATAGAATAAATGACTTTTTTAATCTGAGGGGAAAAAGTTATTTTAGCCAATCCTCGGCCCAGAAATTGTTTCATCCACCAAAAGCCAGAGAGAGCTATAAAAACTCTCCCATCACAAGAGTGCAGAGAAGGAGACATTTTGTAATAGGAATTTTACAAAACACGTTTTCCTGAAAGAATATTCTGCTTCCAGCGTTTTCATAGGCTTGTGCAATAGCAAATAAAAACAGAAATCATGGGAGAAATAGAAATACAAGAAGAAACCTTTACTATATAGATTGAACTTAAGCAATTTCATTCATAAGGATTAAAAACTGTGAAATCAGTATTGAGAATCTGCCAAGCAGCTTCTGTTTCTCCACTGAAACTGAAAACAGAAACAAACTGATGCAGTGGTAAGACTGGCTCAGTCATCTACAGCATGAGTGTGGCAAGAGGCCTCGGTGATGTATTATTTTTCATTATAATTGATATCATTTCCTTTAGAATAATTCTCTCTATGGGACATTGGATGTAATAAACTCTTTCACTGGTCATTTCTGAGAGTTTATGTTTCATTAGAAAGAAATGTTTATTATTTTTAACATCCGTTTACCATCTATGGAGGGCAGGCTCTGATAAATGGAGGACCCATTAGTGGTCAAACCAGGTATCCAAATATTGCAGCGCGAGGACAGAATGAAACTGGTTAGCCTGAAAGGTGAAAATATGAAAGTGAGAGAATATATGGGAAAGTGAAGAAAGGAGCCAGTGAGCTGGGGAGGGAAAGGTGAGCTGGAAGAAACCCCTCTGATAATACATGTGGAAAGATTTGAAAGAACAGATGAATGTTTGAGACTTTACCTGTGTGATCTGCTATGCACAATTCAGTATGGCCCCATGATGATTCTATTTCAAGCAGAACCTGACAAACAAGTAGAATGTTATGACAAAATAGATCAGGAATCAAAAAGAGTCAGGCCATGCATGTGTTAGGGACTGGGACCATCTGGTTTGTATTTGGAAAGAATGATTTCTCTCCCTATCACCTGTTCCTCAGCCAGTCCACTGTTCTGAGAGGTAGAAAGAGTCAGGGAAATATCAAACAGCACAGACCTCATGACCAGAGGGCTCTGTCTCTATGGACAATCCATGACCCAACCCAGAATGTCACCTGCGATATATAAAGCTTAACACAGTTCCTGACACACAGTAATGACTCAATGGATGTTGAAGAATGAATGAGCAAAGAAAGTAATCAGTCTTATATGAACAAAGGGCAAGGGGATCCACATAGAATTGTATCTGCAGATGCAACAGAACAAGAGGACAATCAAAAAAAAAAAAAGACATCCATCGCCTTGCTACTCAAAGTGTATTGGCTGAATAGCACTGGCATCACCTGGGAGCTTTACCGCAGGTCCTTGAATCTGAGTTTACATTTTAATGAGGTTTCCAAGAAATCAGTAAGCCTGTTAAAGTAGGAGAAACACTGATCTAGACCATAACTGAGGCAATACTAAAGGCACACCCAACTAAGAGTTATTACCATCACAGAGAGGTGGAATTGGTAGTCACCTGCAGATCACCCTGTGGTGACGCCTATACGTTATTTACCTGTCGTTCTAATGAGTGAGCTATGCCACCGCAGGTCTCCTTTGGCTTCATCAATGCCCAAAGAAAGAACACAGTTAAACAGAAGGATGATAGGTAGGTAGGTAGACAGACAATAGGCAGGGTTATTTTCCCTTCTGTTGGGCTCAATGGTAGTCAAATCAGCAGCCTAGGGAAAAATAAGTAGTTTTAGATATACCACTTATATTATCTCTTGTAATAGTGATAACTATAACAACAATAATAAAGAGCTAACTCAATAATAAAGGCATTGAGTGCTCACAGGCACAGTTCACATGGTTTACACATCTGACCCTCTTAAGAGCTCTGTGACGCAGATTCTCTTTTACCCTCATTTACTCCTTCAACACTGTGACATGGGTATTTTTATGCCCGCATTATAGTCACAGATATACAAGTCAGAACAACCTGTATTCTGATAGCAGATTCAACATTTTACGTACCAGGGATTTGGGGAAAGTCAATTCACTTCTCTTAGCCTCAGGTTCTTAAAAATGTGGATTAGCAACTCTAAGATCATAGCATCCGGTCCCATTACTTCATGGCAAATAGATGGGGAATGCATGGAAAACAGTGGCAGACTTTGTTTTCCTGGGCTCCAAAATCAGTGCAGACAGTGACTGCAGCCACAAAATTGAAAGATGCTTGCTCCTTGGAGGAAAAGCTATGACAAATCTAGACAGCGTATTAAAAGGGAGAGATATCACTTTGCCAACAAAGGTCTGTATAGACAAAGGTATGGTTTTTCCAGTAGCTTTGTGTGGATGTGAGAGCTGGACCATAAAGAAGGCTGAACACTGAAGAATTGATGCTTTCAAATCATGGTGCTGGAGAAGACTCTTGAGAATCCCTTGGACAGCAAGGAGATCAAACTAGTCAAACCTAAAGGAAATCAACCCTGAATATTCATTAGAAGGACTGGTGCTGCAATCAAAGCTCCAAAACTTTGATCACCTGCTGCAAAGAGCCAACTCGTTGGAAAATGATGTTGGAAAAGATTGAGGACAGGAGGAGAAGGGGCAACAGAGGATGAGATGATTAAATAGCATCGGTGACTCAGTGGACATAAGTCTGAGCAAACTCTGGGAGATAGCAAAGGACAGGGAAGCCTGGCATGCTGCAGTTCCATGTGTCTCAAAGAGTCTAACACAACTTAGTGACTGAATAACAACAACTAACTGAAGCAAACATTGTAGGCATCCCAACCATACTCCCTCAAATCTTTCACCTTCCAGGAACTGCACTTTTTTGCCTAAGAATTTCTCTGTCTTCAGGTTCCCCTGCAGCTCATCCAGGGTAGGCCAGCAGTAGTGAAGAATTAACATGCTCCAGAGTGCAGTTTTCAAGCACTAAGTGATCCGAACAGTGCATAACACATCCCATCTCTATCCCATCTTAGTTAGGACAAGTCCAAGGCATTTGTCCATTCTGTTTTCCAGATTTCCCCAGAGAGAAGCCCACTTGCCCACAGTGTTTAACTTGCTTGATAACGCTCCCTTCATTGATGCTTCCCTTCCCCACTCACCTCCCTAGTCCTTCACCAACGTCTTCTGCATCACTTCCCAAATTAACGACTTGCACTGGAACCTTGTCTTAGGGCCTGCTTCTAAGAAAACCAAAGTATGACAATGGAATTGGCACTGCAGAATTATTTTCAGTGTAAGAACCCATGCAGGTAAAGAACTTGGCATGTAGTAGGTAACGAGTAAATAGCAGCTATTGAAATAAATGTTTCAAGAGCAATGATAATAGTTGTGAGGAACAGTGACATGAAAAGCCTTGCCTACTTCTAGAAATATGCTCTCCCTATCTTCATACAGGAATGAAATCAAACCCCTTTCTGATGGAGTCAAAGTGAATTTTCATTCTAGATTTCATTTAGGAAATGGAAAGGAAAGGGAAGGAAAGAAAGCATAAAAGAAGGGACAGGGAAAAAAGGGGGGAAATATAAATTATTTTCTTTCTTCTTGCTCAAATACCAATTCCATCACCTGTGAAGAGTGTACCCTTGGACAGCTTTCAGAAGCTAATACTAACTTCCATGTAAAGCTACATGTGGTGGAGTTGGGAATCCTTGGGAAACATTCATAAAATCTCAAAGCCTCAATTTTTTCAGCTGACTTGTTCAAGGTCACAAGGGTATTAGGGGATGGAACCACCCACTGAACCCAGGCAGCCTGGATCTAAAGTCTACACGTGTAACCACTACGTTCTACTCCTTTCCCCACAGGAAGTGTATTTAATCACCCAGCTGGGACCTGCATTTAAATCAGTCATACATGAAATTCTGAAGGAATAAAATGCCTTTGCATTGAAGTTAATGTACTTTCTGAGGTTTCTATAGCAACAAAAATCTAAAATCACCTCTGGTGGTATTACTTACAAAAGAAGAGAGCCATTCCTGCTGACCCTTTATCAAAGAATTTGTTTCTTCAGGACAGGTCTAGCCACATGGAAGAGAATTGTGCAATGGAGTCTCAAAGATGTGATTGCTCCACTTGACTAATACAATCGACAAATATTTTTGAACATTTATTATGTGCTAGACCAAAGACATTAAAATACTGTTGTTTCTTTTCTACAGTCCAGTAGGAAAAAAAATGTGTATTTCAGTTGTCACAATAGCACGTGACCTGATTTAGTGATATGCAAGGGCCAAACATAAAATGAAATGGGAACAAAGGTAAAAATCATAATTGGCTGGAGAATTAAAGAAAACTTTCCAAAAGGTAAAAATTAAAGAGCTGTTCTCCAGATGGAGGGCAAACCAATCATTACCACACAGCTTATCGTTTTTCCTCTTTGCCTATCTTACCTTTCCCATCCCCTCATTTGAGTTTCCTAGGATAACCTCCCGAATAAACTACCCTCACTCAAGAGCTTGCCTTGGGAGTCTGCTTTCAGGAGAATCCAAACTAAGATGACATCAATCCGGTTGATTCATTCTGTTCCTTGGGGACATAATTTATAGTTAACTCAAGTTAATATTAAGAGGCTGGCCCTTCAGCATCCATTAAACCAAGTTCACCTGTATTACAAGGTTCAGGGTGACCACCTCCAGCACAGACAGTGGTCCAATACTTGTCCCTGATCACTGGCCTTCCTTTAGGGGTTAAACGTGACTCTGCTTTGCATTCTTAAGTTGCCACGTAGAAGTAGGTACAAAAGCAAAGCTCAAGAGCACATCTCCTACATTTCCAAGTGTCCCTCTGTTGGGAGTCACAGGATAAAGGCCTTCACCTTCACAGACTGAGTTAGAGGTCGCTGTGGTCCCTCTGTTGTCATTCCAGAATGCTAGAGGGAGAGCCATCAGAAATTTTCAATGAGTGTGTTGCTAACAGCACTGTTCAGCACACCCTCCATATAAGGCCCTCCATATAAGGTTCCACACTGGTGAACTGCTGCTCCAAAACAGCATCAAGAAAACTTTCGCTTCTTGTGAGTGAGTGAAAGACTTTTCTATTCCAGGCCTAAGATCCAGGACACAGACTACGTCTTTTTCACTCCTGTCACCATGAACTCAGTATCAAAAATGAAGTTCACCTATAGTCAATATCCTTTGGCTCAGAGAAATTCAGCTAGTGTTCTTTCTGTCATCAGACTTCATGTTTTACTTCTTTTATTGATTTTTCCTGTTTTCCTCATTCTGATTCTTCACTTCTATTTGATAATGTTTTATTGCAAATGACCTTATAATCAACTAGCTCAAGTCTTTTGTGGAATTCAGTCAAAAACTGTTTTGAGTGTCTATACATGCCAACACTAAATTCAGAAAAAGGAATACAACAACAAATAAGACAGGCCTGGTCCCTAGCACCACAGAGCTTGCTTTCAGGGGGAATAGGTGGAAAATAGATTTTATTATGTCATAAATATTTTATAGAACAATATTGGCCCACCAAATGGACACACTTTCTTCTATCAGGAAAAAAAATGACTTAACCCATTTTCACTTTGTCTTTCTTATTGGGACACTTGGACAATGTTTAACACTGAAGTCCAATAATTCATCTCTGACTCCTCATGCAATTCCTTCTTCATTTTTCCCAAGTTGTTTTGGATATTTTCTGGACTATCTCCATCATACTTTTTTTTTCCTGCAAGAGTCAGTAAACCTATCTTAATAAATAACTGCTTTACCTGAAGTCCTAAAATTTCAGCCCCTCTGTTGTATGCTGTTTTCCTTATTAAACCTCTCAATTCAATTTTAACAAGTCTGGAAAACCTGCAAACCCAAGGTTCTCAGTGCACTAATGCTGACCTGAGGTGAGAAGTCATGGCAGGCAAAATGAGACGGCAGCACCTCTTTCCACTCCCACACCTTTAAAGTAACTATGTCTTCAGGGAGAGCAATGAATTTGAGTCTGGAACCCATAACTTGAGTTGACTCAGATGACCAAAGAAAGAGCAACTGGAGTGGGGGAGACCCTCAAAACAATGCCTTGGAAGGAACTGAATGGAACAATTGGGGAAATTTAACTTGGAGACAGGAACTCTCAACAAAGAGATCAAGTCTTTAAATATCTGAAGAAGCAACAGATCTGTAATACATGGCGTCACTGGACCAAAGGTAGAATCATGGGTGGAAGCTTCAACTATGAACATGGAAGAACTTTCTAAGAGATGTGGTCATGCTCCCTGGGATACAGATGAGCTTCTATACTAGCTGTTTTGTTCCTTGCTACGAGATCCAGAAAACCACCCTATTTTCCTCTTTGAAATAATGCCATTTGCAGCAATGTGAATGAATCTGGAGATTATCATGCCAAGTGAAGTAAGTCAGACAGAGAAAGACCAACATCATATGGGATCACTTAAATAAATAAGTGGATAAATAAAAATGATACAAATGAACTTATCTAAAAAACAAAAACAAGACTCACAGACCTTGAAACCAAACTCACGGTTACCAACAGGAAAACATGGGGGGAAATGATAAATTAGGAGGCAGGGATTAACATATACACACTACTATATATAAAATGGATAACAACAAGGACCTATTGTATAGCACCAGGAACGCAACATTCTGTAAAAACCTATATGGGAAAGAATCTGAAAAAGAATGGATATACGTATATATACAACTGAATCACTTTGCTGTATACCTGAAACTAACACAATATCAACTTTACTCCAATAAAAATTAAATTAAAAACCTAAAAGTAATACAGCAGCTCTAAAAGATAATGAGTTCCTCATCACTGAGAGTAATCAAGCAAAAGAAAATTAGACATTTACCAGGTGGCACTGTTGCTGACAAAATATGTCTTTCCCAGCTATCACTCAGAGCTCTGGGATCTGAAAGTATGCGTGCAAAGTACAAGGAAGCAACCTCATCCCAGATTCTGTCTTTGATGAGAACAAGACGTCTTCCTTCTCTTCTCACACTCTGCCTAAGCCTTCCCAATTTGTGTAAGTACATTCCTCTCACCCCCTATTCCAACACATTTCTCACACGAGGTAGAACAGACGCTGGGGTAACGCTGGCTAAAAATAAAAGCAAGAGGAGGGGGGAAAAAACCCTCTTTTACAATAAATATCTCAGCAGAAACTTTATATCCTGAATGGATCCGGCAGCAAACGAGCAGCTGCTGCCTCTTTTGCGGTTCTTCCTTCTCTCACTTTTATAACCTGATTAATATGCCAATCAGAGTTTTGTAATCAGGAGTAAGGGATATTAACCTCATAAAGCATATAAACTGTATCTTATCTGAATAAAGAAGGGTGTATTTCATCAACTGGGCTCTGTGCTCTTTTTTTAATTTCTAATTGCATTGAGAACCTAGCCTGTCAATGAAGACCAAAGAACCCTGTCATCTTCCAGCCCTCCAGGCCCTTAAAGCACCCTCTATGCTCAACCAGTCCATTCCGAAGGAGATCAGCCCTGGGATTTCTTTGGAAGGAATGATGCTAAAGCTGAAGCTCCAGTACTTTGGCCACCTCATGGGAAGAGTTGACTCGTTGGAAAAGACTCTGATGCTGGGAGAGATTGGGGGCAGGAGGAGAAGGGGACGACCCAGGATGAGATGGCTGGATGGCATCACGGACTCGATGGACGTGTGTCTGAGTGAACTCCGGGAGATGGTGATGGACAGGGAGGCCTGGCATGCTGCGATTCATGGGGTCACAAAGAGTCAGACACGACTGAGCAACTGAACTGAACTGAACTGATGCCCACCCTTGCTCCAATGCGCTAGACAGCCACATTGCAAGAATATCCATTAGCACTGCGGGATAGTGGTACCTACTGAGCCTGTCCCAAAAGACCACAGTCCTTAAAGGAGTCTTGATACCCTCTGGCTCTCTCTAGCTATTCAGAGACTGACTGATGCATTAGAAAGGCTGACCCCAAGTGACTACACCCCAAGCGACTACACCAGTTTCTGAACGTTAATAAGCTAGGCCATCATTAGGCAGCCTTTGTTGTTGTTCAGCTGCTAAGTCGTGTCAGGCTCTTCGCAATCCCATGGACTGCAGCACGCCAGGCTTCCCTGTCCTCACCATCTCCCAGCGTTTACTCAAACTCCTGTCCATTGAGCTGGTGATGCCATCCATCCACCTCACCCTCTGTTGCCCCCTTCTCCTCCTGCCCTCAGTCTTTCCCAGTATCAGGGTCTTTTCCAGTAAGTCAACTGGTTGCATCAGGGGGCCAAAGTATTGGAGCTTCAGCATCAGCCCTTCCAATGAATATTCAGGGTTGATTTCCTTCAGGATTGACTGGCTGGATCTCCTTGCTGTCCAAGGGACTCTCAAGAGTCTTCTCCAGCATCACAGTTCAAAAGCATCAATTCTTTGCCATTCAGTCTTCTTTATGGTCCAATTCTCACATGCAGCCTTTGGTCACATGCACACATGCAGTGATTAAGCACCCCTATGTACAAGACATGCTGAGAAATTAAATCAATAAGGTGTGGCAGCTACTCTTTAGAAGCTTATAATCTAGAGGAAAAGATAGGTTATACTAAGAACAATTTTAAAAAGGCAAAATGAAAAGAGGTAGGGGACAGAGAAGCACCACTGATTAAATGAACAGAGGTTAAGAGCAGGGAAAGTATTATATTGGGGGGAGAGAATACACTTAAAAATGGGGAGAAAGAGGTGGCATTGGACCAACTCTTGGAAAATGAGGAAGCTTTGGACAAGCAGAGAAAAGAGGAAGATGCTGGTGGAGAGTGGGAGAGGAAAAGCAAAGATCAAATGAAGGAGACATCCTGGACAAAGACCAGGGTAGGGAAACACAGGGCATACTTCTGATGGTCAAGTCACTAATTCAACTAAAGCCTGGAGGAGAGGGAAAAAAAAGAGCAGAGAGAGGCTGGAGTCAGGGAACAGAACAGAATTCCAGGTTTTACATTTTATGATGCCATGATGGAATATTAAATCCATAGTTGCAGAGTGTAGGATTTACTTCCCTGAGCAGGGATTGAACCCTGGTCCCCTGCCTTGGCAGTGTCAAGCCTTAGCCACTGGACCACCAAACCCATCACCTTTACTCCACCCTGTTGGCTAGTCAATGCCACTCATTCCCGAGTATCTTCCCAACCTTGCCAAAAAAAAAAAAAGGCAAGGGTGAACCCTAGGTCAGTTTTGCGCAGTAGATCCTGTAACATGCTGGCTCCTTTAAACCTTGATACATGAAATCTGTAATCTCCTTTAAAATCACCCAGCCAACAAATATGTACATGTGTCTGTGACAAGCTTATGTATGTGTAAAGCGTATTCAGCAAAATGTTGATAATTGTTGAACCTAAGGGATGGACATCTGTGCAGTCATTATTCTCTTCTTTTTGCTCTTTGCAATTATGAAAAGGCTTAAAAACAGTTTTCAAAAGGTTAACAGAATATATAGGATTGATGCTAAAGCTGAAGCTCTAATACTTTGGCCACTTGATGCGATGAGCCGACTCATTGGAAAAGACCCAGATGCTGCGAAAGATTGAGGGCAGAAGGAAAGAGAGGGCTAAAGAGGATGAGATGGCTGGATGGCATCACTGACTCAATGGATGTAAGTCTGAGCAAACTCAGGGAGATAGTGAAGGACAGGGAAGGCTGGCATGCTGCAGTCCATGGGGTCACTAAGAGTCAGACATGACTTAGCAACTGAACAACAAGAACAACAATAAAATAAATGAATCCCTGCGCTACTGACCTAAGAATCAGTGGAGGGTCTCATTTCCAGCAGAGTCCAGCAGGATTCCCCTACACCTGAACTTCTGTGTATAAACCACCCCCAAGACCACATTGTGCTAAGACTAGGGGTCACTGGGATCCTCTGTCAGGTATCCGAAGTGCCCAGGATGCAACTGCAGAGTTAAGAGGCAACAAAATATCATCATGTGTGGGAAGCAAAAAGAGCAGAGCAGTTTGCCATGTGTTCATTTTCACAAGTTGTAGGCGCTTTCAGTGGCAAAAATATTCATGGGGTTAAGAATCAGCTTGTTTGGTAAACTGCAATTAGCATGAACTGGGTCTCCTCAGCTTCTGGAAAAGGGATAAATATAGATGTCGATATTTTCTGTGGGAAGACAGAGCCCGGAGATTCTATTTTAGAATCCCAGAAGAAATGCCTCGGTGAGGGGCATCCCAGCCAGGAAGGCAGGCCTGGGCTCTGGACCCACCTTGAAGACAAGGGAATGCTACCTGGGTAGGTCAGCCAGGTTCAGGGCCTGGAAGCATCCTCTGGCCGATCCCTCTGAGAACTGTGGTCAAGAGACAGAGGCAGGGAGGCTCAACATGGATTTGGGGAAACAGCCCGGGCTTGATCCCTACTTTACAGTCCACCAGCTGTGTGACTCACTGCACACAGCTGAATCTGTCTGTGCTGTTTCCTCATCTATAAGATGGAAATGGGACTGGGCACCAAGGAAGTAGAAGACACATATTAACTGTTATTTCTGGGCTTTCCTGGTGGCTCAGTGGTAAAGAATGTGTCAGCAAGTGCAGGAGACATGGGTTCAATTCCTGGTCTGGGAAGACCCCATGTGCCACAGGGCATCTAAGCCCGTGTCCCACAACTATTGAGCCAGTGCTCTAGAGCCCAGCTCTGCAACAACAAAAGCCACCACAATGAGAAGCCCATACACGGCAAGTAGAAAGCAGTCCCCCACTCACTGCAACTAGAGAAAAGGGCGCTCAACAGTGAAGGCCAGAAATAAGTAAATAAAGTTGTTTTTAAAAACTGTTAGTCTTTAATCTTCCAAAGCATAAAAGGGAAATGTGCATGAATATTACCTCCTATACGGACCTTTCCTGAAGGTCACCAGTTTTTCCA
The DNA here is from genome assembly GCA_006410935.1 of Redunca redunca. Taxonomy (NCBI): domain Eukaryota; kingdom Metazoa; phylum Chordata; class Mammalia; order Artiodactyla; family Bovidae; genus Redunca; species Redunca redunca. Next base: position 513,979 of record SJYQ01000488.1, on the reverse strand, counting down.
CTCCTGTTCTTTTTCTCTGGTTTAGGATCCCGTATTGCATTAAATCATCATGTTTCTTAGACTCCTCCAATCTGCAACAATCCTTCAGTCTTTCTCTTTCATAACCTTGACACTTTTTAAGAAAGCTGGCCAGCTGTTTTGCAGAAAGTCTCTCAGTTTCAGTTGGTTCTGTTTTGATGATTAAACTGAGGCCGTATATTTGGGGGCAAGAATATTGTGGAAGTAACACCATGCCCTTCTAGTACATCACATCAGGATGTCCATGACTTCAATATGCCTATTACTAGAAATGCTCAATTTTACTACTAGGTTAAGGTAATGCCTATCTCCATTTGGAAGATAAGGTTTCTCCACTTGGAAAGCTACTGTTTTCTCACATGTCAATAATTATAAGGAAATTCTTAAGAGACTACGCAAATGTCCTCCTTCTCATTTTACTTTTGCTCATCATACTTTTGCTTTGCTCCTACTTTTATGAATCGAATGATTCTTGCTTTCCACTATTATCAGTGCTGTGTTTGCCTAATGATGATCTTCTATAGCCAACATTTCTACTACATCTACTAATTAGCATTCTACTTACAGAGCTGCCCTTTCCTATTTATTTGTTCAATTATATTAATTGAAAAAATTNTTATATTAATATAAATATAAATATCATGGATATTTCTTTTATCCTATGGGTTAAAATCTATTGTTTTGTTTACTTGTGGTTGTCACTGTTGCTCAAATCATTCAAGTGTTGGCCATTAGGAGTGAGTTTGAGTTGGCTCCTGTTTCTCTTTGATAATGTGTTACAGTTAGCTCAGAGGTTAACATTAGGAGAAACTGAATGAGGGGTCTACAGCAACCTTCTGTACTATTTTTTGCAACTTTTCTGTAAGTCTAAAATTGATCCAAAATAAAATTTTTTTGAAAATGTATAAAGAACTTGAAGGGAGCTTGAAGACAGTTTCTGGAGACCTAGTAGAGTTCTATTTTTATCCAGGTGCTGGTCACATGGGTGTATTCAAGTTTGTGAAAATTCATCAAGCTATATACAATTATGATTTGCATATTTTTCTGTTTGTTTTGCTTTTAGCAAAAGGTTTTTAAAAGGAGGTCACAGAGTTTTATAAATGTGGTTTGAGGGGAATTTAGCTATAAAATACATGGTAACAGAAAATAACATGCACGAATTTCTTCATGTTGTTGAGTTCCAAATCATCCAGGATCTAGATGAGGGTTTCTATCTAGATCCTACTCAGATTCCTTCCTTGCTTCTTCTGTGTTCTGTGTCATCTTTTGAATTATTTGCATCCCCCAATGTGACCCATCGAGCTGGTCACTTCTTCAGACCTGAACTGAAACATTATCAAGCCTCAGTATATCTGCAATTTCCTGACACTCCACCTCTAGGCTATTCAGACAGTCTGCTTTGCACTATATCATTTTCAGAAAACTTGCATTGTCAGTTACTGACAATATTTATTATTTCAATTAATGGATTCTTACCTGTGTTGCCACAGTCCTTTGTATACACCTCTATTAAAACACACGCTATGTTGTTTCTGTAGACTATGAATTTCTCAAAAGAAGAGAATTAATCTTCCCCATGTCTGAGTCTGCAGTGCCATATTGGAGCCTCTCTTAGTAGCACCTGACTTCACCAGAGTGGGCAAATGAGAGGGCCCAGGAAGAGTGTGTTAACAAGACGACCATCACAATCTTCTGTAATCCTATAGTGAAAGTGACATACTGCCACTCTTGTCACAGTCTACTGAATAGAAGGAAGTCACTAGAACTAAGTCATACTCAAGAAGAGGGGATTACACAGGGGCATGAGACCTAAGAGGCAAAGATCACTGGGATCATGTCAGAGATGCCTACTACAAGTGAGATTAAGAGACAGTGATAAAGTATAGGTAGCTTTAGAAATCTGTTCTAGAAACTGTTGGCTGCTCTGCTTCTTCATTTCTATTGGAACCTAGGTGCACCCAAACATAGCTTATGGTTTACTTCTGATAGAAGTAGCTAAGAAGTGTTTCAGTGGTTCAGGACACTTGCAAGCCACGTAATAAATTTCTGTTAAATCCCTTCTTGATATAATATCACCTTGCAGCAGCCCATGTTTCATCTATTTATTATTAATAATCATGTCAAAGACAATAAAGAGCATAATTCAAATTCACAATCTATGTGTGTTAGTGCATTTCTTCACTCTCTTTCTCCCTCTCTTAGCTAAGAGTCATTTTTGCCCTACTCTGCCCTCGCCTAGGCACAAGTGAAGGTGTAAAGAAACCCCTGATCTAAATGCAAGACAGAAGTGTTGGCACGCACTCACTCATACCTCTAAGGACTATATTTGCCTGAAGATAGAAAATAGGCCTGAGAGGGAAGAGAGGCAATTAAACATCCAGAAGAAGAATCTATCAACCTGAGGGCCAGGCAGGACTCAGCACTGGTATTTTCCAGGAAGAACACTCTAGGATCTATTGTCCAAGCTATTTGTAAGCTCCCTGAATAGATGGTACAGGCCTTGGACACTGTGTGCAGAGGTAAGGCTTGAAAGGACAGCCTTGCTCCTTGACCAGCATGGAACCTAACTAAACATATTAATTCACTCATTAATAAACTAGTAATACAAATATCTCAGTTGAGGATTAACCCCTATGAACTAAAATATCAGTGAAGGCATTACCTGTTTTTATAACTCACCTATAGTAGCAACTGTCGTCTTCAAAGTTTTTTGTTTGTTTTGTTCTGTATTATCCAGATAGGATAAATATGATCTTCCTGTACTATCTGGTTAGGATTATTTATTGCTTGTGCAAAGTTGGGTCAGTGGCCTTCCTCCATCCTGTTAGCTATGCTATCTGACACACATGGCATCCAATGTCAGCACAGGAGAAGAAAGAGATCGCGAAGATACATAGGCTCTTAATAGCCTTGACCTAAAGGGACCAATATCAGTTCTGCTCACAAGTCATTGATTTAAATTAGTCATGTGGTCAGACCTATCCGCAAGGGGATGTTGAATGTAGAGGAAAACATGGATATTTAGCACTAATTAAGGCATCACTGAGGCTCTGGAAGCTTAAACAACATATCCAAGATCCATAGATTAATGAGTGATTACATTCCTAAATATTTTTCTATGTTCTGTACTTAAATACCACAAATGCTCTTCAACTCAGATTACTTTTTTTCCGTCTCACTCATCTCTACCCATCAGAAAAACAAAATGCTGGTCAACCCCACAGATAATGTCATTCTTACTCAAGCTTATACAAGTTGTTAGAAAGGTAAAAGTGTAAAAAAAAAAAAAAAAGAAAGAAAGAAAGGTGAAGATGTTAGACAAAATTCTTGTGAGCCCAAAGAATGTCATGTTACAATTTAAAAATGGTACCATTCATTTGCGGATGGTAAAGTACGTTCATAAATGAAGACCCTAGCCTGCATGAGAAATAAAAATATCCAAGGTTTCAAAGGGAAGGAAACATTTTTTTCATGAAAAAAATGTTAAAACATTTTCCTGCCCCATCAGTCACAATGACATAGGCTTTAATTATTCAAAAAGAAATTTTATTTCTGGAATCAAAGATTTAGATCTTTCTTCACAGGGCAAAAGTTTTGAGACATTCACTTTGTTGAGTGATCTGTAAGTTTTTCTCTGACCTTATTAGAATTTAACACTCCATGAGATAAATTGGTGCCCATGACTCAGAATAGGAAGGCTCTCTCAATCTATTTTCCAGAAAGACCATCCTAAACCACAAATCAGATGTCAATCGTCTACTTAAGTATCTCCTTGGCTTCCTTGCTAGATATTGGTTGACTGTTTAATCTCCATTCTTTCCTGGCTAACCAAACCCAGATTTTACTCAAGCACTGGATATATCTTAACACACTGGATATGTCTAATGAGCACATCTCTCCCAAAATCCAGGATACAATTCAAAATAACCTGCATTAATCACCGAAGTAGATGAATCGAGAGACTGTCAAAAAGAGTGAAGTCAAAGAGAGAAAAGCAAGTAATGCAAGCTAATGCAAACATGTGGAATCTAGAAAAATGGTATGAATGATCTTATTTGCAAAGCAGAAATAGACACAGATATATGGATACCAAGGGGGAAAGGAAGGAGCAGGAGGAACAGGGAGATTGGGACTGACACAAATACAACTATATATACTATGCATACAATACATAACTATTGAGAATATACTGTGCTATGTATAGTATAGGGAACACCACTTAATGCACTGCGGTGACCTGAGTGGGATACGTTGGGATATCCCGCATCATCAGTGGGATATGACCTTGAATGCGAAGCCAGTCCAAAAGGGAGGGGATGTATGTATGCATATGACTGATTCGTTGTGCTGCACAGTAGAAACACAACATTGCCAAACAACTACACTCCAAAAAAAATTAATTAAAAAAAATCACTACCCATTCAGATGCTTATTTTGCTAATCTCACAGTAGCCAACTAAGGGTGAACATGTGACACAGTTTAGAGCAGGGAGATGTAAGGGGGAAGTCACCTTGAGAATTTCTAGGAAAATTGATATAAATCCAAAAGGAGAGGTTTCTGGCACTGCACCTTCATCTTTCTTCCCACTTGAAAGTGATTATGTAAGAGGCAGTACTTAAAGCAGCACTATCCACACTGTAACACGTGACAGAGTCTGCTAGCTGACCAGCCAACATATCTCCTCCTCTTCTGAGGCTCACTGATGCTCTTCACTTCCTATCTTCCTTTTTGCAGCTAGGTATAACTGAGTTCTAGTCAGTAAAATACAGGGCAAAATACTGTACAACACTTTCAGCACTGGCACATTCAAAAGCATATATGGTCCTTCATATTCTTTCCTCCTCCCAGCTTGAGGCAAATAAGTACATTTGTCTTTGAGGATATACTGAAGCTGGTGAAGAAGATGAAAACTATCTGAATAAAAGCCACCTGCTTATTATGAAACCTGTTTTGGACTTTATAGAAGGGGAGATATAAACTTCTGTTGTATTAAGACACTTAAAACTGGGGGAGTTTTCTATTATAGCAGCTAATGTTACATTGACTATATATGACTATGATGCAAAAAGCCTATGAATGGAAGGTCAGCATGGTGAGGATGCAAAAGAAATAAGAGGAAGATCTTGAGCCTTTGAAGACATTGTTGAGATGCTGCATCAAACTGAATGGATCTCTGGACTTACAGCTCTCTATGAGAAAATTAAATGTCTCTGCACTTAAACCACTTTGAGCTGGACTGTCTGTTACTTGTGGCCTAAAACATTCCTAACTAATAAACTACAAATATCCAAAGGAAAAAAGATATTGGTCTTCAAGTTCTTTATCAATTGGACCCCCAATCTACCCGTTCAGCCTACCCGCATCTCAAGAACTCATATCCTATAATGAATTAAACTCTAGATATTGATTTATCTATGGATCATCATGCTTCTTTGATAACGAAAATGTTCATCCCTCACCCAGGACTTTTATTCCTCTCTTCTCCATCAAAGCCTTCCTTAAAGATCTCAACTCAAAGGGCACCTCTTCCTGTATTTTCCCCTGACTCCAGCACACAGATGTAACGGGTTCCCTCAACTATATTCCATAGAGCCTTGGAAGAACATCTAGCATGTCCTTAGCTGCTCATTTACCTGCCAGTATACCTGCCTGCCTGCCTCAGTAGACCAAAAGCTTCTTAAGGCAGAGACTATATATTTTTCCTTTTCTCTCTTTTTTACTTAGCACAGTCCTCATGGAAGACTCTTGACAAATACTCACTAAATTGAAAAGAATCATCAAATGCTGAATTGTTGATTTTTTTTTTCAGAATTGACAGGATTTTTTAAGATTAAAGTGTCCTTCCTCCCCATTTCATAGATTAAAAAAAAAAAAAAAAGAAACCCTGAAATGACCAACAATTTAGTGTCAGAACTGGTATGGAACATAAACCTTCTGACTTTCAGGCCACTTGAGAATTTTTTTCCATTCCCCAGTTTCTAGGCTGAAGCTATTTTTTAGTTTGACCACTCTATTCACCTCTGGTGACATGACCTTCCCCCAGCTCTAGCTTTACCAGTCATAGAAATAATTTTTCATAAATCCTACTTTGAGCACAAAGAAGAGAGAAATGTCAGAAAGGATAAAAAGAATTCATCCCAGCTTGGAAATCAATCTTTCCCATGATCATACTAACCTAGCAAGCCCTGCCTTACTGGAGACATCCTGGCTTGCAATCCAGACCCCACACTGTGCCTAGAAGCCATCCCTGACCCCCAAAAAGAATGGGTAGGGTTTGGTATCCTGTATGACCCTGCCCAGTCGAAACTCTTTCCTGGACGCAGCTGAATTCTGCCCTCTAGTCTAACAACTACTGCTTGATCTCTTACTCCAGGCTGAAAAGAACACACAGAAACAATGACTACACAGAATTCAACACACTGTATTGTGCCTGGAGACGCCTGCTGCACACCCACACCAGAAGGGAGGTCTTGGCTACCAAGCTCAGCCGGGAAGCTCTTTAATCTCTGTGACTGGTCTGACACCAAATCTCAGAATGCTGAGTTCATCCAATATGAGGGAGGAAGAAGAAATGGCAGTAGCCTTCTACGGGAGCCCTGTGTAGGATCAATATTCATTCACCCGTTCAACAAAAATTTATATTTCTCAACATCACTAATCAGTAGGAAAATGCAAGTCAAAATCATAGAATATAACAACACCCATCAGGAAGGTCACAATCAAAAGAACACAAAATAAGTGCTGGCAAGAATGTAGAGAATGTAAAATGGTGCAGTCCCTGTGAAAAACCTAAGTATGGAGATTCTTCAAAAATTTTAAAATAGAATTACCATATGATCCAACAATCCCCACTTCTGGGCATATATGCAAAAGAATTCAAAATAAGGTATCAGGTATTCACACACCCATGTTTATTGCAACACTATTCACAATAGCCAAGATTAGGAAGCAACCCAAATTTCCATCAACACATGAATGTATAAAGAAAATGTGGTATACATACACAAAGAAATAGTATGCAGCCTTGAAAAGAAGGAAATCTTATCACATGTTACAAACTCAAGGATATTAAGCTAAGCAAAATAAGCCAGTCACAAAAGGACAAACACCAAATGTTCTCATTCATATGGAACACCTAAAGTTATCAATATCTTAAAAGCATAAAATAGAAAGTTGGTAATCAAGGGTTGTTTTTACTTACTGCCTCTTCTCTATCTATATTTTTCCTTCCGCAACATCATATATTTATATGTTTGGTGCCCTGAATCTCTGCCCCAGTAACTTTCTTTTTAATATTACCTTATTTTTATCTTTCTGCTGAAGTATTTGTAATAGATATGACTGGTGCCCTGCTTCACATCCACCTGACCAATCTCTGGTGTCAGCTGCAGCTGCAATGTACAGTATCACGGGTGCTCGACTTGCCTTGTGCTGACAGCTAGCTGTCCACTTCAACCACTGCCCATGTCTTGAAATACAATAGAGGCAATATTCCCAGGGTATCCCTCAATCAATGGAGATCAAATTGCCAACATCCGCTGGATCATCAAAAAAGCAGGAAAATACCAGAAAAACATCTACTTTACTGATTATGTCAAAGCCTTTGACTGTGTAGATCACAACAAACTGTGGAAAATTCTTCAAGACATGGGAATACCAAACCAGCTTACCTGCCTCTTGAGAAATCTGTATGCAGGTCAAAAAGCAACAGTTAGAACCAGACATGGAACAACAGACTGGTTCCAAATTTGGAAAGGAGTACATCAAGGCTGTATATTGTAACCCTGCTTATTTGCTTATCTTCAGGGTACATCATGAGAAATGCTAGGCTGGATGAAGTACAAGCTGGAATTAAGATTGCTCAGAGAAATATTAATAACCTCAGATACGCAGATGATACCACCCTTTTAGCACAAAGTGAAGAGGAACTAAAGAGCCTCTTGATGAGGGTAAAAGGAGATAGTGAAAAAGCTGGCTTAAAACTCAATATTCAAAAAGCAAAGATTATGGCATCCAGTCCCATCACTTCATGGCAAATAAATGGGGAAACAATGGAAACATGAGCGATTTTATCTTCTTGGGCTCCAAAATCACTGCAGATGGTGATTGCAGCCATGAAATTAAAAGACGCTTACTCCTTGGAAGAAAACCTATGACCAATCTAGATAGCATATTAAAAAGCAGAGACATTACTTTGCTGACAAAGGTCCACCTAGTCAAAGCTATGGTTTTTCCAGTAGTCAGGTGAGAGTTGGACTATAAAGAAAGCTGAGTGCCAAAGAATTGATGCTTTGGAACTGTGGTGTTGGAGTAGACTCTTGAGAGTCTCTTGGACTGCAAGAGATCAAACCAGTCAATCCTAAAGGAAATCAGTCCTGAATATTCATTGTAAGGACTGACACTGAGGCTGAAACTCCAATAGTTTGACCCCCTGACACAAAGAACTGACTCCTTGGAAAAGACCGTGATGTTGGGAAACACTGAAGGCCTGAGGAGAAGGAGACAACAAAGGATGAGATGGTTGGATGGCATCATCAACTCGATGGACATGAGTTTGAGCAAGCTTCAGGAGTTGGTGATGGACAGGGAAGCCTGGCATGCTGCAGTCCATGGGGTTGCAAAGAGCTGGACACGACTGAGCAACTGAACTGAACTGTTCCCTGGAGCATCACTCAATCAATGGAGAATGGGAGACAGTAGATAAATGCTGCAGCCTTCCATCCTTCAGGGGCTCAATTCTAGGAAGCATTCTGGATGTTTTCTCAGGAGATCTCAGTGAAATTGAGTCATGTTTCTCTTAGCAAGGGCTTCCCAAGTGGCTCTAGTGATAAAGAACCTTCCTGCCAATGCAGAAGACATAAGAGACAGAGGTTCCATCTCTGGGTTGGGAAGACCCCCTGGAGAAAGGCATGGCAACCCACTCCAGCATTCTTGTCTGGAGAAACCCTCAGACAGGAGGGAGCCTGGCAGGCTACAGTCCATAGGATGGCAAAGAGTCAGACACGACTGAAGCAACTTAGCACGCATACACGCCCTTAGCAGTGGTTTCAAGAATGTGTCCTTACAAAGGATTTTACTTGTTCCCTCATTCCCCATCATCTAACTCCTGCTTCCAGAAATCATCTCCAAAACACACTGTCCTTGCCTTAGTTTCTGATTTGAGGTGACTGAGTTGGGTAGGAGGAGCCAAACCAAGAAAATAGTTTAAAAGACTGTTGTATTTACTTCTCCAGATCATTAATCTGGGTTTTAACATTAATCATCCTTTCCTTAAACTCAAAATTTTAGCTAAAAATTTAAGTTATTAAGCCCAAGAAATCTATATTTTAATTGGTCCCCCTCATGCACTCTCTCTCTCATTCAGATGGACATCCATCTCCTCCAGTAGATTTATTTCACCATTTTTGCATCCTAATTGTTCAATCTAATTCTTTTCTCCTCCTTTCTGGCTGTTGGGGTCCATCAAGCCTAAATGCCATTATTTGCTTAATTATGAGAATCTGCAAGAAGGTAAAACTGTGGGTCTGTGGTTTAAGAGTGGGATATCAACCCCCCACTGAAGCTACTGGGGAAGCTTGTCTACTATACGTTCTACCTGAATTCTTCCACTCCAGAGAGAAGAGAAGATTTAGGCCCGTCATCCAACTCCCTCTCACTGTTTTACATGATGGAAAATGAGCATACTCCTAAGAGTTGGCACTAGATTTCTTCTAACATCTTAGGATATCCGAATACCAGTCTCTCCCCAGAACCAACACTCTCCTCTCCTCATCCCTGGTCTTTGATGCTCTCTCCAGTGATTGCCCAACAATTAGAAAGTCGCATCCAGTTCTCTGTGACCTCAGCAAAGCCTGAGGCCTTTACACACACCCAGACAGAGAGATAATGATACCCAGTTGACTCAGTTCAGTTCAGTTCAGTCGCTCAGTCGTGTCCGACTCTTTGTGACCCCATGAATCGCAGCACGCCAGACCTCCCTGTCCATCACCATCTCCTGGAGTTCACTCAGACTGACGTCCATCGAGTCCGTGATGCCATCCAACCATCTCATCCTGGGTCGTCCCCTTCTCCTCCTGCCCCCAGTCTCTCCCAGCATCAGAGTCTTTTCAAATGAGTCAACTCTTCGCATCAGGTGTCCAAAGTACTGGAACTTCAGCTTCAGCATCATTCCTTCCAAAGAAATCCCAGGATTGATCTCCTTCAGAATGGACTGGTTGGATCTCCTTGCAGTCCAAGGGACTCTCAAGAGTCTCCTCCAACACCACAGTTCAAAAGCATCAATTCTTTGGCACTCAGCCTTCTTCACAGTCCAACTCTCACATCCATACATGACCACAGGAAAAACCATAGCCTTGACTAGACAGACCTTAGTTGGCAAAGCAATGTCTCTGCTTTTGAATATACTATCTAGGTTGGTCATAACTTTTCTTCCAAGAAGTAAGCATCTTTTAATTTCATGGCTGCAGTCACCATCTGCAGTGATTTTGGAGCCCCAAAAAATAAAGTCTGACAGTTTCTACCATTTCTCCATCTATTTCCCATGAAGTGATGGGACTGGATGCCATGATCTTTGTTTTCTGAACGTCGAGCTTTAAGCCAACTTTTTCACTCTCCTCTTTCACTTTCATCAAGAGGCTTTTTAGAGGAGAAGGAACTTCTCAGGTCACTATGCTTCTAGTATCCCCTTCTCTGGGTTATGCATGATAAGCAAGCCTTGAGACTATTTGAGATCATCTAGGAAGTGAATCAGAGAAGGCAATGGCACCCAATTCCAGTACTCTTGCCTGGAAAATCCATGGACAGAGGAGCCTGGTAGGCTTCAGTCCATTGGGTTGCTAAGAGTCGGACACGACTGAGCAACTTCACTTTCACTTTTCACTTTCATGCAGTGGAGAAAGAAATGGCAACCCACTCCAGTATTCTTGCCTGAAGAATCCCAGGGGCGGCGGAGCCATCTATGGGATCACATAGAGTTGGACACAACTGAAGTGACTTAGCAGCAGCAGCAAGTGAATATATTTAAATAGAGGGCTGAGGATAGGATTCAGGAAGATGAAAACATTTAGAGGACAGAGAGAGGAGGAGAACTTATCAATAATATAATTTAAATAATATAGATATAATAAAACTGCATTTATTACTAACAATATAAAAGGGGAGCCATCACATCAAAGCTTAAAAAGAAAAAAAAAATCACATGATCAGAAAGTGTTTGAAAAAATCTAAAACCCATTCATGATTTTTTAAAAGCTTTCAATAAACTAGTAATGAAGTACTTCCTCAACTTAATTAAAAAAAAAATCTACCAAAAACATACAGCTAATATCCCACTTAATAATAAACTCTAAGCTTTCCCACTAAGATCAGGTATGACACAAGGAACTCCCCTATCACCACTTCTTTTCAATATCATCCCAGAATCCTTGTCAATTTAATACAATAAGAAAAAGAAATTAAAAGGTACACAGGAAGGAAAACATAAAACTGATGACATTAACAGATGACATAATCATCTGTGCAGAAAAAAAAATTCTACAAAAAAATCTTCTGGAACTAATTAGTGCAGTGTACAAAGTTAATACACAAAAGTCAATTGCTTTCTTACATAATAGCAATGAGCAAAAGGAACTTAAAAATACAATATAATTTACGTTGATACCCCTTAAAAATTAAATACTAATATGTAAATCTGACAATATATATATATAAGATCCACATAAGGAAAAAAAATATATATATAAGAGCCACATTCATTCTGATGAATGAACTCAAAGAATTTAATAAGTACAGAGATATTACACATGTTCACAGGTAGGAAGACTGATAATGTTAAAATGTCAGTTCTTTCCAACTTAATCTATAAATTCAAAGCAATTTCAATCACAATTCTAGCTACTTATTTTGTGGATATTGACAAACTGACCCTAAAGTTTCCAGGGAGAGGCGAAAGATTTACAGTACAGTCAACACAATATTGAAGAAGACCTCAGTTAGAAAATTGACACCACTCGACATCACAACTCACTATAAATTGAGACTGATCAAAATATTGTAGCATTGATAAAAGAACAGGCAAACAGAGCAATGGAACAGAATAGAGCATCCAAAAGTAGATCAGTTTAAACTTTTAGTCACTGATCTTTGATAAAGGAACAAAGACTTTTTCATTAATGGTGTTGAAACAACGAGCTATCAACATGCAAAAGAAAAAAAAAGAATCTAACCACAGACTTTACATCCTTCAAAAAAGCTAACTCAAAAATGGATCACAGATTTATACTACAAAATTATAATTACCCTCCAATTANAATAAATAAATAAATTTTTTAAAAAAGAAAAAGTCAGTATAAATAAAAGTCAGTAAATAAGTATTCTGATTCTGAATAATAAAAAAAATGGATCACAGATTTAAATGCAAATTTCAAACTATAAAATCCCTAGAAGATAACATAGCAGAAAACCTAGGTTACCTGGGGTATGGTATTGACTTTTTAGATACAAACCAAAGGCATGATCCATGATTGAAATAACTGATAAGCTGGACCTAATTAAAGACAAAATAAACATTTTTTCTTAGAAAAAACTAATGTCAAGATAATAAGAAGACAAGTCACAGAGTAGGAGAAAGTCAAAGTGAGAGTCACTCAATCATGTCCGACTCTTTGTGACCCCATGGACTACATATGTAGTCCATGGGATTCTCCAGGTCAGAATACTGGAGTGGGTAGCATTTCCCTTCTCCAGAGGATCTTCCCAACCCAGGGATCGAACCCAGGTCTCCCACATTGCAGGTGGATTCTTTACCAGCTGAGCCACAAGGGAAGCCCCAGAGTTTGAAGAAGATGTTTGCAAAGATATATATGAAAATGACTGTTACCTGAAATATATGAAGAACACTTAAAGTTCAACAATAAGAAAACAAACAATTCAATTTAAAAATGGGCCAAAGACCTTAAGAGATATCTCACCAAAGAAGATATACAGATGCCAAATTAAAAAAATGAAAAGATTCTCAGCAGCATATCATCAAAGAAATGTAAATTGAACCAATGAGATATCACCATATACAAGAGAACTGTCAAATGTGGAACACTGACAACAAATGCTGTCTAAGATGTGGAGCAACAGGAACTCTCATTCAATGCTGGTAGGAAATGCAAAATGGTACTGTCTATTTGGAATACAGGTTGATGGTTTCTTACAAAATTAAAACATACTCTTCCCCTATGATTCAGCAAGTGTGTTCCTTGGTATTTACCCAAAGGAGTTGAAAGTCATGTATACATAAAAACCTGAACATGGATGTTTACAGCAAGTTTATTCATATTGCAAAAACTTAGAAGGAATCAAGAAATCAAGATGTCCCATAGTAGCAGGATGGACAAATACAATCATTCAAGATTAAAAAGAATTGAACTATCCAGCCATGAAAAGATGTGAAGGAACCTTAAATGCACATTACTAAGTGAAGGAAGTCAATCTGAAAAGGCTACATACTGTTTGACTCCAACCATCTGATATTCTGGAAAAGGCATAACTGTAGGAATAGTTTATATATATATATACACAAACACACACACATATATACATACATATATATACACACACATATTATCAGTGGTTTCCAGGGGTTGGGAATATAGGAAGGAATCAAATGGTAGAGTACAGACGATTTTTAGGGCAGTAAAATACTCTGTATGTTACTGTAGGTACATGTCATTACACATTTTTTCAAACCCACAGAATACAGGACACCAATGTTAAAACTATAGATTTTGGATGATTACAATGTGTCAAGATAGGTTCATCAATTATAACAAACATAGCACTCTAGTGGAGGAGGCTACACATGTATAGGGGCAGGGGGAATGTAGGAAATCTCTTTCCTCTCAATTTTGCTGTGAAGGTAGAATTCCTCTTTAAAAAAAAAAAAAGTTTTCTGAAAGATAGAGGGGTAGTACTGAGAACTGTGTGAGCAAAGAGGCCCTAAAGGACCCAGTGAGTACGGTAAGCGACTCTTCAACCTTAAACAGTGTAAGACAGAAGAGAAGAGAGACAACAGGACGACCATTAATGATATCAGTTCAGGTATCTCTCATTGGCAGAAAAAACAAGTTGCAAAGGAATTATCTCATGAATTCAAGAACACATTGGCCAAGCAACTTGGGAGACAGAGCCTGTGTCCACACAGACAAGAGAGGAGATGGGTCCTGAAGAGGCAATTTAGACATTTGCTACACTCAGCGAATACCAGCAGGCCTCATTTTATTGCACTTCACAAATACTGAATTTTTTTTTCTTTTTTCTTTTCCTGTTTACAAATTGAAGATTTGCAGCAATCCTCAATCAGAGTCAAGCCTGACTCTGTGCCATTTTTCCAACAGACTTTGCTTAGTTCATATCTCCCTGTGACATGCTTTGGAAATTCTCGCAATATTTCAGATTTTCCTTACTACCATATTTGCTTTGGTGATCTGTGATCATTGATCTTTGATGTTAGCACAGAGAAATCCCGATAAAGTTGGGAAGCCAAAGACAGGAAGAAAGGTATATCCCCAAGGCTTTCATGATTACGAAAACGGACAGAGTCCTTGGTTGTGTAGTAGGGAAAGAGTTTGGATAGAATTCTAACTTCTATAAGAAGTCTGCAGATCTAGTACTTCCTATATGGGATATATGATATTTTACATCTATTAAATTCTTATTACAGGTCTTGCAAAAGTGCCTTCTCCATATCTCAGAGAATCATAGGAGACCTTGGAAAAAAACAAACATGCTATCCAAAAATATCCATGAAAATATTTACTTGGATTAATTTGCAAAAATGTGGATGGCCAGGCATGCTACTTAAATAATATGTATACTTAGAGAACTTGCCAGTTTGAATCACCTTCACTTTCCTGCTTTAATGCAATTTTTTAAAACAGTCCTGCATGAAAGGTAGGGCAGGTATCATTAATAACCCCATTTTATAAGTAAGGAAATTAAGGCTTACAGGAGTTAAAGGACGCACTCCAGACTGCATGCTAAGTGACAGAACTGAGACCAAGACCCAGGGCTGGTGCTGCGCTACTGAGGAAGGCCTGGAAGGAAGGGTAATGACTTGTAATTGAAATGTCTACCAGGAGTGCGATGAGCTCGCGTGGGTAACGGCTGCCTCGACCCGAGCTGGGCCGGCAGCAGGCCAAGAGCAGCCTGTTTCCCAGGCATTTCTTCACTTGTTCAAGAGATCATGAAAATTAAATTGGGCTATAACCAGGCCTTAATTCCCCACCCTTGATGTGAGGAGCCATATTTATCTCATTAGCCTAGGTCATAAACTCCAGCAGGAGGGAGAAGAGGAGGCAGAGGATAAAAGGCAGGAAGGCAAAGGAGACAACTGTGTGAAGAGAAAGTGCAAGGGAGGGACGTGCGGGGAGTGAGGGGCAGGCACACCTCCTTAGATGAGGTGCTCCTCTACCTGCCAGAAGCACAAGCACATTTTAAGTTTATGGAGCTCTTTGCAGTTCTCTAAACAAGAGTGTGTGCTCTCTCATTTAGTCCTCATTATCTTTTGGGGAGGCTGACAGGGCAGAGACGACCAGCCCCATTTAACCAGAGAGGGAGGAGGCTCTGAGAAATTGAGAGACTTATGGAGTGGCAGACCCAGGGCCGATGAAACCTGTGGTTTTCGACTCCTTCTCTGCAGGCCACTGTCAAAATCCCCCTGAGGAATGCAGGGGCAAAGGGCAGAGCTCCAGTATTCTTTTGACCATATCATGCTACCTCTTTTGTACCTTTCAAAATACAGCAATACATTAAATGACGATTTCTGTTCCCCAGTAGGTCAGCGGTAAACAACCCGTCTGCCATGCAGGAGACACAGGAGATGCAGGTTCGATCTCTGGGTTGGGAAGATCCCCTGGAGAAGGAAGTGACAACCCACTCCAGTATGCATGCCTGGGAAATCCCATGGACAGAGAAGTCTGGAGGGCTACACAGTATGGGTTTGCAAAAGAGTCAGATACAACTTAGTAACTAAATGAACATTCTACATAGCAGTAAGGGGTTGATTATGAAAGTTTTATTATCAAATATTTAAAAAGCCAGTAGAGTGTCCCTCTTCTTCAGCTATATTGGACTATGAATGAATCACCTATTGATTAAACTAGTGCATCAAGAGTGGGAACTTGGAATTATTTTTGTTTAGTTTATGGAGAGCTGCACCATAATGATGTGGATTAAAGGCATTTGATCCAAATTAAGCATGAAAGTCTTAACTTAAAATTACATCTTTTGGATGCTTGCCTTCCATATACAAGAAATATAGTAATCAACAATCTCCAAAGAATCAGAGAGCTAGAATAGATACACTTTTAGAAAAGTAGTGAAATCCTGTACAATGATATAGGCTGTCAAACCAGAAAAACCAGGTTCAAATCCAGTCTTTACCACTTAACATGAATAATACAATAATTAAGAATGTAGAATTGGGGTTCTAAAACCTTGCCCTACCACCTTAGGAAAGTTATATGAAACTCTCAAAGCTCAAATCCCACCATCTGTAACTTGGCGATAACTATGCTTTACTTGCTGGGTTATGCTTTACAAATAGTAATTATTAAGAAATATCTATTCTTCAATGAAAATACATTTTATGATTATCTCTTGTCTAAATAGGACTTAAATAGTCCAGCTGTACCATATAAGGTTTTCTCCAATAAAAATATCGATTGGACATCATTCTTATCTTTTCTCATTTTCAGTACTGGTACTAATTTGCTAAGTGCTTCTAAATCTGCCTACCCTAAACATCAACATAGATTATATTTCTGCTTCAAGTAGATAGAGTTCACTACACACATAACACTAGTAAACTTCTGTTGAACTGTGTTGGAAAACAATAGGATCTTGTTGATTGAAATAGATTTCATGGATTCAAAAGAAAGATAAAATATTTGGTATCTTTTAAAAGGAAGCCACAGTCATCAAGACAGTATGGTCCTGGCACAAAGACAGAAATACAGATCAATGAAACAAAATAGAAAGCCCAGAGATAAATCCACACACACCTATGGACACCTTATCTTCAACAAAGGAGGCAAGAATATACAATGGATTAAAGACAATCTCTTTCACAAGTGGTGCTGGGAAAACTGGTCAACCACTTGTAAAAGANGTGGAGAAAAGGGAACCCTCTTACACTGTTGGTGGGAATGCAAACTAGTACAGCTACTATGGAGAACAGTGTGGAGATTCCTTAAAAAACTGGAAATAGAACTGCCTTATGACCCAGCAATCCCACTGCTGGGCACACACACTGAGGAAACCAGAATTGAAAGAGACACGTGTACCCAATGTTCATCTCAACTGTTTATAATAGCCAGGACATGGAAGCAACCTAGATGTCCATCAGCAGATGAATGGATAAGAAAGCTGTGGTACATAAACACAATGGAGTATTACTCAGCCATTAAAAAGAATACATTTGAATCAGTTCTAATGAGGTGGATGAAACTGGAGTCTATTATACAGAGTGAAGTAAGCCAGAAAGAGAACACCAATACAGTATACTAACACATATATATGGAATTTAGAAAGATGGTAATGATAACCCTGTATGCGAGACAGCAAAAGAGACACAGATGTATAGAACAGACTTTTGGACTCTGTGGGAGAGGGAGAGGGTGGGATGATTTGGGAGAATGGCATTGAAACATGTATACTATCATACTATCTAGACGAATCAACAGTCTAGGTTCGATACAGGATACAGCATGCTTGGGGCTGGTGCACTGGGATGACCCAGAGAGATGATATGGAGAGGGTGGTGGGAGGGGGGTTCAGGATTGGGAACTCATGTACACCCGTGGTGGATTCATGTCAATGTATGGCAAAACCAATACAGTATTGTAAAGTTAAAAAAAAAAAAATTAAAAAAAAAAGAATTCTTAAGAATTTAGTTGAAAAGTTTAGTTGGAGGCAGTTTAAGCTTTCCATATTTAAATAGTTCTGCTATATACTGAAAGTAATGCAGCATTTGCTGTGACTCTTTGTTTGCAATGAAGAGACTGGCGCATGTTCATAGTACTGAACCTTCAAAGAAAAATCAGTTTGTCAATAGGTGGTCAAGAAAAATTTTGGATTCTCAAGAAAAAAAATCTTTCAATAATTAGAGGGTCGATGACAACCTTCATGACTGGCAGAATTTCCATGTGTCTTTATACGGAAATAAATGGCCTCTTGCAGAGTAAATACAAAGTTGCCTAGGCCCTGCAGGCCCTTCTTGGGTGAATCATAAAGGGTTAAATAAAGCAACTCTACCTCCTGACACTGAGACATTACCTGTGGCTCTCCATCGACTGAACTAGAACTAGACTAATAAGAGCCAAGCCTGTATTGGTCCTTCAGAAACTCAAATGTTCCTGCTTCCGCCCCTGGAAGAATTATTTCTGGAGTAGAATAGCATGATAGTTCTAGAGTCAGAATGTCTGGATGTGAATCCCAACGACTCATAGCTGACATATGCAAGACTAAATTCTAAGATATATATAATAAACATTTTATATAGACACACAAATAAAAATGCATTTGATCCTCTTAACAACCCTATGAAGTAGACACTTGAGTTATTCCCATTTTAAAAGTGAGGAAACTGAGGCACAGAAAAGTTGAGCAACTTGCTCAGGATCACACAGAAAGTACTGGCGCTAGAATCCAACACAGGCAACCCAGCTCCACCCTTCTCTCTCTCTAGGTCAGTCACTTACTAGCTGTGAGGCTTTGAACAAGGTACCCAGTCTCTCTATGCCTCCCTTGCTAAATGGTGATAATCAGAGATCACTAAAGTACTGCTAACTTGTAGGGCTGTTAAAAACAAATTAAGAAAGGTAACTCCCAAATTTTTCTCAGTGCAGCAACTGGCATATGCTAAATGCTAAACAACGACCACGTATTATTTACAATACTGTCTCCTTGGTGAGGTCAGGGACTGCATTTTATTCATTTATCCACACTTGCTGACAAGCACAGTCATTCAACCTCTCTGAGACTTCATTTCTTCATCTGTAAAATGGGATGATATTAACGTCACAGTTATCTGGGCACATAAACGAAACTCAAAAACTACTTGATGAATTAGTGGGATCTCTTTAGTAGCTAACATAGTTCCATATAAAAATAGGTACCGCAATAAAAACTCCTTGATCATAGCCATCCATAATGTAAAAATGATAATACTGCCGCCTCCACATCCCTCGGGATCTGTGAGGATAAATGAGACAATCTTTAGGAGAGAGATTGTTAGGAGAAAGGTGCTTTATAAATCTAAGGGGTTGCTATTAATGATCACCATCATAATAAATTTGATATTGGAGAAATCATAACTCATCATGCATGACTCCTCCAGGGAAGCCTATGAAGGCTCCTTCAATGACACAGTGGCAGCTGGTGCCTGAGGCTGTGATTCTTTGGGAACATGAGAGGGAAGATAGTGATGACAGAAAAACCAGAAAGGTATTCAAGCTGGCCATTTAGAGAGGGTCTTCCCTTCCACGTCCCCTTGCCCTGTCACCCAACACATCTCTCACCACAAAGCACCAATACTTGGGTTCTGGTCTTCTAACTCCCAGGCCTGAGAACACAAATGTGTCCATACATCCAGAGCCCAACAGACTCTTGGAGACACTCCCTATAGGAAAGTCTCAGAGAATCAGACAAGTTGGACAGAGAGTTTCCATATGGCAGTCTGATATAAAGTTATCTATTCTTAGGAGACTGTTTTGCTCCAAAGGCAAAACACTGGCCCAGATGAGAGAGATGAAGTCAAGACAAAACTAGCCTCACATCACAGTGATTGAGAACAGACAGGTCTGGGCAGGAATTCAGTTGCTTCGACACATGTGACAAACCTCTCTGAGTCTGTTTCCAGTAAAACAGAAGTATCTCCAATGGGACTTGCAAAAGTTAAAGGAATCAGAGTCCATGATGTGTCCAGCACAGCAACTAACACACGCAATGCCCTCAGAGAATGACAGCGACCACCACTGTAGCTGCTGTTAAGATTTATATTTCGATTATTCAAAGGAAGACTGTGTAGCAAAGCCAGACTAGTCTCAGGAGAAAGGAGCAGGCCAGACAGTAGATCAGATGAAGGGTCTTCCCCGTACATTTCATAATCTGGTCATCAGTATACAGAGTATGGGTGGGTCAATGGTGTCTTAAAAGGAACTGCACCAGGCTGAACAAACTTCCTGAACTCAGGACACACTGACACAGAAATCAGACACAAACATATTCACTTACAGATACAGGTTTCTATTTTTAGTAACCACACCATATCAAGTACACAGGAAACCTAATTAGCTATGGGAACTTGACTTGGTAGGCTTGAGACAATAGGAAATTAGGAGATCCAGCAGGGTATTTATCCTGGTACGTCAAAGCTAAATAGGCTCTCTCCCACAGTAGACTCTACCTAAGTGGTGTGAATACTTGACATTCATGCCAAGTACATGACACTCAGATACTTCTGTTTCACTGCAAACAGAGCCTCAGAGAGGTTGCCATGTGAGACTAAACAGGGCAATGGTATTCCCGTCCAGATCTATATGCTCCTGTCCATTATACTGCCCTGCTACCAAATATAATGTCTCCTTCTGATGGATGTTCAGAACTGAATCTTACTCCCCTTTCCCCCAAACCCACACAGAACACTTTCCTCTATGAAGTAAAGGTTTTGAAGTCAACCAAGCCTGCTCCATCATTGACAAGCTGTGTAACTTTGTAACATAACTCAATTTCTCTGAACCTCAGTTTGTTGATCCATAAAGTAGGGCCAACAAAGGTCCGTACAGTCAAAGCTATGGTTTTTCCAGTAGTCATGTATGGAAGTGAGAGTTGGACCATAAAGAAAGCTGAGCACGGAAGAATTGATGCTTTTTGAAATGTGTTGGAGAAGACTCTTAAGAGTCCCTTGGACAGCAAGGAGATCAAACCAGTCAATCCTAAAGGAAATCAGTCCTGAATATTCATTGGAAAGACTGATACTGAAGCTCCAATACCCTGGACACCTGATGTGAAGAACTGACTCACTTGGAAAAGACCCTATTGTTGGGAAAGATTGAAGGCAGGAGGAGAAGGGGACAAGAGAGCATGATATGGTTGGATGGCATCACCAACTCAATGGACATGAGTTTGAGCAAGCTCCGGGAGTTGGTGGTAGACAGGGAAGCCTGGCATGCTGCAGTCCATGGGGTCACAAAGAGTAACAAATGAACTGAAAGTAGGGCCAATAGCCTATTTCATAGGCTGTGATGATACTTAGAAAGAATGTATTCAGCACAGCACTTGTGATTGTTGTTAAATTAATAGTGGCTACTACTTAATTCTATTAAGCCAACTGCTTCTAGGTCTTCCCTGGAGGCTCAGTGGTAAAGAACACACCTGCCACTGCAGGAGACGCAGGTTCAATCCGTGGGTCTGGAAGATCCCCTGGAGAAGGAAATGGCAACTCACTCCGGTATTCTTCCTGGGAAAACCTATGGACAGTTGAGTCTGGTGGGCTACAGTCTATGGGGTTGCAAAAAAGCCAGATCCAGTGACTAAACAACAACAAAGCCCTAAAGGTGAATCCTAAACACATCGTTTGAATCTATAAAACTGCCCTGTGTCCACTTTCATGTCCATTCAATCACACAAGTACAGAACATCTCAGGAGCTGACCAAATCTGATGATGGTTCAATTGACTGAATCTTTGCTGACTTCTGGATAGTTTACCTTCAGAGGGCCACTTCATTACCTACTTCTGAGGACATCTAACGGTAGCTAACATGTGCAAGGAAAAGAGGAATTCTGAAGGGCCAGCAGAATCCAAAGGACGGAATATTCTGCCAACACCAAACAGCTCTGGACCTTGTAACGTGCAGCCATTTCTATTTTTCTGCTCAGGACATTTTATTCTTCTCTGAGACCAGCCTTACTCTCCAGGGACAGTTTCTTCCCCTGGCTACTATTTAGTGAAGCAGCTGGCATTAATTTGATGTTACTGGGATCAGCTACAGTGATGTCACATTTCACTTTGGGCCATTCTTAATTTACTATAAAATCTCAGGATAAAATGATCCAGACAGTAGTTCCCCCAGTATCTTCAAACAGGCACTTTCTTTCTTTCCAAATGCATGCGTGAGTCCTGTTCAATGAAGAAACACATTAACAGCAACCTCTCTATTCCCTCTAGGTTACTCGCAAGTCTTCCTGTGTTTTTAATCTTCACCAAGCTCCAAAACCAACCATGTTGAGTGATGTGAATACCAGGTTTCTCATTTCGGTAAGGAGAGGGCTGGATTGGAGTCTGCAAAGATTAATAAAAAGGGGGAGAAAAAATCCACTCTCAGAAGAAAACCACCAGTTTGAAATAAATGTAGATCGTGATAAAGATTAAGAAGAAAAATAGGAAGATGTAAAATATTCCCATTTTATCTAGAACGGTGAAAAACTACAATACAAGTGGAGCAGTGCTGACTTGCTCTTTAGTAACTCGGGAGACAAGGAATAGAGACCCAGAAGGAAAGAGGGTATCTTCAGCCAAGTACGAGGCTAGCTCGAGATGCGGATCACACAGGGAAAGGGGTTGCTGATTTAAGTGGTGTGGGCAAATGGAGAAGCTACTGCTTAAAGCAGTAACCAAAGTTGTTTATTTGGGATACAAGCAAGAGAATATTATTATGGCAGAGAAAAGAAGTCATCTCTTGCAAACTGTCTTGAATTATGCGGTGAGGAGCAAGAGAGGCTCACCAGGCATGACATTTAGAATTGCAATTTTCTAAGCAGAGTGCCATGTCTGATATATAATTTATTGTCTCTGCGACCATTCTTGCAAAGCTGCGTTAAGGATAGAGGCGAACCTCACTTCCCTCGGTCTCCATTTTTACGTTGATTTGGAGGACATTTACTTTCCCCTTGCAACAGAATCGTATTTTTCCCCTTCTCCAAAGGTTTAGTTCATCAGTAAATATTCAGGTCTAGGAGGCGATTTTCTTTTCTCTTTGTGCATGATTTGTCTCTCTCTGGAGCTGAGTCCCTTTGGTTGAAAGCAAGAATCTATACAAATAACGGGCACAGGTGAGAAGAGAGAGTGGGTGGATGAGAGAGTGAAGGTTTCTTCAGTTTGTGATGGAAATTTGCACTTGAGTCTTCCCATTTTAGCTGATTTTACAGGAAGGAGGAAACAATGAACATCCGATCGGGTATCAGATCCTGCTGGCTTAGAAGATTCAAAAGGCAGTTTCAATTACTATGCAGGGTACACCTCCTTCCTGCTGAAAAACATTATGCCTACGTGCAGATTCTGGGGGTCGCTCTTTAAAAATGAAGTTTGCACTCCATCCTCCCTGCATTTCAGGTGGAAAAGAAGCGATTCCAGAAACAGATACTCCAATTTCACAGATTTAGTGAAGTTTCAAACTGGAAGGGACTGTTACACCTTTTTTTTTTTTCTTGGTAACTAGAGAAACTGAAGTTTTCGAAGGTAACTGACTTGGTCAAGATGACATTCTCACAAGTGACTACAGATGTAATTTATGTGCTTTCTGCAGCACTTTAAAATTACTACTTTGTTGCACATATAAGGAGAATCTCACATTTAGCTCAGGGACTTTGCCAAGGCTGGGCACTGGAGGTACCTGGAAGTACCATCCAGCCTTTCCTTACCAAGGTCAACCTCCCTGGGGTTCTGTGAAAGATGTACAGCAGGTGAAACTGCCCTTGCAAAGCCCACGAGTTCTGGGGGGGAAGGCTTCTCCTCTGTTCTCACTATTCTACATCCTTATACAAAGGCATACATCACTCCCTCTCTCTGTCTGGTAACTCCCCCAATTAGCTGAGGTATCTGAATACAATAGCTAACAAAATCTGTTGTCCTCAAGCAACTTCTGCTTCTAGTCCTGCAGCTAAACCTCTGCAGAAAACAGATCACAAGACACAATTAAAATCTCAGCGAATTATCCTGCCACACTTGCTTGTATATGCCAGGCCCTGGGGCTTTGTTTATGCTTTGCCTTCCACCAAGAGCCTTCTTCCCCTTCTCCCCAAGCTATCCAAGTTTTCTTCTGCCACTATCATCAAGAAGCCCTCCTTGACCTCTTCACAGAATGCCTGAGGCATTCTCTGTCTCTGTCGATGGCTTTAGCTATTTTATTTCCTGTCTCTGGCCTTTGTGACTTTTTTCTTCAATCAGGTTGTTAGTTCCCCAGGTGGCTCTACTGTATACCCAAATTACCTAATAAACCAGTCACGTGCCTCAAAGTGAGATCTGGATTTGAATCCTGAGCGAATTATTCTCCCTCTTTGTGACAGCATAATAACCACAGAATGTGGCTGGTAGTATTTTTTCCTCAAAGGCTTTATTATAACTTTGTCTGTCTTCTGACTATATCAATGATACACTGTCATTGTAAAAAACCCAAAAACTACACGGTACTATAAACAAAATGTAAAGGTCACATGAATTCCACCTTCTTGGTGTAAGCACCATTAACACTTTGTTGGCTATCTTTCATATATTTTTTTCTATGACTCACTACAAAGGTGTATGTGTATGTATATGATTTGACATTTCATATAAATGGGCTTATTTCATACATAGTGGCTTTTTAAACTGGAGAATATGGATCGTATGCAAAAGCGTCAAGCAACATTATTTTAATTAAAAAAATACTAGGTGAATCTGAGCTCCCATAGCTTTCCCGTAGAATGTGGAGAATAAAGGAAAGCTGAAGTTGTCCCTGTGTCTAGGTGGGATGTTACTGAAAGTGTTGCATTTATATTAGCTTGGGGCCCAAAGTATGTGGCACAAAGGACAAAGGAACATTTTAACTGGAAATCCTAGGACACTAACATCAGATTTCTTCAGCCTAGAGCAGCTTTCAGACTTGGTCTGTATTCTCAGTTAACCAGCTAGAAGGGCCCTTTAATCACCCTGGTGGCTCTGTTCTGTATAACCCTCCACTATCTACATCCTTTCAAGTTGGATATAAACTCCCCCCTTCCTGCCTTCAAATGAACTGAAAAAGACAAATATGTTACAAATATGTCACTCCTTCTCAGAAAATGACAAATTAACATATTGATTAGTAACGATGTTAACATTTACATTAAAAAAAAAACTCAAAGAGCCATCTCCCTTTAGTAGTCTTCAGTTCAGTTCAGTCCCTCAGTCCTGTCTCTTTGCAACCCCATGGACTGCAGCATGCCAGGCTTCCCTGTCCATCACCAACTACCAGAGCTTACTCAAACTCATGTCCATCAAGTTGGTGATGCCATCCAACCANCTCAGTTGTGTCCAACTCTTTGCAACCGCATGAATCGCAGGCACACCAGGCCTCCCTGTCCATCGCCAACTCCCAGAGTTCACTCAGACTCATGTCCATCGAGTCGGTGATGCCATCCAGCCATCTCATTCTGTCGTCCCCTTCTCCTCCTGCCCACAATCCCTCCCAGCATCAGAGTCTTTTCCAATGAGTCAACTCTTCACATGAAGTGGCCAAAGTACTGGAGTTTCAGCTTCAGCATCATTCCTTCCAAAGAACACCCAGGGCTGATCTCCTCTAGAATCGACTGGTTGGATCTCCTTGCAGTCCAAGGGACTCTCAAGAGTCTTCATTGAAAGTTAAATTCAGCCCATGAGGAATTCTGTTTTCAGATACGCAAATGTGCTAATGGGATTTTCCCCACTCGGTGACAACATCCACTTTCTGGGCAGTGGCCAAGCTGCCCATAGTTTTTTCTGTCCCGTGGAAAGAGCTTGAGTCTGGGTGTGAGTCAGACAATCCATCATCAGCCATTTATGTCACCAGAAGTCTGACTAATAGATTATAAACATTTCTTCTTCTGTCAGCTCATCAGCTGGACTACAAGGCCTGCTACAACACAAAGCAATCCTGCTGTCCTATTCCCAGACACGTAGGTTGTGACCACCTCCCGACAGGCATGTGTTGGCCATAGAAACACACTGATCAGCAAGATGGCCGTGGACTGTCAGCAGCCTCATGGAAGAGCCGGATATCCAGGGCTAGAATCTTAAATTTCTCATGCTATCCTCTTTTCTACAAGGCACGTATCACTATTTGAGATTAAATGATTTATTTACTTGTTGTCTGTCACTACCACTAGATGGTAAAAGAGGTGCCTTGCTCACTGCTAAAATGAACTCCCTCACCTCCTTCTCATCTCTTCCCCTCCTCACTTCCTCAATGAGAAATAGATTAAACTGCAAAGTCTCCAACACACACCTCGCCTTCCTCTTCTGCTTCTGCTAATTACTTTTTTCATCTTCTAACATACTATGCAATTACCTATGATAAATATCATTTGTTTATCTCCCCTGCCCTTTGAGAATGAAAGGTCCATGGGATTGAAATCCTTGTCTGGAACCTGGAAGAATGACTAGATTACAGCAAGTGTTCAATAAATATTCGTTGAATAAATGAAAATAAATCATTCACTTTATTCTTAGCTCCTGTAACAGTGCACACAAGAACTGCAATGACTATTGAATGTATTGCTTTCCTATGTAAGCCACTGTGTTTACAAGTACTTTCTCCAGTGTCCAAGTACTTGCCCATCTAAAGGACCTTCACTCAATTTTTTCTCTGTCTGTAGTTAATAGCATCTGATAGGAAATAAATGAATCTCTGACAAACTAATTAACCAACTAACAAATAATTGGACTGATCATACTCAGTGCTCAGTGACTGACATCCAGGCCTGACACTCTTTTGACCCCCCCATCATCAGCAGTACCAACCTATCCCTACTGCATTTCAATTCAACAAACACCTCCTGAAAACCCACTGTATTCCGGTCATTCTGTGAGATTCTGAGTGGGACAGTCAACAACAACAAACTGACAAGTGCTTACTGAGCACTCACTTGGTGCCTGAGTCATGCTAAGAACTTCTCACGCATGATCCCATTTAATCCTCATCGTAACAATATGAGGCAGGGATTACTGTTACACCACCTTACAGACAGAGAAACAAACCTCTGAAGGTACCTTGTCTAAAGTCTGGCAGACAGTCAGCCAAGACCTGGACCCTCACCCAGACACTACACCCCAGAGCTCAATCAGAAAAAGTGTTTTTTCAAAGAAAATTGGATATATCAAGGGAGGTTAAAAAAAATTTTTTTTCCCCCAAAGCTCTGAATCTCTCATCTTTGGGTCCCCCAAAACTAGCACAGACTATAGCATACAGCAGATAAGGAATACATTTTGGCTAAAACAAAATGATACTAAGCGATAAAAAAAAGGCAAAACCATGAGAGAGAAACGTGATTTATACTTGGAAAAAACTGAGGACAATCCAAAACTGAAACAGTTGAATCAAGAATATGTAGGATTCAAGGAACCTCCCTGGCAGTCTAGTAGTTAAGACTTTGCCTTCCCATGCAGGTGGTGTGAGTTCAACTCCTGACTGAGAATGAACTAATATCCCACATGCCTTGCAGCTAAAAAAAAAACCAACAGAACATAGACAGAAGCAATATTGTACCAAATTTAATAAAGACTTTTTAAATGGTCCATATTAAAAAAATCTTTTAAAAAATAAGAATCATAGGATTCTAAAAGACTGAGAGGGCAGCCATTCTTAGTGGAGAGTGTATTGGTCATCTACTGCCACATAACAAATGTAATAGATGCAAAACTTAGTAGATTAAAACAAAAATAAACCTTTACTGTCCTTATGGTTTCTGTGGGTTTGGCATTCAGCAGCAGCCTGGCTGGGTGATTTCAGTTTGGGACCTCTCACGAGGTTGCCCTTAAGATCTTGGCCGGGGCTACAGTCATTTGAAGAGTTGACTGGCAAGAAGATTCTCCTTCAAGGTGAGAAACACATGGCTGGAAAAGGTAAGGCTGGCTGTTGGTGGAGGTCTCCATTCCTCCCTGCAAAGGCCTCTCCACAGGCTGCTTGAATGTCTTCTACAACACGGTGATTAGTATTCCGCAGAGTAAGGGAGGGACGAGAAAGAAAGAGAGTGAGATCCAGGCAGAAGCTATTCTTTAACGACATAACCTTGGAAGTCATATAGCAACACTTCTGCCACACACTAATGTCAGAGGCAAGTCATTAAGTCTGACTCACATTCAAGAGAGGGAGAATTAGGTTCTACCACTTGAAGGGAGAAGTGTCAAGAATTTGCAGACATATTTTAAAACCACTAGAGAGGCAGCCCACAGGAAAGTATAGGGAAGATTCTAGAATGACAAGTTTTCCAATATCCCAGTTCATGAACTTCTATAATCTGGTGACCTCTCATTTCTGCAATTTTCACATCTCTCCATCTATTTCTCATACTTTGATCTTTCGGTCTTTGTCATTTTGCAGAGAGAATCTTTTAGCATTTCTTGTCCAGTTCATCCATTGCCCCATTACATTTAAATATCATTTTATTCCATGTGTTTAGCACTGGAAATACAAAAGTGAAAAAGAAACAACCCTTGTTCTCAAGAAGTTTGTCAATCCATTTCACAATCATATAATGTGTGCTCACTCAATTGTGTCTGACTCTTTGCAGCCCTATGGACTGCAGTCTGCCAGATTCCTCTGTGCATGGAATTTTCCAGACAAGAATACTGGAACAGGTTGCCATTCCCTACTACAAGGGATCTTTCCAAGGGTATTTAACCAGTGTCTCTTGCATCAGTAGGCAAATTCTTTACCACTAGTGCCACCTGAGGAGCCCAGTCCACATAATAAGCACATGCAATATACCAAGGGCCATAAGAGAGTTATGACTGAAGTGCGTGATAATACAGAAGAAAGAATTTTCTTGTGAGAGGAACGTTATTGGCCTCCTAAGGAGCTTGCACTTCATTTTCTATGTAATAAAGGATTTTAAGCAGGTATGTTCCAAGATTCAGATCAGTATTTTAGAAAGACAATTTTGAGGATGGAATTGGTGGAAGTTATGTGAGCAATGGTATGTGAAATGGAGAGGACAAAATATACTTGAGAGACATTTATTATAATTGACAGGGCCTAGTGATTAATTACACATGCAGAAAAAAAAAGATTGGAAGTAAATTCTAGATTTCTGGAAGGCATACGATGCCCTCATTATCTAAGATAGGAAATACAGGAAGGGGGTCCAGGTGTTTTGCGGGGAAAAGAATGAAATAAATTCATCTTTAAACATAATGAGTCTGCGATGATTTTAGTTATAGTGATAAAAGATGTATCACATAGGTAATAAGAAATATGCAATCCCAATTCCAGGAGAGAAGTCCCAGCTGAAAGTATAAACTTCGGAATTACTATCATTCAGTACTACTGCACTAGTTAAACTCATCGTATGAAAGGAGATCATCTGAAGTGCTTCTGATGTAGAAAAGGCAGCCATGAATGGGGCCTCTGGGGATACCAACATATCAAGGGTAGTGGAGAAAGACAAGACATTAAAAGCAGTGAAAAGGAGAATCTAAAAGAGGAGGAAGACTTTAAAGAGATTCCAAGGTCATAAAATACACAGAAGGAAAGATTTTCAAGGAGAGAGGAGCAACAGAGGCAAACAAAAATGTGGAGACATCAAATTAGAGGCAGACTGAAAATTATAGTTCACATTTGTCAATTAGGAGATTATTAATCACATCAATGTTTCAGCAGGGTGATGTAGGATGGAATGCAGCTGCAGTAACTTGAGGGGTGAACGAGAGGTGAGGGAGTGAACGCAAGGGTAGACCACTTTCACCAAAAGTTTCAAAGTGAAGAACAGCAAAGACATTGAGTGTTATTACTTTGAAGTGGGAACATGAAGAATCCATACATTTCCATTCCATTCCATTTTGTGTGCGTGTGTGTGTGTGCGCATGCACGTGCAGTTATGTCCAACTCTTTGAGACCCTCATTCCATTAGGGTTGTGTTTTAAGGTTTCTGTTTTATTCTCAATCCAGTCTCAATAAAGAATATTCATTCTCCCTTTGGTTTTTGAAGCTGCTTCTACCAGAATAATGTTATCAAAGTGAGGCTACTTTAAAAGGCTGAGGAGACGACCAAGAACAAATACAGGATGTCAGCTTCAAGACAGAATGCCAGTAATGGAGAGAATCTGGATTTACCAGCCTGCTCATTACATTCAATGGAACAAATCTCTGCTCAATTCTTAAAGGAATTAGCTGGTCAAAAATTTATAACATTTTTCAAGGTAAGTGAAGGTCAACTAATTATTAATGAAGGCAACCAAAAAAGAGGGAAGTATGTGTTTATTTGATTTATGGAAACCTTCCCTTTCCTCTAAGGATACAGCATGTGCCTATGAATATAAAAATCTTAGATTCATAATATTTTTCATCAAAGCAATATTTTCATCATTTATCAAAACATACACAAGAACCACCAGAATCTAAACATAAATTTCAACTCTGGTAGACTAGAGGACAAAACTTGGAGATCCAAAAAGTAGGGGAGTGCCACTGAATGGCTGTAATTAGCTCTCTGGTGGGTAAATCTGGACAACTTGGCAGAGCTTCACCAATCAATCTCCGTTATCAGAAGGAACACAGAAACAGTCTATTCTCAAGAATATAAGACTCTGTTTAAAGAGGTCTTACCAAGCAAGAATCAATTATTTCTCTCTCAGTGAAAAATAAAATAAAAAGTATATAGAAAGTATGAAATAGAATACTGCCCATAATCTCAATATTTTAGCATTATAATTATTGTATCTGAGTGCTTCTTTTTAATAACATAGAACTAACAATACTTGTTGACAACCCTTTGTTTCACGAACATTTACTGACAATTTATCTTAGGCCAGAGACTGTGTTAGATGCTGGCAATCAAAGCAAACCTCTTCCTGGCCTTATGTACTTCATATGCTAATGGGAAAGTAGGCATGGAACAACTAGATACATAATTATTTGACAACAGGGACTGATAAGATGAAAAAGAAGCATAAGGTATTAAGAAAGCACTGGTAGCCAAATATCCCCAACTTCTTTTCCCTTATAAGGACCTCTGTCCTTTACCACCTGAATGAAACAACTCAAGCTCCTTTGTGCATTGGGCTGGAAATCCTGTTTCTGCAGGAACGTTCCCAAGAAGTCCTGAGGCAGGTCCTTACAAGTCATGGTTGTCTCTTACCAGCCCAAGTTTCCTCTAAGTCCCCTTGGGCCTCCTCATCAGCACTTCTCATGCCACTCTGTCTCTCTCAGACTGATTTCATAGTAATCACAAGAAGGGCCTGCTATTCTTCAGGGTAGCATTTATAATACAAGGCTAACGAAATTGGTTGCTAATATGGGTCTATTAAAAATTTTACAGTGATTGAAGAAAAGGAGAAAAAGGAAAATTAAAGCTATAAGTATTAAGTATCAGATATCCCTGCATCAGTGACACATCCATGCACCTTGTCAAAGGGATCTCCTGCTGGAACCCACCTCTTTCATTAGTCAGATACACTCCTCCTACCTTTCTAAAGGCAGAAAGCTAAGAGGAACCAAAGTACTCTTTGCACAGGTGAAAGAAAACAGTGAAAAAGCTGGCTTAAAACTCAACATTCAAAAAACCAAGATTATGGCATCTGGTCCCATCACTTCACAGCAAATAGATGGGGAAAGAGTGGAAACAGCAACAGATTTTATTTTCTTGGGCTCCAAAATCACTGAGGATGGTGACTGCAGCCATGAAATTAAAAGACACTTACTCCTTGGAAGAAAAACTATGACAAACCTAGATGCTATATTAAAAAGCAGAGACATTACTCTGCTGACAAAAGGTCCTCTAGTCAAAGCTTTCCAACAGTCGTGTATTGATTTAAGAGTTGAACCATAAAGAAGGCTGAGTGCCAAAGAACTGATGCTTTCGAACTGTGGTGCTGGAGAAGACTCTTGAGAGTCCCCTTGGACTGCAAGATCAAACCTGTCAACCCTAAAGGAAATCAGTCCTGAATATTCATTGGAAGGACTGATGCTGAAGCTGAGACTCTGATACTTTGGCCACCTGATGCGAAGAGCCAACTCAGTGGAAAAGACTCTGATGCTGGGAAAGACTGAGGACAGGAGGAGAAGGGGACAATAGAGGATGAGATGGTTGAATGGCATCACCGACTCAATGGACATGAGTTTGAGCAAACTCCAGGAGGCAGTGAAAGACGGAAGCCTGGTGTGCTGCACAGGGTTGCAAAGAGCTGGTCATGACCCAGCGACTGTGCAGCAACAATCTTTCTAGATCTGTGTTTACTCAGAACCAGGTCCTTCCCTCCACCTTCTCTCACCTTCCCAATGCCAAGGCTCCTTGCAAACTACTGATCAGAGCTACACTCTGATGAAGTCAAACATGCTTGCATAACAAAAGAGCTTCTAACCTTCAATTTATCATAATACAGCAAAACGTAGTATCATTAAACTACACTTCATCATACCATCTCACATTATCTTAACTTCACAGCAAAAGTTCCATTAGTATGCCTTCTAAATAAAATACCAGGTTTCTCCTTGAGAATTCCTCATCAACCTTAGAATGTAGAAGTGCTTCCAGTTGTTTTATTGTCATTGCTTAATAGCAATTTTTCCTTTCAGCTACAACAATTCATCAGTGGGGAAAAATGAGCTCTTGGTAAACTAAGGAGTGCAAATTTAAAAGGTCATTCTAATCTAAACCCTGGGCAAAGATTTATGCATAAAAATTCCCAAGCTGGCATTATACTTCACTGTTGGAGGGTGGGGAGAAGCAATCTAAATGTCCAACAATAGAGAAATGACTAAATTATGGTAAAATCATTTGATGAAATATTGTATAGCCATTCAAATGGTATTCATTTAGACTTTTGGCAAAAAAGGAAAATGTATGTTAAATTAAATTAAAATACAGGATTCTGAATTTAATAGAGGACTTAATATCAAATATTCAAAATGTTTGTATTTCTAGTTCCAGAGAAAGTGAAAAAGTAACTGGTGTGACTGGTTCTCTCTCAGCCCTCAATGATCAACCACATTGATCACTGTGATTGAAAAGGGAGAAGAAAGGAAAGATCTGGGAACTGCCTAATACTATGAAAGCTGCTTAAGGAGCCTGAAGGATACAGTAATCTCGAGAAGGAAGGAAGCAGGAGTACACTGACATATATTAGATGCTCCAGGGATAGCAGAGGATGAATTGAAAGATAGCTTTTACATTCTGCTCCAGCTTCACTCTAATATAATCTTAAATGGATAATGGCTACTCCATTACCCCTGTGAGATAAAAACCATGGTGTCAGCAGGACAATAACAAGGAAGACCCAAAGCCCTGTTGAACTGAAGAATCAGAGGAAAAAAAAAAAAGGAAGAAACAGATCAGCAGCTTTCCCCAGCTTTCTAGAACTAGTAGATTATAATCCAGGACAATGAGTTTCAAATGTTTGATTTTGTTTCACAGTAAGGAA
The DNA here is from genome assembly GCA_006410935.1 of Redunca redunca. Classification (NCBI taxonomy): domain Eukaryota; kingdom Metazoa; phylum Chordata; class Mammalia; order Artiodactyla; family Bovidae; genus Redunca; species Redunca redunca. Next base: position 480,562 of record SJYQ01000488.1, on the reverse strand, counting down.
TACATTTTTTCCCACTTATATATCTTTGTGTTATAGATATACAGATAGAGTTGAAACAAAAGTTTCACTCAACAGTACTTTAACAACTGTGATGTTCTATGACATTTTCCATTATATCCAATTCTACTTCATTTTTAAAACAGTGGTTGTACTCTATTAAACATTCCCCTGGAAAACCACTCTCTGGGATTAACTCTACTCAGTGCTATTTTTACTAGATAAGTTAGAGAAGAATCCCTAACCAGAGATGTTGCCAGGTAGAGTAGTGGCCAAAAGAAAAAGACAGTCAACAATTTTTTCTCTCCTTTTTCCTGTATTCACTTGGAAGAATGTAACAGAGGTTGAGTACTGGTCTCTTGCCCAATATACACTAGTAGATGGTAGTTAATGATCCAAAGAGAAAAGAGACAGCTAAGGTGAACAATGACTTTAAAAAAAGAAACAGCAAACTGAGTGTCATATGCCACAGGAAGCATAATTACAGGAACATAAATGTTTTACATTAAGTATAATAAATGTTTTCAAAAGAGTAAGTGAAGATATTGATTAAATAAAATAGAAATAAGAATGAAAAGGACCAAATATTAACTGTGAAAAATACAACAGTTAAAGAATGTAAATAAATGAAATAAATTGCAGAGTGGATGGTGCTGACAAATAAATTAGTGAGCCATAAGATATGATTAAGGCGCTCCTCCAAAAGGCAAAGAATCATAATGACATAAAAAATATGAAAGAAAGGCTAAGCAACACAGACATGAGACTTGGAAACACTAACTTCCAGATAACAGAAGTCCCAGAAGGTATGAGGAAAAAAATAAAGGAATAAATAAAGATGATAAAAACTTTCAGATTGAAAACAAGAAGAAAAAGATGAAACATGTTTAACTTAAAGGCTCAACAGAGTGCCAATCACAATAGATACAGAAGAACCCTCACCGATACAAATTAAAACAAAATTTACATTAAGGTGAACATTGAAAGATTAATACATTTATTTTTAAAATCCAAAAAGGGGCCGCAGAAGACCAAAGAATCATAACATCACATTTCTCAAGAGCAAGCACTGGATGCAAGAAGGCAGTGGTTCCTCATTTTCTTATGGGCAGAAAAATATTTGGAACAAGTTTTTGTCCAGTCAAATGATCATTTAAAGGTTAAGATCAGAGCAGTTAGCTTCTGGCCATGACAGTAACTGGAACAAAATTTACCTTTTCAAACACGAAACTAGAGAAAATATATGAAACATGAGTTTTCAAACACTGGACAATAATAAAATAGATAAAGCTCCAATCAGACTAACCAGCAAGAGAGAGAAAGAAAGGAATATTCAACATTAGGAATGATAAGGATACATTACTACAAATCCTACAGATATCAAAAAGATAATAAGCAAAATACTGAGAACAAATCTATGCCAATAAATATGACACTTCAGCTGAAATTATAAAATACACTGAAAGAGACAAACAAACTACCACACCTCACTCTCATTTATTAAAAAGAAGTCTTAACTGTATCTTTTTTTAACAATTTTCATTGGTTTTAGAAATCTAAGTTGACATTTTTTTCTTTCATTACTGTTATATGTTGAATAGTCTCACTCCCAAAAAGATATGTTGCAGTCCCTAATCCTCAGTGCCTGTTAATGGCATGTTACTTGGAAATAGGGTCTTTGCAAACATAATCAAGCCATTACAGTGAATCCTAATGCATCATGACTGATGTCCTCAAAGGAAGCAGATTATGCCATGTAAAGAAACAGACAAGCAAGAGGGAAAAGCAAAGTGATGATGGAGGAAGAAACTCAAGTGCTGTATCTTCAAGCTAAGGATTGCCAAAGATCACTAACAAAGCATCAGAAGTTCAAAAGAGGCAAGGAAGAATTCTCCCATAGAGGAGATCCTGCCAACACCTAGCTCTTGAACTGTCAGGCTCCAAAATTATAAGGCAATATATTTCCATTGTTTTAAACCACTCAATTCGTGGTACTTTGCTACTTCTGTCCTAGGAAACTAATTCAAATGCATGAAGTTGCTGCTCCACCGTCTTCCTGTTTGCATTCTTTCCAAAGAGAAATCTGCTATCACTCTCATTTTTTTCTGTGGGCTTCCCTGGTGGCTCAAGTGGTAAAGAATCTGCCTGCCATGCAGGAGACGTGGGTTCAATCCTTGGGTCAGGAAGATACCCTGGAGAAGAAAATGGCAACCCACTCCAGTATTCTTGCCCAGAGAATTCCATGGACCAAGGAGCCTGATGGGCTACAGTTCATGAGGTCAGAAAAAGTTAGAGGTGACTGAAACAACTTAGCACATGTGTGTGTGTGTGTGTCCTTTTTATCTTGCTTTAAAATTATCTTTATAACTGATTTTTAGTAACTGAATTATGTTCATTGGTGCAGTTTTCTTCATGCCTTGTACTTCAAGTTTATTGAACTTTTTGGATCTGAACCTCCAGCTTAGATCAAGACCAAATCTGGTCATGCTTTTGTGATATATTGGGCCAGACAGAACCAAGGCTTAGTCGAGAGATGCAGATTCTCTACCACTGAGGCAAGAGCATTCTGAGTAGTCCATGCAGTGCCCAGTGAATCTTGAGTCTTCCCCACTTGTGTTTTCTTGTCCTTTTCTACTAATTCTATCATCTGTGTCATTTCTAGATTGTCTCCTACTGATTGACTTTTCTTTATGAATAGCATTTTTCTGCTTCTTTGCATATCTGGTAATTTTTTTAATCAGCAGACATTTTGAATTTTATCTTGCTAAGTCCTGGATATTTTTGTGTTATTACAAATATTTTTGAGCTTTTCTCTGGGATACAGTTAAGTCTTTGGGAACAGTGTGATATTTTTTGAGGTTTTATTTTAAGCTTTGATAAGCAAGAACAGAGCAACCTTTAGTTGAGGGTTAATTACACTCCACTATTGAAGCAATATCCCTCTGAGTTCTCTATTTCCTGTTACATGAATCATGAATTTTTTTTCCACTGGACTGGTGGAAACACAAATTATTGCTGGTCTTGGCTGAGCTCTAGAGATTGTCCTCTCTAATCTAGTCATTCTCAACTGGAGGCAATCCCCCACCACCTCAGGGAACATCTGGTAATATTTGGAAACAGCTTTGCTTTTCACAACTAGGAAAAAGTACTGCCAGTGTTTAGTGACTAGAGACCAGAGATACTAGGAAACATCCTATAAGACACAAAACAACTCCCCCCCACACACACACACAACAAATTTTTGGGACTAAAACTTTAATAGTACCAAGGTTGAAGAATCTTATTCAGACTCTTTCAGATGATTTTCTCCAAGTTTTGGGACAGGAAAATCTTCAAATAGACAAAACCAAAGAAATCTAGAATGTATAAAATCTCTCAAAATATAAAGACAAAACCACAGTAGGTAATAAAAGGAGATGTTATATTCTTCTAAAACAAAGAATAGAGCCTCCCTGGTAGCTCAGTTGGTAAAGAATCCTCCTGCAATGCAGGAGACCTAGGTTTGATTCCTGGGTTGGGAAGACCTGCTGGAGAAGGGATAGGCTACCCACTCCAGTATTCCTGGGCTTCCCTGGTGGCTTAGCTGGTAAAGAATCCGCCTGTAATGCGTGAGACCTGGGTTCAATCCCTGGGTTGGGAAGATCTCCTGGAGAAGGGAAAGGCTACCCACTCCAGTATTCTGGCCTGAAGAGTCCATGGGGTCACAAAGAATAGAGAATAAGATCTAAAAAGCATGAACCTATATGGATCTAACAGCAGAGTCTCAAACTATACAAGGCAACAACTAAAGACCTACAGAGGGAAGAAGATGAGTTGGTAATTGTGGGAAGTGGGCTTCCCCGGTGGCTCAGCGGGTAAAGAACTTACTTGCAATGCAGGAGACACAAGGGATGGGAGTTCGATCCCTGGGTCGGGAAGATTCCCTGGACTCCAGTATTCTTGCCTGGGAAATCCCATGAACAAAGGAGCATGGTGGGCTAGAGTCCACAGGGTCACAAAGAGTCAATACAACCAAGAGCACGCACACACACACACAACAGTGGTAGTTAACTGGTAATTGTGGTGGAAAATATGCCTTCAAAAACCAAAAAGTAATCAGATATACTGAAGATATAAATATAATTTAAAAGTTTATATTATTAGATATATAGAGATCTTTTCATATTTAAAGAATATCCTTTGTTTTCAAACACATGGTCAAGATTTACATAGATTAAGCATGTTCTGGGCTACAAAGAAAAGGTCAGTATATTCCATATAATTAATGTCATAGAGACAACAGCAAAAACATTGAAATCAAAACACAATATATGAAATTCCATACCACTGCCTCTACTGCTTTCAGGATCCATACTAAAGGGGAAAAGGATTTGCAAAAATCGAAAAAAGAAAAAAAACAAAGTAGTCCTCTTAGAGAAGAGTTAGGGAATTTACATTTTTCCCTCTTGAACTGCCACTGCACTTTGTCTCATGGTGAGCTATACACATTCACCTGTTTTCTGCCTGGACAGTGTTTTTTGTCCAGAGAACTTCTGTCATGATTCAACATATTTCTGTTTGAATCATATGCACTTCCCTCTTCTGACCTCATGTGCTGCATGGCAGACTTAGTCCCTCTGACCTTACTCTTTGTAGAAGACTGCAGCAAGAAGTGCACATGCTCCAATATGTCTTATCTGCCCTTTATATCACTCCACGTGCCTGCTTTCCTCAGTGTACCCTTGGAGCCTGGCATGTGAAGTGGATTTGACTCAAGCACCATCTGAGGGTCGACAGCGTGGCAACTAACTAATGTTCAAACTGCCGAGGACCTAAAACCTACAGTTACAGACATGACAATCATATAATTTGTTAGCCAGACCAAAGCACTTCCAGATGACAAGCCAGGATTGCAGAAATACTCCAGGATGTTTCTAGGAAACTGGAAAACTTCCTAATCAGTCCAGTTTGAGAAATGGTGGCTGGAAAGCCTCTGTGGACATCATCTGATTGCTCATTAAAGAATTTTTTGCAAACTTGATGGAAATTTCCTGGCTAAACTTTTTTTCATAATTTGGTAATTTAAATAAGAATGGACTAAACTACAAACCCCTAGGACAGACTAGATCTATTATTGAGGTTTTGTCAGAAGATTTTGATTAAATGAAGATGTAATCTCTCTGAATCTGGTCTTCATAGCTTTTAGACACTCTGTTAACAGGATGATGATGTTTATGAGGAAACCTTAAGAAGTTTTGCTTTTTTTTTTAATTTGGATCAATAGCTAGTGTTAAGAGGATGCTGAAAGATTATACAAAGGATTTGTATCTTCTCCCAGAGAGGCCTTCAAAGAACTGAGACGAACTAGTACATTGTGTGCTCAAGTATGTTTCTTTGGCCCAGAGGAAAGAAGAAGGAAAGGATCGCATCATTAACCAATATACCCAAGGATGGCAGGAATGAGAGAGTTACCTGACAAAACAGTTCCATAAGCTCAGGGAAGACCTCCTTAATCAACTAGTTCATGTGAGACCTAAAGGCTGACAGTAAAACCTAGGAGACTTAAAGGCTTCTAGGAAATATTGATGCCATATACTAGTCTCAACAATGCCTAAGCTTTTTGATCCCTGGACAGTCTCTGGGCCTCTCTGTAACCCCTCAGAGAGTCAAGATTCCCATCACATGCTAAACTTCACAGTTCATGCTGCTCCTCCCCACTCCTCCCCGCCACTACCTACCTGCGATCTCTCCTGCATCTGAAGATGTTGCCTCCTACAAAGATGTCTTTAAAGTAAGCAGTCCATATTTCACAACACAGCATTTTTGGTCACCTCCACTTGAAGTTTGTGTGCAGAGAAAAAAGGGAAAATCGTCCCCAGGGGCACTGTAGGAAATTCGAAGAAAATGTTGCTCCCATTTATCCAAATTTTACCCTCAAACATGGCTTAAAAACTCACAAGAATGCAGCCAAAGGTTGGTAACTCTGGGCCTCCAACCAGACTGCAGTCTGTGAAGTCCCTCCCTCCAAGTAGATGGGTTGAGGCAAGAACTATGACTTCGAGTCCCCAAAAGGAAACTCCCCAGTTCAGTTCAGTTGCTCACTCATGTCCAACTCTTTGCAACCCCAAGGACTGCAGCACGCCAGGCCTCCCTGTCCATCACCAACTCCATGAGTTTACTCAAACTCATGTCCATTGAGTCAATGATGCCATCCAACCATGTCATCTTCTGTGATCCCCTTCTTCTCCTGCCTTCAATCTTTCCCAGCATCAGGGTCTTTTCAGATGAGTCAGTTCTTCACATCAGGTGGCCAAAGTATTGGAGTTTCAGCATCAGCCCTTCTAATGAATATTCAGGACTGATTTCCATTAGGGTGTACTGGCTGGACCTCCTTGCAATTCAAGGGACTCTCAAGAGTCTTCTCCAACACCACAGTTCAAAACCATCAATTCATCAGCACTCAGCTTTCTTTATAGTCCAACTCCCACATCCATACATGACTATTGGAAAAACCACAGCCTAGACTAGATGGACCTTTGTTGGCAAAGTAATGTCTCTGCTTTTTAATAAGCTGTCTAGGTTGGTCATAACTTTCCTTCCAAGGAGTAAGCATCTTTTAATTTCATGACTGCAGTCACCATCTGCAGTGATTCTGGAGTCCCCCCAAAAAAGTCCGTCATTGTTTCTACTGTTTCCCCATCTATTTACCATGAAGTGATGGGACCAGATGCCATGAACTTAGTTTTCTGAATCTTGAGCTTTAAGCCAACTTTTTCACTCTCCTCTTTCACTTTCATCAAGAGGCTCTTTCATTCTTCTTCACTTTCTGCCATAAGGGTGGTGTCATCTGCATACCTGAGGTTATTGATATTTCTCCCAGCAATGTTGATTCCAGCTTGTGCTTCTTCTAGCCCAGCATTTCTCATGATCTACTCTGCATAGAAGTTAAATAAGCAGGGTGACAATATACAGCCTTGACATACTCCTCTTCCTATTTGGAACCAGTGTTGTTCCATGTTCAGTTCTAACTGTTTCTTCCTAACCTGCATACCAGTTTCTCAAAAGGCAGGTCAGGTGGTCCGGTATTCTCATCTCTTTCAGAATTTTCCACAGTCTGTTGTGATCCAACAGTCAAAGGCCTTGGTGTAGGCAATAAAGCAGATATAGATGTTTTTCTGGGACTCTTGCTTTTCTGATGCTCCAACGGATGTTGGCGATTTGATCTCTGGTTTCTCCGACTTTTCTAAAACCAACTTGAACATCTGGAAGTTCACCGTTCACGTATTGCTGAAGCCTGGCTTGGAGAATTGTGAGCATTACTTTACTAGCATGTGAAATCAGTGCAATTATGCATTAGTTTGAGCATTATTGGCATTTGACCTTTTCCAGTCCTGGGGCCACTGTTGAGTTTTCCAAATTTGCTGACATATTGAGTGCAGCTCTTTCATAGCATCATCTTTTAGGATTTGAAACAGCTCACCTGGAATTCCATCACCTCCACTAGCTTTATTCATAGTGATGCTTCCTAAGGCCCACTTGACTTCGCATTCCAGGATCTCTGGTTCTAGGTGAGTGATCATACCATTGTGATTATCTGGGTCATAAAGATCTTTTTTGTATAGTTCTTTTGTATATTCTTGCCATCTCTTCTTAATATCTTCTCCTTCTGTTAGGTCCATACCATTTCTTCCCTTTTTTGAGCCCATCCTTACATGAAACATTCCCATGGAATCTCTAATTTTAATTTTCTTGAAGAGATCTCTAGTCTTTCGCATTTTATTGTCTTCCTCTATTTCTTTGCACTGATCAATGAGGAAGGCTTTCTTATTTCTCTGTGCTATTCTTCGGAACTCTGCATTCAAATGGGTATATCTTTCCTTTTCTCCTTTGCTTTTCACTTCTCTTTTCACAGCTATTTGAAAAGCTTCCTCAGACAGCCATTTTGCCTTTTTGCATTTCTTTTTCTTGGCAATGGTCTTGATCTCTGTCTCCTGTTCAATGACACAAACCTCTGTCCATAGTTCTTCAGCCACTCTGTCTATCAGATCTAATCCCTTTAATCTATTTCTCACTTCCAGTGCATAATTTTAAGGGATTTGATTTAGGTCATACCTGAATGGTCTAGTGGTTTTCCCTACTTTCTTCACTTTAAGTCTGAATTTGGCAATAAGGAGTTCGTGATCCAAGCCTCAGTCAGCTCTCAGTCTTGTTTTTGCTGACTGTATAGAGCTTCTCAATCTTTGGGTGCAAAGAATATAATCAATCTGATTTCGGTATTGACCATCTGGTGATGTCCAAGACTCTACAAAGTCTTCTTATGTGTTCTTGGAAGATGGTGTTTGCTATGACCAGTGCGTTCTCTTGGCAAAACTCTATTAGCTTTTGCCCTGCTTCATTCTGTACTCCAAGGCCAAATTTGCCTGTTACTCCAGGTGTTTCTTAGACTTCCTACTTTTGCATTCCAGTTCCCAGAGGTGGTTGTTTTTGCTACTACCTGTTAGACCAGGGGGAAAAAAGATTCATGGATTCACAGATTCACTCATGGACTATTAGCACATGGTTTGAAAACTTCCTCATGGTCTTACAGATATAAATACTAAAACTGCAAGTTTTTTTTTTTTTTTTGCAAACATTTCTTTAATAAGATTAACAGGTCAATTATCTCTCTTTTAAAAACCTGAATTTTAACAGTTATTTGAATCAATTTTCTAGATTTTTTTTGTGAGTAGCCTAGGCAATGGTAACCTTTCTCCCTTTACATTTTTTTAGTTTGAGGTTTATTTTAAACCATTTGTATCTTGTGTATCCAATGTACATACCAAATGTTCTAAGTATAAAAATTATCTCAATCATAAAAAAGCCTTCACTTAAAAAAAAAACATATATCTGAAAACTAAATAATATGGTATTAAATAGCCCTTGAGTTTGAAGGATATTAGAATAGAAATTAGAAATACTTAGAAGTGAATGGCAATAAAACATAGTATGCCAATATTTATGTTATAGTCAAAGAATTATTTACAAGTACATGGGTTGAGATACATTTTATTAACAAAGACAAAATAATTAATGTAANAAATTGGGGGGGGGGGTGTAGTCCCAAGAGAACATTTATTCCAAGAAACACAAAAGCAGTAAATAATAAGAGATAAGTACATATATCCATAAAATAGGCAAAAGAGGAGGAGAAGATGACTTTAAAAAAACTGGTTCTTTGAGAAAATGTAATAGATACTACTTTAACAAGACTGAGGAAAACAGGGAGCAGGAGAGAAGGATATAAATAATTAAATACAGAATTTAAAGACTACGAGTCTATAAAGAACATCCTGACCAACTATCCATTAAGTAATCTAAATCTAGACAAAATGAATAGACTGCTGTAAAAAAATCATAAAATGATGTTGATGCAAAAAGAAATATAATAGTTGTCTGCAACAATAAGCATAAAAAAGTTAAAATAACAAGGAAGTTAAAAAAAACCTCCACAAAGACCTCTCTAGGCTCACAAAGCTTCATTGTTGATTCCTACCAAATTTTCAAGGAACAGATAATTCTTATTTTATACAAATTGTTCTAGAAAACAGGACAAAGTAAGAAAACTTTAGATTATTTTATAAGATTACTGTCATGTTGATGCCCCAATAAAATAAACTTGGTACCCTAATCATAGTAAACACTTAGACAGAGCTTTATTTGTGTCAGGTATTCTAAGTGTTTTCTCTACTTTAAGTCATTTATTCATAAATACAAGGTATACATTAGGTACCATAACCATTGATCCCATTTAAAGATGGGGTAGATGAAGCCAGAGAGGTTTACTGCCTCCTCAGAAAACATAGCTAGTGAGTGGCCAAGCTGGTTCCAGAGATTGCATTCTTAAGCTCTATGCCATACTTCTCCAAAAGAATGTACTTAATTTCATAGAAGCAAAAACACAGGCTAACAACATCTAACAGTATATATAAAACACAATGCATCATGGTCAGGTAAGGTTCATTCCAAGAAGGCAAAGATGATTCAGTACAAAACAAATATTCCAAGGAAACACAACACATTAATAGCAAGAAAACTAAACCAGAAAACCCTAGATACAGCAAAAAAAAATATATAAAAGTTTATCACTTATTTATGACAAAACTAGCAAACCAAGGATTGAAGGGAACTTCACTGACATTGAAACTATTATATCTAAAAATTTATGATATATATTTCTCTTATTTGAAAAAGTTTAATAAGTATGTAAACAAGACAAAGATGGTTTTTTACCATGTACCATAATACTAGGTCATGTCAATATAGTAAAAAAAAAAAAAAAGAAAGAAAGAAAGAATAGAAATGAGAACTGTAAGGAAAGAAATAACCAGTGCTTGAAAATAATGTAATCATCTACACAGAAGAAAAAAAGCAATGAAATTATCAAGGTATCAAGGTATGAGTTCAATGAGGTTACTAGATTTCAAGGTAAACATATTAAATAAAAATAGCATTATTCTTCCCCAGGAATTGCTAAACAGAAAATGTTATCAAGTATAAGATATCATTCAAAATAACAAGAAAACTAGTTATCTAAAATTAATTTAGTGTATAAAGACCTGATGGAGATATTTTTAATTTGTCTTTTGAGAAGCATATAATAAAAGCTGTGTAAATGGAGAGAAAGCGCATGATCTTGGATAATAATACTTAAATTGAAGAAAGTAGGGAAAACTGCTAGACCATTCAGGTATGACCTCAATCTAATCCCTTATGATTATACAGTGGAAGTGAGAAATAGATTTAAGGGCCTAGATCTGATAGATAGAGTGCCTGATGAACTATGGACTGAGGCTCGTGACATTGTACAGGAGACAAGGATCAAGACCATCCCCATGGAAAAGAAATGCAAAAAAGCAAAATGGCTGTCTCGGGGGGGCCTTACAAACAGCTGTGAAAAGAAGAGAGGCGAAAAGCAAAGGAGAAAAGGAAAGATATAAGCATCTGAATGCAGAGTTCCAAAGAATAGCAAGAAGAGAAGAAAGCCTTCTTCAGCGATCAATGCAAAGAAATAGAGGAAAACAATGGAATGGGAAAGACTAGAGATCTCTTCAAGAAAATCAGAGATACCAAGGGAACATTTCATGCAAAGATGGACACAATAAAGGACAGAAATGGTATGGACCTAACAGAAGCAGAAGATATTAAGAAGAGGTGGCAAGAATACACAGAACTGTACAAAAAAGATCTTCATGACCCAGATAATCATGATGATGTGATCACTAATCTAGAGCCAGACATCTTGGAGGGTGAAGACAAGTGGGCCTTAGGAAGCATCACTATGAACAAAGCTACTGGAGGTGATGGAATTCCAGTTGAGCGCTTTCAAATCCTGAAAGATGATGCTGTGAAAGTGCTGCACTCAATATGCCAGCAAATTTGGAAAACTCAGCAGTGGCCACAGGACTGGAAAAGGTCACTTTTCATTCCAGTTCCAAAGAAAAGATTGCTCAAATTACCGCACAATTGCACTCATCTCACATGCTAGTAAAGTAATGCTCAAAATTCTCCAAGCCAGGCTTCAGCAATACGTGAACCATGAACTCCCTGATGTTCAAGGTGGTTTTAGAAAAAGCAGAGGAACCAGAGATCAAATTGCCAACATCCGCTGGATCATGGAAAAAGCAAGAGAGTTCCAGAAAAACATCGATTTCTGCTTTATTGACTATGCCACAGCCTTTCACTGTGTGGATCACAATCAACTGTGGAAAATTCTGAAAGAGATGGGAATACCAGACCACCTAACCTGCCTCTTGAGAAATCTGTATGCAGGTCAGGAAGCAACAGTTAGAACTGGACATGGAACAACAGGCTGGTTCCATAGGAAAAGGAGTAGATCAAGGCTGTATATTGTCACCCTGCTTATTTCACTTCTATGCAGAGTACATCACAAGAACACTGGATTGGAAGAAACACAAGCTGGAATCAAGATTGGCAGGAGAAATCTCAATAACCTCAGATATGCAAATGACACCACCCTTATGGCAGAAAGTGAAGAGGAGCTAAAAGCCTCTTGATGAAAGTGAAAGAGGAGAGTGAAAAAGTTGGCTTAAAGCTCAACATTCAGAAAATGAAGATCATGGCATCCGGTCCCATCACTTCAGGGCAAATAGATGGAGAAACAGTGGAAACAGTGTCAGACTTTATTGGGGGGGGTGGCCTCCAAAATCACTGCAGATGGTGACTGCAGCCATGAAATTAAAAGACGTTTACTCCTTGGAAGAAAAGTTATGACCAACCTAGATAGTATATTCAAAAACAAAGACAGTTTTTGCCGACTAAGATCCGTCTAGTCAAGGCTATGGTTTTTCCTGTGGTCATGTATGGATGTGAGAGTTGGACTGTGAAGAAGGCTGAGCACCGAAGAATTGATGCTTTTGAACTGTGGTGTTGGAGAAGACTCTTGAGAGTCCCTTGGACTGCAAGGAGATCCAACCAGTCCATTCTGAAGGAGATCAACCCTGGGATTTCTTTGGAAGGAATGATGCTGAAGCTGAAATTCCAGTACTTTGGCCACCTCATGAGAAGAGTTGACTCACTGGAAAAGACTTTGATGCTGGGAGGGATTGGGGGCAGGAGGAGAAGGGGACAACCGAGGATGAGATAGCTAGATGGCATAATGGACTCGATGGATATGAGTCTAGGTGAACTCCGGGAGATGGTGATGAACAGGGAGGCCTGGCATGCTGCAATTCATGGGGTCGCAAAGAGTCAGACACGACTGAGTGACTGAACTGAACCATAAAAATATTAATTTATCCCAAAGTTAACCTAAAAATTAAATCCCACACTATATTTCTGTTATGTCTTTAAGGAACTCAATTTATTCAAAAATTTATAAGGAAGAAAAAAATGCTTATGATTAGCTAAGTCAGGTCTGAAGGAATAAAGAAAGAGTCGAGATGTCCACTCGATATTCTGTGATAACCTACACAAGAAAAGAACGCAAAAAGAATGCAAAGAAAAATTCTTTTTTGGAATCCCTATCAAGCTACCAACAGTATTTTTTAGAGAACTAGAACAAATAATTTCACAATTTGTATGGAAACACAAAAAACCTCAAATAGCCAAAGCAATCTTGAGAAAGAAGAATGGAACTGGAGGAATCAACTTGCCTGACTTCAGGCTCTACTATAAAGCCACAGTCATCAAGACAGTATGGTACTGGCACAAAGACAGAAATATAGATCAATGGAGCAAAATAGAAAGCCCAGAGATAAATCCACACACCTATGGACACCTCATCTTCGACAAAGGAGGCAAGAATATACAGTGGAGAAAAGACAATCTCTTTAACAAGTGGTGCTGGGAAAACTTGTCAACCACTTGTAAAAGAATGAAACTAGAACACTTTCTAACACCATACACAAAAATAAACTCAAAATGGATTAAAGATCTAAAAGTAAGATCAGAAACTATAAAACTCCTAGTGGAGAACATAGGCAAAACACTCTCTGACATAAATCACAGCAGGATCCTCTATGACCCCCCTCCCAGAATATTGGAAATAAAAGCAAAAATAAACAAATGGGATCTAATTAAAATTAAAAGCTTCTGCACAACAAAGGAAACTACAAGCAAGGTGAAAAGATAGCCTTCAGAATGGGAGAAAATAATAGCAAATGAAGCAACTGACAAATAATTAATCTCAAAAATATATAAGCAACTCCTGCAGCTCAATTCCAGAAAAATAAATGACCCAATCAAAATGTGGGCCAAAGAACTAAACAGACATTTCTCCAAAGAAGACATACAGATGGCTAACAAACACATGAAAAGATGCTCAACATCACTCATTATTAGAGAAACGCAAATCAAAACCACAATGAGGTACCATCTCACACCAGTCAGAATGGCTGCGATCCAAAAGTCTACAAGCAATAAATGCTGGAGAGGGTGTGGAGAAAAGGGAACCCTCTTACACTGTTGGTGGGAATGCAAACTAGTACAGCCACTATGGAGAAAAGTGTAGAGATTCCTTAGAAAACTGGAAATAGAACTGCCATATGACCCAGGAATCCCACTGCTGGGCATACACACCGAGGAAACCAGAATCAAAAGAGACACGTGTACCCCAATGTTCATCTCAGCACTGTTTATAATAGCCAGGACATGGAAGCAACCTAGATGTCCCTCAGCAGATGAATGGATAAGAAAGCTGTGGTACATAAACACAATGGAATATTACTCAGCCATTAAAAAGAATACATTTGAATCAGTTCTAATGAGGTGGATGAAACTGGAGCCTATTATACAGAGTGAGGTAAGCCAGAAAGAAAAACACCAATACAGTATACTAATGCATACATATGGAATTCAGAAAGAAGGTAATGATAACTCTGTATGCAAGACAGCAAAAGAGACACAGATGTATAGAACAATCTTTGGACTCTGTGGGAGAGAGTGAGGGCGGGATGATACAGGAGAATGGCATTGAAACGTTTAAAAATATTATATATGAAACAAATCGCCAGTCCAGGTTTGATGCATGATACAGGGTGCTCAGGGCTGGTGCACTGGGATGACCCAGAGGGATGGGATGGGGAGGGAGGAGGGAGGGGGGGT
>SJYQ01000488.1:412967-465809 GCA_006410935.1 Redunca redunca | reverse complement strand
CAAACGACCAATGGATGGTAGTAGATAGTTTTGAAATAGATTCATGAATTTATGGTAACCTGATACATAATAAAGGTATCAGAGCAACACAGACAAGGCTGATTCTTTATAGATGGTATCAGAAATAACTAGCTCAATGTGAAGAACAACTAAAACTTAGACCCTTCTTTACAACATACACAACACTGACTACAGATGAATTAAAGATGTAGATGACAAGGACAATGGGTTTGATATAAAATAATGTAGGAGAATATCTATATCCCTATGATGGGGAGAACTTCTGAAACAAAAATCTGAAATTTTGATCCATAAGGCCAAAAAATGATAGATTTCATTACATAAAAACTATAGACATCCATTTCATGCAGAACACCCTTGACAATGCCAGTAGATGAACAACAGAAGAAAATATTTTCATTGTCTAAAAACAAGAGACTAATATCCAGAATTCATAGGATATACAAGGAACTTCTGAAATCAATAATGAAAGAACAGGAATTCTAGCCAGAAAATGGAACAAAGACATGAACTAACAGTATACTTAAGAGGAATTTTAACAGACTAGCAAGCATATGAAAATATGCCCAGACTCATTTATATTTACAGAAATACATACTGAAACAATGAAAAAAAAAGAAAGGAAATCACTACAGATCCCATAGGCATTCAAAGGATAATATGGGAATGCTGTGAATAATATTAGGCTTATAAATTTGATGACCTAGATGAAATAGACCATTCCTTGAAAAACACAATTTGCCAAAACCCACACAAAAAGATTATGCCATTATACATTCATCCAAACTCATAGAATATATGATACCAAAAGTTAACCATTTGGTAAACTATAGACTGAGTGATTATAATGTGTCAGCATAGGTCCATCAACAGTAACAAATGTACCACTTTACTGGTGGACGTTGACAACGTCGTTAAGTCGCTAAGTAGTGTCTGACTCTTTGATAATGGCGGAGGTTATTATTTGCGGGGTCAGGTAGAATATGGGAAATCTCTGAACTTTCACCTCACTTTTGATGTGAATCATAAAACGTTCTAAAAATTAGAATCTTAACTTTTTTAAAATGTTAATAAAATGACCAAAAAAACTTCCAAAAACTAGAAAGCTGGCTAAAAAGTAACATGGATAGACCTAAAAACACAGTACTGAGCAAAAGGAGAACACTTCATAAGGATCGTTGTTGATGACATTCCATGAATTGAGGAGTACAATTAACACTTTGTACCAGAGAGCCTATAATAGCCAAGGGTAGATTTTAAAATATATGTAGTTTTGATATATATGGTTGATGTAAACTTTTATATATAAAATGCCTATTTTTATATGAATTTTAATATATGTATATGTACAGTGGAATGTTATATAGCTAATTAAAAAAGTAAGCTGCTCTTTCTGTGCTGATGAATAATCTCTAAAATATACTAAAAGAATATGGAAGATACAAAATGAGGTATACATTATGCTACATATAAATTATATATACTTCCATGTATATATATATATTTACTTATAAATATATGCATGTATATATACTGAGAGAAAGAGAAAATGAAAAATAAGAAACTGGTACCTGTGGTTGCCTCTAAGATGGGAAATTGTGTGATTAAAGGACAGGGATACAAAACAGATTTACCTTTCACTCGATGCCCTTTTGTAATTTTTGAATTTTGTAGTGTTTACATATATTTCTTAATCAAAATGAATAACCAAGCTAATTATAAAAAAAAAAAACACGTGCATATGCTGATACAAAACACTACATTCATTTGTCCGTATGTCTTCCCCTCCAGACTGAGANCCAGACTGAGACAAGGGGTCAGTTATATTCATCTTTATATCTCCTATAATATAATTGGCAGTTTCTGCCACATAGCAGGTACTCAATAAAGAAGGATAAAGACAAAAGGAAGACAAATTAAAATGTGCTGAGTGAGACACAGATGGTTCTCAGTTCCCTCTTTGTGCTTTTTTGTGATTTTCACATTTTCAGAATTGTTTTAATTAAAAAATAGAACTGTGGCGAAAGTGTGGAGTTTGACCTGAATGTGGAGGCCGGCTATTACTTAAAAGACTACTTTCACAGGCCAGGTAGGAGATTCTGAGTGGCCCAGCCTTGCTGTTGCCAAAGAGCCAAATGTTCTTCCAGGCTCTTTTCTCTGACATTTGCTTGATGCTGCTTCCTCCACCGTTGCTAATTATGTACTTGAAGGTAGAGTGGAGATAATGAGCTGACCAGGCATCACCAGAAATAACAGTAGACAAGCGACAACCTGAGCCTGCTGTGGCTACTTCTTCCTCTTTTTCAGTCAAGCTGGAGTTATTCTAATTCCCTCCAGGAAAAAGAAGGGAAACTGAGCTGAACACAGTGTAGGATCACCAGGCACCCAGCATCCGCGCAATCTGCCACTGGGCTCACCTATCTGTCCCATAGTGGTCCCCAGCCTGTCATTAATGGACCCCAGCCTTTAAACATCCATTTGACCTGCCTCTCCTTCAAGTCTTTTTTTTTTTTTTCCATTTCTTAACCCTCAATTCCATCCTCACTTTCCAGCTGCTCTCCAAGGCTTCACCTTTTTGAGTACCTTTTATGTGTTAAATATTGGACTCTGGTGCTGGGCTCCAGTGAATGTTGCTTAAAACACAAAAGGTTAAGCAGAGAGCAACTGTATTGATTAAACATCCATTTTCTTTCCTTTTGTTTTTGTAAGAGCCCTTGATGTTGTCTCTGATTGACAGCCCCACCTGTACACCTCTGGCCCCAGATTCCCCTTGGTAATGTCACTGAGCGCTACAGAGCTCCTCACCCACTCCACACAAGCCACAGATCCTTCATGTACAGATTTCAAAGAAAAAAAAAAAAGAAACGTAGCTTTTCGCTCTTCTCCTTTCCTTCTCTATTCCTTAGACATATTTTATTTCCACAAGTCCCTGCTGAATGAAGAAAAGTAAAATGGGGAGAAGGGAAAAAGCTTTTGGCACTCACCCCTGCCTTCTTTCGAATGTCCTCAAGTAGCAAGCTTTTGAATACGCTTTCAAGAAGGTGACAACCTTGTTAACTTAGCTTTTCCTTTTTCCCTCTCATAGTGTGAGTGACCTGAAGAATTCTTCCTGCAAGATTAGCAAAATTACACCCATTGAGCTCGGTGTGAAAGGCATGGTATGAAGCCTGCTTTGCCCTGTTGTTGGTTCATGATAATGACTACATGAGCTGGCTCTGCCTCCTCCTCGCTCCTCCCTAAAAGTGTAATATTGCAAATAATAGGGCATCACCTTGCCATCCAAGAAGAGGATCAGCCTCTCAAGCAGAGAAGCCAAATGTCCAGTTACTATATGTAGCCACCAATAAATGAAGCCAAACAATTTCCAAAAATCTCCTTCCTCCCAAAACTCCATTTACACCATCAGATGAAGCCTATTCATAAGAACAGGGTCGTAAGAAATATCAATAGAGTTGGCAGGACTGACTAGGGTGTCCAAAGGTAAAGAGCACAGTTTTAGCACTTTGAACCTCTATGTGGCCCTTTGGGGCTTCCCTGATGGCTAGGATGGTAAAGAATCCACCTGCAATGAGAAGACCTGGGTTCGATTCTTGGGTTGGGAAGATCTCCTGGAGAAGGGACTGGCTACCCACTCCAGTATTCTGGCCTGGAGAATGAAGCATGTCATGGACAGAGGAGCCTGGCAGGCTACAGTCCATGGGGTCACATTGGGTTTCACCCTCATCCTCACCTTTGCTAGCTCACTTTAGACATTTTGTAGGGAGGAAGTCTAATTCAGATCAGATTCTATGTCAGTGTTGCTAGGATTTTAACTAGATGAAAGCTATGGAACAAAGAAATGAGGTGCAAAGATGGAATGCCTGCTTCTCTCTTCTTAGGCTTATCAAGACCCCTTATGGACTAACACAAACATCCAGAAATGTGATGGAGCCAGATTTTACCAACTTGCAAGAGGTGACTCTTAAATTTTCAGGAAATTTGCAATCCAATTGTCAGTTTAACAGTTATCATTTAAAAATTAAGTTATATACAAATGAACCTGTTCACAGAACAAAAACAGACTCACAGGTATAGAAAACAAACATAGGCTTACTAAAGGAGAAAGGAAGAGAGGGAGGGATAAATTAATAGGACTCTGGGATTAGCAGATATAAACTACTATATATAAAATAAATAAACAGCCAAGTCTTACTGTATAACATGCTGCTGCTAAGTCACTTCAGTCGTGTCCGATTCTGTGCGACCCCATAGACGGCAGCCCACCAGGCTCCCCCGTCCCTGGGATTCTCCAGGCAAGAACACTGGAGTGGGTTGCCATTTCCTTAACATAGGGATCTATATTTAATATCGTGTAATAAACTATAATCGAAAATATGACAAAGAATATGGATGTGTGTGTATATATACATATATAACTGAAATCACTTTTTTGTACAGCAGAAACTAATGCAGCACTGTACATTACACTTCAATAAAATAAATGAATTAAATATGCTAAAAATTAAATTATATAAACATTATCACATTATATTAAAAACAAAGGTAATAAATGTTCAAAACTCATCACTTAACTATTTCATTACATTTTACTATTATCTATGCTCTTATGGTTATTTACATCTATTGTTACTATATGGTTGAAATATTACATAACAGTGTGCTGTTGTGCATCTATTCTAATTTCATGTTCAGTAATATCCTGTTCGGAGAAGGCAATGGCATCCCACTCCAGTACTCTTGCCTGGAAAATCCCATGGATGGAGAAGCCTGGAAGGCTGCAGTCCATGGGGCTGCTAAGAGTCAGACACGACTGAGCAAATTCACTTTCACTTTTCACTTTCATGCATTCATTGGAGAAGGAAATGACAACCCACTCCACTGTTCTTGCCTGGAGAATCCCAGGGATGGGGGAGCCTGATGGGCTGCCATCTATGGGGTCGCACAGAGTCGGACATGACTGAAGCGACTTGGCGGCGGCAGCAGCAATATCCTGTTGGTAACTGGAAATCAACCATGTTGGAAGTATTTATACCACAGTAATTGGAAAACACTACAAATCAGAGCTTCACTTACTGTTCTGTTGACTGGCTAGACTGGGGCTCAGTGATCTATGGCTCAATGAACAAATCTAGCCCTTAACTTATTTTTGATGGTCCACAAGCTAAAAGTACTTTTTATATTTTTAAGGGGTTCTAAAAGAAGGAAGAGGAATAGGAGAAGGGGAGAAGAAGAGACAAAGATTCGCGTTTCCCTGCTGCTGCTAAGTCACTTCAGTCACGTCCGACTCTTTGCGACCCCATGAACGACAGCACGCCAGGCCTCTCTGTCCATCACCAACTCCCAGAGTCCACCCAAAGCCACGTCCATTGAGTCGGGAATGCCATCCAGCCATCTCATCCTCTGTGGTCCCCTTCTCCTCCTGTCCTCAATCTTTCCCAGCATCAGGGTCTTTTCAAATGAGTCAGCTCTTTGCATGAGGTGGCCAAAGTACTGAGTTTCAGCTTTAGCATCAGGCCGTCCAATGAACACCCAGAGCTGATCTCCTTTAGAATGGACTGGTGGGATCTCCTTACACTCCAAGGGGCTCTCAAGAGTCTTCTCCAACACCACAGTTCAAAAGCATCATTTCTTTGGTGCTCAGCTTTCTTAATAGTCCAACTCTCACATCCATACATGACCTCTGGAAAAAACTTAGTCTTGACTAGACAGACCTTTGTTAACAAAGTAATGGCTCTGCCTTTTAATACGCTGTCTAAATTGGTCATAACTTTCCTTCCAAGGAGTAAGTGTCTTTTACTTTCATGGCTGCAATCACCATCTGCAGTGATTTTGGAGCCCAAAAAGATAAAGTCAGCCACTGATTCTACTGTTTCCCCATCTATTTCCCATGAAGTGATGGGACCAGATGCCATGATCTTCGTTTTCTGAATCTTGAGCTTTAAGCCAACTTTTTCACTCTCTTCTTTTACTTTCATCAAGAGGCTCTTTAGTTCCTCTTCACTTTCTGCCATAAGGGTGGTGTCATCTGCATATCTGAGGTTATTGATATTTCTCCCGGCAATCTTGATTCCAGCTTGTGCTTCTTCCAACCCAGTGTTTCTCATGATCTTTTCTGCATAGAAGTTAAATAAGCAGGGGGACAATATACAGCCTTGACGTACTCCTTTTCCTATTTGGAACCAGTCTGTTGTTCCATGTCCAGTTCTAACTGTTGCTTCCTGACCTGCATATAGGTTTCTCAAGAGGCAGGTCAGGTGGTCTGGTAGTCCCATCTCTTTCAAAATTTTCCAGTTTGTTGTGAGCCACACAGTCAAAGGCTTTGGCATAGTCAATAAAGCAGAAATAGATGTTTTTCTGGAACTCTTGCTTTTTCGATGATCCAGCGGATGTTGGCAATTTGATCTCTGGTTCCTCTGCCTTTTCTAAAACCAGCTTGAACATCTGGAAGTTCTCGGTTCACATACTGCTGAAGCCTGGCTTGGAGAATTTTGAGCATTACTTTACTAGCATGTGAGATGAGTGCAATTGTGTGGTAGTTTGAGCATTCTTTGGCATTGCCTTTCTTTGGCATTGGAATGAAAACTGACCTTTTCCAATCCTGTGGCCACTGCTGAGTTTTCCAAATTTGCTGGCATATTGAGTGCAGCACTTTCACAGCATCATCTTTCAGGATTTGAAATAGCTCAACTGGAATTCCATCACCTCCAGTAGCTTTGTTCATAGTGATGCTTCCTAAGGCCCATTTGACTTCACATTCCAGCATCTCTGGCTCTAGGTGAGTGATCATACCATCGTTTTTATCTGAGTCGTGAAGATCTTTTTTGTATAGTTCTTCTGTGTATTCTTGCCACCTCTTCTTAATATCCTAATATCTTCTGCTTCTGTTAGGTCCATACCATTTTACACTTTACCGTCTGAGCCACCAGAGAAGTCACAAGGAACAGAAGAGTTAGAAATACAAGGTCCATGTTCTCCAAGAGCTCACAATTCAGTATGACAACAACAGGTAACAGATCAATAGCAAAGGACAGAGAAACAAGTGTGGAAACACAAACATCCGAAGTGTTATGGAGCACAGAGAATGAAGAAATCAGTGTTCACTGTTTCAGTGTTCCATAGTGAGAAGCTGACCTCATCCACACAGAGAGCCCATGAAGTACACATTCTGTCTTCACAGTATATATGGGGAAATTGAGATGCAGAAATTTAGTTAATATGCCCAAGGGCATAAAGCTAATAAAGCTGGTTATCAAAGACCCTGTTATTTCACTCCACTCCCAATTAATCCCTTGTTTATAAAAATAGCATATGAAAAAAAGTCATGCCTTGGTCCATTGCAAAATGTCTCCCATACGCTTCTGAAGAGGTTCCCTCCCTCTCTAGTATGTCTGCCATCAGTTCAGTTCAGTCGCTCAGTCGTGTCTGACTCTTTGCGATCCCATGAATCGCAGCACGCCAGGCCTCCCTGTCCATCACCAACTCCCAGAGTTCATTCACACTCACATCCATCGAGTCGGTGATGCCATCCAGCCATCTCATCCTCTGTCGTCCCCTTTTCCTCCTTCCCCCAATCCCTCCCAGCATCAGAGTCTTTTCCAGTGAGTCAACTCTTCTCATGAGGTGGCCAAAGTACTAGAGTTTCAGCTTTAGCATCATTCCTTCCAAAGAAAGCCCAGGGCTGATCTCCTTTAGAATGGACTGGTTGGATCTCCTTGCAGTCCAAGGGACTCTTGAGTCTTCTCCAACACCATAGTTCAAAAACATTAATTCTTTGGCACTCAGCTTTCTTCACAGTCCAACTCTCACATCCATACATGACTACTGGAAAAACCACAGCCTTGACTAGATGGGGCTTTGTTGGCAAAGTAAAGTCTCTGCTTTTGAATATGCTATCTAGGTTGCTCATAACTTTCCTTCCAAGGAGTAAGCATCTTTTAATTTCATGGCTGCAGTCACCATCTGCAGTGATTTTGGAGCCCCCAAAAATAAAGTTTGACACTGTTTCCACTGTTTCCCCATCTATTTGCCATGAAGTGATGGGACCAGATGCCATGATCTTCGTTTTCTGAATGTTGAGCTAACTTCTTCCATCTCCTCTTTCACTTTCATCAAGAGGCTCTGTAGTTTCCTCTTCACTTTCTGCCATAAGGGTGGTGTCATCTGCATATCTGAGGTTATTGATATTTCTCCCGGCAATCTTGATTCCAGCTTGTGCTTCTTCTAGCCCAGCGCTTCTCATGATGTACTTTGCATAGAAGTTAAATAAGCAGGGTGACAATATACAGCCTTGACGTACTCCTTTTCCTATTTGGAACCTGTTGTTCCATGTCCGTGAGTTGATTATTTCCCCAAGTGTCAAAAAGTAAACATTAAATAAAAGTTTTAAAAGAACAAGTGTCAGTGTAGCTCTGAAACTGTAACAGTACTGAGCTGAACTGCAACCAAGTTAAAAGGTCTTGGCATTCATTAATATTAACATATTCAGGTGTTTCAGCTCTTTGAGGGCAAGAGTCAGCCATTCTTCCTACAGTGCCCAGTGGAGGGCTGGTCATACAAAAGCTGTTGTCAAAGCACTTGCATAACTGGGGAGGCTGCAATGGGATCTGC
Source organism: Redunca redunca (assembly GCA_006410935.1). Taxonomy (NCBI): domain Eukaryota; kingdom Metazoa; phylum Chordata; class Mammalia; order Artiodactyla; family Bovidae; genus Redunca; species Redunca redunca. Next base: position 457,181 of record SJYQ01000488.1, on the reverse strand, counting down.
AGAGTCAAACATCCAGTGAATCACCAACGGGACTTCCCACAGAGTAGCCTTTATCTCTAGAGGCACAAGGAAATCCAACAAGTTGAATCTACCTGAACCACAATCTTAGCAAAGAGGAACCTGTGTGATGCAAAGTTAACACATTTATCAATTCACAGAGATCTAAAAAAAAAAAAAAATCAACATTTTCTAAATGTGTAGAGAAGATTCACAATCTCCCTTGAAAATTTCTTCTACAGCAGAGCTTCTTAAATTTTGATGTGATTCAGAGTCAGCTGGGGAGCTTGTTAAAAGTATCTCTCCCCAGTCCACTCCCAGATGGCCTGATTTACACGAGGTCTCCAACCAGATCTGCACACCCCTGGTTAAGAATCTTCTAGAGTTTCTAAATTCCTATTGTGAATACGTTTCTTTTTCAACTGTGCCTAACAAATTGATATGCTACAGATCCACACACTCTTTAATCTGCAATTCTGAAATACAAAAGCTCTGAAATCTAAACGACTTTACCTAACTCATCCAGGAGCCAAACCTGTTGTGAGCTTAACTCTTTTGGGGGTAAAACCTGACCTGAACTGTCCAAATATGTTTTAAAATCTCAGTTCATCTAACTTTGTGTGTCTATATATACACTTTGCTGCAGAAACATTAACCTGGTGATTGCAAGGTGCCACTTCAGACCCTCTGGGGGTGTCACAAAAGCATGCTCCATTTTATTTTTGTCAAACCATAAATATTTGATATATGAAATATATTTGGTTCCAAGCACTTCAGATGGAAGACTGTGGGCCTGAATGAAATCCCCTGTAACTCTTATTACTTTACAAGGATGGGGGATTTAGGAGGATTCAGGAAGCAAATTCATCAACATGTACCCTTTGAGCAGCCTCAGTTTTCACAGGGTACTTGATCTTCAGAAAGCAAGAGGCAGAAATACTTCACGTTGCAGTGAACAGAAGCTTCTTGGCTACCAGCCTTTGGAAGTCCTGTCATTTCCAGGACTCACTCCAATACCTATCCACCCTGGTTCAGGTAAGACCAGCTCTTCATCATTTTTGATGCTCAGTACATTTACATCATAAAAACAATCTACACCACATTTTAAGTCCACATTTTAAGTATTTTGAAAGTTTCCCTGAGTCTAAGCCCCTATTATGCAGTCCCCTTTCAAGAACATCAAGAAAGCAGAGAGATAAAAGAGTTGGGTTCCAGGGACTGAGGTATTATCAAGAAGCAGCATTCTTAGAATAAAACAAGAAAGGCATGAGGATGAAACCAAGAGAAGATGCCTAGAACTGAGGTTCTAAGTAAATGCAAACTAATTAACATGACCTTCTAAGTCCTGCATTACCTTGTCCAATTTTCTGTCCCCTCCACATCTTCACTCCATCACTGTTAACTTTATCCGGTTCACTGGAAAACCCTTTTTCCTACCCCTTTGGTATAAGCTGTCTTTTCTGCCTGGAATCCTCTTCACACCTGTTCCCCTTTCATGTTGGGTCTTCTGTACACTATCCCCATCCCCAGGTAGTTATCCACCTCCTGCTGCCCAGCACTGTCTCTACCAGAGTCCATAACCACTGCATTTTAATTGCCTGGTAACTATGGTTATACATAGTCTTTAGTTTGCACCAGTCAGTGATCCCCTTGGGGCTGGAAACCACACCTGTCTTCCAAAATCACATTCCCAGTGCCTGACACCAAGCCTGCCTGGAAATGACCCCATGCTCAACCGATGTGTGCTAAATCAACGTGTAAATGAACAGATGGATGGAAAGGAGGCAAGAAATAGGTCGAAGGCAAGGAATGGTCCAGAGCTCTTTCTAGGAACACTGCTGGCATGTAGGTGTCCTCTCTTGCTGGGGGGGCTTTGGCTGGTGAGTGATAGCTTCACTTAAGGTAAAGAGGCAAGATCTGGAGCAGAAACCCAAACTCCCTCTTCCTGCTCCTTTTCCCCCCTTTCCTTCACAGTCCTCAACAAAATTTCCATTATTTGTATTATATTTACTTTTCCCATCCCCAGTAAGCTTCACGAGAGTAGAGACTATTTATCTAGTGTTCCCCACTTTATACTCAGCCTCTACTGTCATGCCTGGAGAAGTTACACATAGTAAGTACTTGCTGAATGACTGAATGAACAGATGTATGACATTTGATCTCTCAAGTTCCAGAGAATCTGTGTTTTGAGATCTCCTAGGGTCCCCCAAGCCTTCTTATGAGTAAGCAGGAAATTACAAATTGAGATAAAAGAATAAAAACTTATCAGACAAAATTTTATCCATCTATCCAAAGGAACCTATCCACTCATCCCAAACAACTTGTTCTTCTGAGAAAGTAATGAACTTTACTATAAACAATAAAACAATCACTTCTAAAATTCTGCATTTTCTAGTTGATACTCTAAAAGAAATCCCCCCTTGATTCAGATCCTCCCATTCCTACTTTCATTCCATCTTTCATCCCAGAATCCCAAGAGAGATTTCTCCAGAAGAGAAAGCCAGAGACCGATGTTTTCATAAACTTTTCTGTAATCATGAAAAGCTGCTTGGCAAAAGGTAGAAGAAAAAGGGATGTAGTCTTCTCTGAACCCAATTTAAAAGAAAATTAGATGTCCTTCCACCTGGAAAATCAAAAGGCTTCAAGGAAATGTCTTGCCCCAGTAAGTATCTATCTTGGGAAACAAGCAATCAGTGGATAGAACAGAAACATATTTGTATCATGATCACTATAAGTGCTGATGAAAATGAGAAGTTGAAACAATCTTCCCTGAAAACACAGAATTTACGTTCATATTCATATTCCATTCTCCAGGTCTCTAGAGTCCAAATTCTCCTTAATTTTCTGAATTAAAAATAAATACATAAATAACCAAAAGAAGTTTTTGAAAGAGTTTTGCTTCAAAAGAATAATGAATTCCCCAGAGGCTAATGCATAAAATTCCAGAAATGGAAGTGGGATGAAAGGAGGCCTTTCAACATAATTTTGGTAGAAAGGGCTCAAATATATCATGCATCCTTTATATTTGAGAAGAATGGAACCAAGACTTTTCTGAGTACCTCAATTTTTTCTGCTACTCCTAAGTCTATCAAATATAGTTTGTCAAATTTCCAAAATCCACATCACTTTTTATAAGAACCAAACAAGACCATGAAGTATATATAAATAATAAAAGTCATATTAAAATATGTCCTGGGGACTTCCCTGGTGGTCCAGTGGCTAAGACTCCACGCTCCCAATGCAGGGCGCCTGAGTTCAACACCTGGTCAGGGAACTAGTTCCCACATGCCGCAACTAAGAGTTCGCATAGTGCAACTAAAGATCCCACATGCCTCAACTGAGACCCAGCACAACCAAATAAATAAATAAATCTATAAATAAAATAGAGATTCTGGGCAGTCCTTAGAGTACACACATTTGGTTGAAATTGACGTCTGTCCTGGCAAAATTACATGTGACTACAGAGCATTAGCCTCCAGACTCACTTTTGAAAAGCAGAAACGTCTAATGTCAGATTCATGCACACCAAGAGTCTACTGCCTGATTTTCTCTATCCCTCCAGCCCAACCCCATCAAAAATAAACCATTCTGTACATGTTTATGGTTGATGTAAACTGTAGATTTATCTGTACAAAGGTGCTATCCCAACATGAGGAAATCTTGATCTGTTAATTAAGAACTGATTTCTGCCAGAAAGCAAAGAACTGAACAGTCTCTTGATGAAAGTGAAAGAGAAAGGTGAAAAAGTTGGCTTAAAACTCAACATTCAGAAAACTACGATCATGGCATCCAGTCCCATCGCTTCATGGCAAATAGATGGGGAAACAATAGAAACAGTGACAGACTTTATTTTAGGGGGCTCCAAAATCAGTGCAGATGGTGACTGCAGCCATGTAATTAAAAGACACTTGCTCCTTGGAAGAAAAACTAGACAGCATATTAAAAAGCAGAGACATTACTTTGCCAACAAAGGTCTGTCTAGCCAAAGCTATGGTTTTTCCAGTAGTTATCTATGGATGTGAGAGTTGGACTATAAAGAAAGCTGAGCACCAAAGAACTGACGCTTTTAAACTGTGGTATTGAAATAGACACTTGAGAGTCACTTGGACTACCAGGAGGTCAAACCACTCAATTCTAAAGGAAATCAGTCCTGAATATTCATTTGAAGGACTGATACTGAAGCTGAAATTCCAGTACTTTGGCAACCTGATGCAAAGAACTGACTCATTGGAAAAGACCCTGATTCTGGGAAAGAATGAAGGCAGGAGGAGAAGAGGATGACAGGCGATGAGACGCCTGGATGGCATCACTGACTCGATGGACACGAATTTGAGCAGGCTCCGGAAGTTGTTGATGGACAGGGAAGCCTGGCATGCTGCAGTCCACTGGGTCACAGAGTTGGACATGACTGAACAACTGAACTGAACGCCTAGAGAAGTTTTTAATGGCCAGGCAACCACAATCTCAAAGAAGAAAAATATAGAATAGCCAGACAACCAAATACAGAAAAATACAGAATGGCCAGAAAACCAAAATCTCAAAGGAGAAAAATACAGAAAAAAATCCAGGGAAGAGACAGACACATGAAGAATGAGGCAGAGGAGAGAAGGGAAAGATGAAATCAAGGAAGATGTCATATTATCCATTTTTTGTGAGCATACAGAGAGGACCTTTGCAACACTCAGAATGATAATAACAATCCCATGTTTTTTTTCTGTAGTAAATTCTTCATAGACTAAAGAGGTAAAAGAATCTGCCCACAAATTATAAGGCCAATTATTCAGAGTGATACATTTTATAGATACATATGCATGTTTATTAATAAGATCACATGGCCAAAACGACACACTGGGGAAACTGTAAACAATAATCCATTTTAAATACATTTATTTTAAAAAGTCAAAACATTTGAAAAATATAAGCAGACAATTCCATATGAATATCCCCATCATCTGCAGTTGTTCAGCCAAGCCCAGGCACCACTGGCAGTGGAGGTCTTGAATTTAAGTTTCAGCTACTCATTTACTCTGTGACTTTTGGCAAGATGCCCAACTTCTCTGGTCCTGAATTTCTACAGTTGTAAGATGGGATAATGATAACACTTACCTCACAGTAAGCGCTGTGAATAGCAAATGAAGCAATCGAATAGTTCCGAAATACCACAGTGTGACAAGTGTTACAATCTGCAACAACAGGGGAGAAGGACGTGTGGATTTTTGAAAAAGCTACGTCTTCTATAACATGCCTATTCTTTGGATAGTACGTCTTTCCTCCTCTTTTGGTGGGAAAATCATCTTTCTATTATTAAAACTAAAGAGTTGGCAAAGGTCCAGCTCTTTCTCTCTGTATGGTTTAGTAAGTGTCTATTGTTTTGGTTTTTATTCTGTTTGGTTTATTTTCCTCAGTTGGCAAAATAAACAGTAGGCAATTCAATATTATTTCTGCAAATTGTTTCTGAACTGTTATTGATCTCTGAAGTCCAAAAGTCAGAGTACTATTAAAATATAATGTGAATGGCAGAGGACCCTATATGGGCCTGAGCTGTGGTCACCAAACAGAATCAGTTGTGTTTGAAGACACGTAGGGACCACCAGAAGGTAGCTTATTTACCTAAAGAACAAAGGAAATTCAGATGAAAAAAATACTTATTGAAAGACAAGAAATAGTTCCTCAGGCACAGCAGTTAATGATCAGTGGAGTCAGAAGATGGTTCTAATAAGGTCGCCATGTTACCTGTCCCTTGAATTTATCTTTTACAATTTTGTATCTCAATAATACCTATGATGGCTAATTTTATATGTGAACTTCACTGGCCTGAAAGACAATGCAAAAGACTGGTAAACATTATATCCAGATGTGTCTGTGAGGGTGTCTCCAGAAGAGATCAGCAACTGAATCCCTAGACTAAGGGAAGAGGGTCACCCTAGCCAGTGCAGGGGGGCAACACTGAAACAGCCAGGAGCTCATATATACAGAAAGCAGAGGAAGAGGGAGTCCATCCTCTCGGTTGGGACACTCATCTCTCCCACCCTCAGACACCTGCATTCCAGAACCTAGACCATGGGCTCCCCTATTCTTCCTCAGCCCTCTCAGTTTGGACTGGATCTACACACCTGCTTGCCTGGGCCACCAGACTGTAGATGGAAGACCTTGGGAGTGTCTCCCATCATCACATCAACCTATCTCTCATAATAAATCTTTCTATCTATCTACTACCTATCTTTCTAGCTACCTACCTACTTAGCTACCTATCTTTTCGTTCTGTTTCTCTGGAGAACCCTGGCTAACAAAAGGCCTCACTGGGACTTTCAAGAGGACTATAATAAAACTAAAAGGACTATTTTCACCAAACTTCATAAGCACTGGCTGCTGCTGCTGCTGCTAAGTCGCTTCAGTCATGTCCGACTCTGTGCGACCCCATAGACAGCAGCCCACCAGGCTCCCCCATCCCTGGGATTCTCTAGGCAAGAACACTGGAGTGGGTTGCCATTTCCTTCTCCAACGCATAAAAGTGAAGAGTAAAAGTGAAGTAGCTCAGTCGTGTCCTACTCCTAGTGACCCCATGGACTGCAGCCTAGGAGCAAAATAGTACTGCTTTGGGCCTTGAGGAATAAAGCCCCATTTGCGTCACAACAGGCTGAGGGTTCCTCCCCACATGGATGTTCTTATCACAGAGGCATTGGACAGCAAAGTCACTATGCTTAGGCAGCATCAAGGTGAGGAAAAACACCAGTGACTTTGGGAACACAATGAGACTGGGCCCTCAATTTCAGTTCCTTTGATGGCCGGCACTGGTAGCCATGGCAACAGGGAGGCACCTTCACAATGCTTCTTTTCAGGTGGCAGACCTCACCAAAATAAACCCAACCTGACAAGGAGGAAAATGGCCAACACCAAGTGGTAACTATGAGCATGCGTTCATGAGGACCTATGAAAGAGTCCACAGGGGGACCAAGACATAGTGTCAGCAGGCAGCGGGAATACAGAAGAGAGAGGTGGGGTCAGGAATTGCAAAGTATTAATACTATTTATTACTATGAGGTCCACTGGGGGAAGCCACGCTTACTCCCTTATTTCCAGCTATGTGACTATGGCTGAGTCCCTGAACATTTCACAGCCCTGATTCCCTCTCCTAGAAAATGGATTAACAACAGATACTAATAACTACTTCAGAAAATAATTTTAAGAATTAAAGAGGATGCCATGTTTGAAAGTGTTTCTTAAATGCTCAAGTGCTATGTAAATATTGGTTTTCATATTTAACAGTGGATCATTATGTGATGTTCAGTGCTGGCATCCTCTCAGGATTCAACCTGCAGTACATCCACTCCAAAAATCAGAGCTAGGAAAACATCTTCAAGGAAAAAGAAGGAGGAGGGATTGATCTAGCTGGATTACAAAGTGGCATGGAGGAGAAAACCCACCCAGTTATACCCAGAGAACCAATAAGCCATCAATGTTGGGTGACACTGTGCAGGAAGGGAATATGATACACATACTGTGATTATGTAGATATTATTTCCTCTAAAGCTCTGGAAGGGAGAGATTATCACTCTTGTTTTATAGATCAGGCATATGTGACTCAGAGATGTGAAATGGCATAGCCAAGACCAGCTACATATGTAGAAAACAAGCTAATATTTTAAATCCAGATATTTCTAGATCTAATATCAGACAGCATTTTTTGTTCTTTTTTTTTTTTTTTGACTAAACAGACAATCCACAATCACAGCAATCGTGACCTAAATATGATGACAAGTCATGAAGCACACTGTACCAGACCCCATGCCTTCTACACTTTGCAAGCCCAAATCATTTTTTTTTTTTGTTTTTGTACCCAGTAGTCAGCTTTGCTTCTACCAAAAGGATTCTTCCAGATAGGCTTCTACTTGAACACTTTTTAAAACATTCTTTTGGGTAGTAAACCATTTTATTTGTCTGCATGTATCCTGAATGATAACAGCTCCAGAAAGAAAGAGCAGCTGGGCCAAAGTGGAATGACGCTCAGTTGTGGATGTATCTGGCAGTGAAAGTAAAGTCCAATGCTGTAAAGAACAATACTGCATAGGAACCTGGAATGTTAGGTCCATGATTCAAGATAAATTGGATGCTGTCAAGCAGGAGATGGCAAGAGTGAACATCAGCATCTTAGGAATCAGTGAACTAAAATGGATGGGAATGGGCAAATTTAATTCGGATGACCATTTTATCTATTATAGTGGCCAAGAATTCCTTGGAAGAAATGGAGTAGCCCTCATAATCAACAGAGGAGTCTGAAATGCAATACTTGGGTGCAGTCTCAAAAACAACAGAATGATCTCAGTTCGTTTCCAAGGCAAACCTTTCACAGTAATCCAAGTCTACATCCCAACCACCAATGCCAAAGAAGCTCAAGTTGACAGGTTCTATGAAGACCAACAAGACCTTTTAGAACTAACACCAAAAAAAAAAAGAAAGATGTCCTTTTCATCATAGGGGATTGGAATGCAAAAGTAGGAAGTCAAGAGATACCTAGAGTAATAGATAAGTTTGGCATTGGAGTACAAAATGAAGAAGAGAAATGGCTGATAGAGTTTTGTCATGAGAACATACCAGTCATAGAAAAACCCTTTTCCAACAAAACAAGAGATGACTCTACACATGGACATCATCAGATGGTCAGTACTGAAATCAGATTGATTCTATTCTTTGCAGCAAAGATGGAAAAGCTCTACACAGTCAGCAAAAACAAAACCTGGAGCTTACTGTGGCTCAGATCATCAGCTCCTTGTTGCAAAATTCAGGCTTAAATTGAACAAAGGTAGGAAAAATTAATAGGCAATTCAGGTATGACCTAAATCAAATCTGTTATGATTTTACAGTGGAGGTAATGAATAGATTCAAGGAATGAGATCCAGTAGGCAGAGTGCTTAAAGAACTATGGGCAGAGGTTCATAACATTGTACAGGAAGCAGCAACCAAAACCATGCCAAAGAAAAAGAAATGTGAAAAGGTAAAGTGGTTGTCTGAGGAGGTTTTACACATAGCTAAGGCTATGGTTCTTCCAGTAGTCTTGTATGGATGTGAGAGTTGGACTGCGAAGAAGGCTGAGCGCCGAAGAATTGATGCTTTTGAACTGTGGCGTTGGAGAAGACTTTTGAGACTGCGAGGAGATCTAGCCAGTCCATTCTGAAGGAGATCAGCCCCGGGATTTCTTTGGAAGGAATGATGCTAAAGCTGGAACTCCGGTACTTTGGCCACCTCATGCGAAGAGTTGACTCATTGGAAAAGACTCTGATGCTGGGAGAGGTTGGGGGCAGGAGGAGAAGGGGATGACCCAGGATGAGATGGCTGGATGGCATCACTGACTCGATGGACGTGAGTCTGAGTGAACTCCGGGAGTTGGTGATGGACAGGGAGGCCTGGCGTGCTGCGATTCATGGGGTCGCAAAGAGTCGGACATGACTGAGTGACTGAACTGAACTGAACTGAAGGAAAGAAGAGAAGCAAAAAGCAAGAGATAAAGGAAAAGATATATTGAACTGAATGCAGAGTGCCAGAGAATAGCAAGGAGAGATAAGAGAGCCTTCTTAAATGAACACTGCAAAGAAGCAGAGGAAAAAGAATGGGAAAAACTAGAAATTTCTTCAAGAAAATTGGAGATACCAAGAGAACATTTTGTGCAAAGATGGGCACAAATAAAGGACAGAAACAGCAAGGATCTAACAGAAGCAGAAGATATTAAGAAGAGGTGGCAAGAATACACAGAAGAACTGTACAAAAAATATCTTAATGACCCAGATAACCACCATAGCGTGATCACTCACCTAGAGCCAGACATCGTGGAGTGTGAAGTCAAGTGGCCTTAGGAAGCATCACTATGAACAAAGTTAGTGGAGGTGAATTCCAACTGAGCTATTTCAAATTCTAAAGTATTACACTGTTAAAGCGCTACACTCAATATGTCAGCAAAGTTGGAAAACTCAGCAGTGGCCACAGGACTGGAAAAGGTCAGTTTTCATTCCAATCCCACAGAAGGGCAGTGCCCAAGAATTTTCAAACTAGTGCACAACTGTGCTCATTTCACATGCTAGTAAGGTCAGGCTGAAAACTCTTCAAGCTAGGCTTTACTAGTACGTGAATCAAGAATTTCCAGATGTACAAGCTGGATTTAGAAAAGGCAGAGGAACCAGAGATCAAACTGATCACAGAAAAAGCCAAAGAATTTCAGAAAAATATCTACTTCTCCTTCATTGACTACACCAAAGCCTTTGACTGTGTGGATCACAACAAACCATGGAAAATTCTTAAAGAGAATACCAGAACACCGTACCTGTCTCCTGAGAAACCTGTATGGGAGTGAAGAACCAACAGTTAGAATTTTACATGGAACAACTGATTGATTCAAAATTGGGAAAGGAGTATAAAAAGGCTGTATATTGTCACCTTGTTTGTTTAACTTATATGCAGAGTTCATCAGGCGATATGCCAGGCTGAATGAAGCTCAAGCTGGAATCAATACTGCCAGGAGAAACATCAACAACCTCAGATATGCAGATGACACCACTCTAATGGCAGAAAGGGAAGAGGAACTAAAGAGCTTCTTGATGAGAGTGAAAGACGGGAGTGAAAATGCTGGCTTATAACTCAACATTCAAAAAACTAAGATTATGGTATCCGGTCCCATCATTTCATAGCACACAGATGAGGAAAAAGTGGAAGCAGTGATAAATTTTCTTTTCCTGGGCTCCAAAGTGACTGTGGATGGTGACTGCAGTCATAAAACTAAAAGATGCTTGTTCCTTGGAAGAAAAGATATGACAAAACTTGACAGTGTGCTAAAAAGCAGAGATATCACTTTGACCACAAACGTCCATATAGTCTAAGTTCTTCCAGTAGCCATGTATGGATGTGAGAGTTGGACCATAAAGAAGGCTGAGCGTTGAAGAACTGTGGTGCTGGAGAAGACTTGGACTGCAAGGAGATCAAACCAGTCAATCCTAAAGGAAATCAACCCTGAATACTCACTGAAAGGACTGACGCTGAAGAGCTCCAATGACTTTGGCCACCCATGTGAAAAGTAGATTCACTGTTAAAGACTCTGATGCTGGGAAAGATTGAAAGCAAAAAGAGAAGAGGGTAGCAGAGGATGAGATGGTTAGCTGGCATCACTGACTCAATGGACATGCATTTAAGCAAACTCCGGGAGATAGTGAAGGACAGGGAAGCCTACTGTGCTGCAGTCCAAGGGGTTGCAGAGTCAGACAGGACTTAGTGACTAAATAACAACAAACAATTCTGAAAGCACTATAGCAAGATTGTTCAGATGAGAAAGAAAACCACTTTACTGTGTGTAAATGTAACACTTGAAGCCTACATGGGGGAAAAAGAAAAAACAACTTAAATTCAAAGCACATGAGCTGGGTGAGAATGAAGCAGGCAGTAAGCAAGGATGAGAACACCATGCAAGGAAAACCACAGGCTTGTGGCTTCCTGCTCTAGAATGCCATCATGCCAAGGGGATGATGCGGGGCAGCACTTCTGGTAGAGACAGTGAACCATTATTCAGCTCTTTGTGAAATGGGGTTTGCAGGACAGCACATGTGGTAGTAATAGGAAAGATGCAATTCTCCTTGGCTGCTTTTCAAGCTTCACTATTTGGATAATTTGGGGACTTTTTTTTTTATACTTTGAGACATTCTCTCAGAACTAGACTGATTATGAGGATATGTCTTGAACTCTGCCAACAGAGAAAACTGGCTTGAGTTTATTTTTTAAGTCGTGTGCGCTTTTGCTATGGACGAATATGCTTCCTTCCGATCAACCATCTTTTTTCAGAAAACAAACTCAAATGCTGCCTTATAAGACTAAATCTTTCCTTTACAGGATGAAGACCCTTCAGTATTGTTCCCAAAATAAAATCCCCAGTGCGCATTGTCAAGAAGCCAAGCCAAATGTTGAAAACAATCTCATTTCTGTCATCTACAGTGCCCTGAACTTATTGGGTAACTTTCTTTCAATGAGTCAAAACCCTAAGCAATTCATTTGGAGCTTCCCTGTTGGCTCAGAGGTAAAAGAATCTGCCTGCAAAGTTTGATCCCTGGGTCAAGAAGATCGCCTGTAGAAAGGAATGGCTACCTACTTCAGTATCCTTGCCTGGAGAATTCCAAGGACAGAGGAGCCTAATGGGCTACAGGCCATGGGGTCACAACGAGTTGGACATGACTGAGTGACAATTCATTTATTGTTTGCCTCCATCATGTCTGACTTTTTGCAAGCCCATGCACTGTAGCCTGTCAGGCTCCTCTATCCACGGAATTCTCAAGGCAAGTATACTGGAGTGGGTTGCCATTTCCTTCTCCAGGGGCTCTTCGTAGCCCAGGGATTGAACCCATATCTCCCACATCTCCTCATTGGCAGGCAAATTCTTTACCACTGCAACTTGTGGGAAACCCCATTTATTTGCGATTCATTAAACTACCAGTGGAACAGTGTCTGACTTTATTTTGGGGGGCTCCAAAATCACTGCAGATGGTGATTGCAGCCATGAAATTAAAAGACGCTTATTCCTTGAAAGAAAAGTTATGACCAACTGAGACAGCATATTGAAAAGCAGAGATATTACTTTGCCAACAAAGGTCAGTCTAGTCAAGGCTATGGTTTTTCCAGTAGTCATGTATGGATGTGAGAGTTGGACTGTGAAGAAAGCTGAGCACCGAAGAATTGATGCTTTTGAACTGTGGTGTTGGAGAAGACTCTTGAGAGTCCCTTGGACTGCAAGGAGATCCAACCAGTCCATCCTAAAGGAGATCAGTCCTGGGTGTTCATTGGAGGGACTGATGCTGAAGCTGAAACTCCAATACTTTGGCCACCTGATGCGAAGAGTTGACTCATTGGAAAAGACTCTGATGCTGGGAGGGATTGGGGGCAGGAGGAGAAGGGGCCGACAGAGGATGAGACGGCTGGATGGCATCACCAACTCGATGGATGTGAGTTTGGGTGAACTCCGGGAGTTGGTGATGGACAGGGAGGCCTGGTGTGCTGCGATTCATGGGGTCGCAAAGAGTCGGACACGACTGAGCGACAGAACTGAACTGAAACTCTCTGACTGCTGTGGACTCTAGGTTCATGCTCAAGGACAAATAGTAGCCAAAATGAAGAACCTACAACTATTTGTTTTCACCAAAGCCAAAGAGGCTTTAAAGAAGAAGCAAGCCTAAAACATGACTTAAGTGAAACTTTCTCTCACACAAAGGAGATTTGGGGAGCATGGAGGAAAGAGGATGGAAGACAGAGAAGAGGCTCAGGCATGAGAGACTTAGGTGTGATCTCAGGCAAGCTGCCTGTCACCAAGTCTCTCAGCCACATCTGTAAGATTGGAATACAGATACCTCCCTCTTAGGGTTGACACATACATGAAAGGAGCACTGTGAAAGTCCCTGGCTTAGTCCCAGAAACAAAGTGATGCTCCATTATCGCTGGTTTTGTTCTTTCCTTTTTAAATCTGTCTCACAGGGTTCATGTGAAGACTGAATTCAATCATGGGAGATAGACTGGGGTCCCACTTACACACGGGATGTTACAACAAGAAAAAATGAAAATACAAGAAATGAGGATTTTTAAAGAACAAGGGCTCACCCACAGAACCCACCAAGGTCCAGAGGTGGGTACTGCACAGGTGTTAGTGACAGATTCAGATACCAGGTGGTCTCAAGGAGCCAGATCCATGCTCTTATATACAGCCTTATCAGAGAACTCAAAGGGAAGTCTATGGAAAGAATGCCAAAATCATAGACTGTGCCACTCAATTAACAAATGTTTACTGAATACCTACCAGAAACTGTTCCTGAAGCAATGAATAAATGATAAGGTTTCTGACCAAGATGAGCTTATATTTCAGAGGAGGAAAGAGATAAAATATTTAAATGTACACAATAAATACTACGACAGAGAAAAACAAAGAAGAAAGGGATTGGAAAATGTGGTTTTTTAACGGGCTCATCAGGGAAGCTCCCATAGAATATGTGAAGATCTGAAATAAGTGGACCCAGAAGGAAACTGGAGAAAGATGCAGGAAAAGCTTACAGAGATCCGAAAGCAAGAGAATGCCTGTTAAGTCCAAGGACTAGCAATGAGCAGAACGCGGCTGTAGTAGAAGAATCAAAGAGAAGAAGTAAGACAGTGGACAGATTATGGATGACCCTGTGGGTTGACTTTCACTTGGTAAGAAAGGGGAAGTCACTGGAGGTTTTTGAGCACAAGTGTAGAATTATCTAACTTACACTTTAATCAACCGATATAGTCAAAGCTATGGTTTTTTCAGTAGTCATGTACGGATGTAAGAGTTGGACCATAAAGAAGGCTGAGCACCGAAGAACTGATGCTTTCAAATTGTGGTGCTGGAGAAGACTCAATCTTGAGAATCCCTCAGATTGCATGGAGATCAAACCAGTCAATCTGAAAGGACCTCAACTCTGAATCTTCATTGGAAGGACTGATGCTGAAGCTGAAGCTTCAATACTTTGGTCACCTGATGTGAAGAGCTAATTGACTGGAAAGTATCCTGATGCTGGGAAAGAGATCAAGGGCAAAAGAGGGTGACAGAGTAAAAGATGGTTGGATGGCATCACCAAGTCACTGGACATGCGTTTGAGCAAACTTTAGGAGATAGTGAAGGACAGGGAAGCCTGGTGTGCTGCAGTCCATGGGGCTGCAGAGTCGGACACAACTTAGAGACTGAACAACAATAACATCACTTTAGCAGAATCTCTCTGACTGCTGTGCTTAGGAAGATGACAAGGGCAGAAACAAGAAGATAAATCAGGAATCCATTTCCATCTGCCACCGATTGGAAGGCTGGAACATGAGTGCACACATGCTCAGTCATGTCCAGTTCTTTGTGACCCCATGGACTAGAGCCTGCCAGGCTCCTCTCTCCACGGAATCATCCAGGCAAGAATACTGGAGTGGGTTGCCATTTCCTTCTCCAGACGATCTTCCTGACCCAGGGATCAGACCTGCATCTCCTGCACTGGCAGCTGGATTCTTAACCACTGAGCCATCTGGGAAGCCCTAGGCGGTAGCACAGGAATGGTTAATTTCCCTAACAACCGAATCTATGCAGGTATTAGTGAAGACCACCTGCTTATGGAATAATTTCCTAAATCGACACCATTAACTAAAATACCATCCTTCAAAAAATGGTGGGGAGAGGGAGGCTGTGCTGCACAAATATCCATCATGTAATTAGTGGGTTACTGTTTGCCCCCAAGATATCATATATGTGTTACTCAAAAGTAATGTAATCTATTTAACCTACCAGATCTTTTGAAATAAATAGATACACCTTTGTAAGAGTACAAATTTATCCTCAAGTTTTTGCCATCAAGCACTGTATAATGTTTTTCATATATCATTTAGTGTTGTAACAAAAAAGAGAAGGAAAAACAAACCCCCTTCAACAACGGGGCAATCTGATCTTATTTTCCAGTTGACTAAGTTGTCAAATGCAAAAACAGAGACTGGAGGAGCCAAATTCGTAACTGATGGAAGCCTGGGTAGTCTGAATATTGGAACTATTGGGAAGGAGGGATACAAGGTGAAAGAAATCTTAGTTCAGAGAAATTATGTCTCCGAGTTTGCAGGACTTTTTCCAGGTTGAAAGACCTCTGCGGAACACTCAGCATGCAGATGTACTGAGCAGCTAACTTTACAGGAAATGGCAGCAGAGGGCAGTCACTGCTGGGACACTGTTTAAGTGGGAAGTGCCCAGGAAAGGGAAAGATTCAAGAATGAAGCTTTCCTGTATGGGAAACCGAGGGAATTTCATGACTGAAGAGCATGGCAGCTGCTTTGAGGGAAGTTCAACCGGAAACTGATGGCAGGGCTGGAGAAACTAGAAGGCAAAAAGTACTCATTTCCTCCATGACTAGGAGAGCCATCAGGAAGACATGTCCTTCATGGCTGGGGTTACACCACGGCAGTGGAGAACTGTGAAGCTAAGCAGAGATGACAGTCGAAGTCTGATATTTTTACCGGGCTGAACTGAACACTGCAACTCCTCCGTTCATACCCAGAATTCCTTCATCTGGTCACAAAAACACTTTTAGACTACCAGAAAGATATCATGAGAAGTAAAGTGTAAGCATCAGTGACCCAAAAGCACTTATAAATAAATTATAAAATTGCCAATGCAAGTAGAGTTAGAGATGTTGGCAGAAAGTTACCAACAGTGGAAGGGGAGAAGTAAAATATAGGAAAGTAATAAGATCAGACAGAGTTTACAGTTTGGTTCTATGAATTGGAAACTCGTAAGTTTCCAACCACTCATGAGTTGTGACCTTAGATGAGTCACTGAACTCCAAACCAAAATTTTCCACTGTAGGGTAGTAATTATAAAAAGCATATAGCACATAGATTGCACAGTATTAAATTTTTATTCCTACTTTCATCTTAGTACATATAGAGAGAGATTTAATATATTCAAAGATTAAAATTACAAAATTACAAATGACTATGTAATTTGGTTAACCACCATAGCTGATTTCATTAGTAATAACTTCACCTTGGGTCCCCTATTAATTCATCTTTAAATTAACCACAAAATTTCTCACATTTCTTTAATTCAATAAACATTTGTTGAACATGCACTATAGATCAAGTATCACATGAAATAACACAGGAGATGGTAAGAACACTGCTCTGGTTTTGGATTTCTTTTCTTCTAAGCCACAGCCTATCACAGTCATCACATTGTGATAATCATTATTATAGAAGAATGTATTGTGAGAGATCAAAAAAAAGGAATGAGTGATTCACAAAACAAAGATCATAGCATCTGGTCCCCTCACTTCACGGCAAATAGATTGGGAAGCAATGGAAACAGTGACAGACTTTTTTTCTTGGGCTCCAAAATTACTGCAGATGGTGAGGCTGAAACTCCAATACTTTGGTCAACTGATACATAGAACTGACCCTGATGCTGGAATAGATTGAAGGCAGGAGGAAAAGAGGATGCCAGAGGATGAGATGGCTGGATGGCATCACCGACTCAATAACATGAGTTTGAGTGAACTCTGGGGTTAGTGATGGACAGGGAGGCCTGATATGCTGCAGTCCATAGGGTCACAATGAGTAGGACATGACTGAATGACTGAACTGATGGGACCAGATACCATGATCTCCATTTTCTAAATGTTGAGTTTTAAGCCAACTTTTTCACTTTCCCCTTCACTTTCATCAAGAGGCTCTTCAGTTCTTCAATTTCTGTCATAAGAGTTGTGTCATCTGCATATCTGAGGTTATTGATATTTCTCCCAGCAATCTTGATTCCAGCTTGTGCTTCATTCAGCCTGGCATTTTGCATGATGTATTCTGCATAGAAGTTAAATAAGCAGGGTGACAACGTACAGCCTTGACATACTCCTTTCCCTATTTGGAATCAGTCCGTTATTCCATGTCCAGTTCTAACTGTTGCTTCCTGACCTGCATACAGATTTCCCAGGAGGCAGATCAGGTGGTCTGGCACTCCCATCTCTTGAAGAATTTTGCAGTTTGTTGTGATCCACACAGTCAAAGGCTGTGGCATAGCCAGTAAAGCAGAAACAGATGTTTTTCTGGAACTCTCTTGCTTTTTTGATGATCCAATGGATGTTGGCATTTTGATCTCTGGTTCCTCTGCCTTTTCTAAAACCAGCTTGAACATCTGGAATTTCACGGTTCATGTATTGCTGAAGCCTGGCTTGGAGAATTTTGAGCATTACTTTGCTAGCGTATGAGATGAGTGCCATCGTGCAGTAGTGTGAGCATTCTTTGGCATTGCCTTTCTTTGGCATTGGAATGAAAATTGACCGTTTCCAGTCCTGTGGCCACTGTTGAGTTTTCCAAATTTGCTGGCATATTGAGTGCAGCACTTTCACAGCATCATCTTTTAGGATTTGAAATAGCTACCTGGAAATCCATCACCTCCACTAGCTTTGTTTGTAGTGATGCTTCCTAAGGCCCACTTGACTTCACATTCCAGGATGTCCAGCTCTTGGTGGGTGATCATACCATCATGGTTATCTGGGTCATGAAGATCTTTTTTGTATAGTTCTGTGTATTCTTGCCACCTCTTCTTAATATCTTCTGCTTCTGTTAGGTCCATACCATTTCTGTCCTTTATCGAGCCCATCTTTGCATGAAATGTTCCCTTGGTATCTCTAATTTTCTTGAAGAGATCTCTAGTCTTTCCCATTCTATTGTCTTCCTCTATTTTTTTGCACTGATCACTGAGGAAGGCTTTCTTACTTCTTGCTATTCTCTAGAATTCTGCATTCAAATAGCTATATCTTTCCTTTTCTCCTTTGCCTTTCTGAGCATTTGCTGCTGCTGCCCATAAGTCGCTTCAGTCGTGTCCGACTCTGTGCGACCCCATAGATGGCACCCTACCAGGCTCCTCTGTCCCTGGGATTCTCCAGGCAAGAATACTGGAGTGGGTTCCCATTTCCTTCTCCAATCTGAGCATTTACTATGTACCAAACAATATTCTAAATACTTTACAGATGGCAACTCACTAAGCACCACAGCAGTCTGAAATAGTTACTAGGATTATTTCCATTTTGCATATCAGGAAACTGAAGCACAAGGTCAAGTCACAGGTCCAAGCTCACAACTATCCACTTTGTTTCAGAGTAGATAAAACTTGGAATTTGTTGTATAAGCAAAAGAAGATGTCAGCAGAAGAAAACTTGAAGGTACGTGACAGAATGAGGATGAGAGACTGAGCAACATCACGGAGAAGACAGGAAGGGTGTCTGGAAACCGGTGATTGAAGATGATACGTAGGAATGAGGTAAGGCGATAAACTCCCTGGTATTGGAAATAGGAGGAAAGAAAATCCGTGGTAATTCATGGGGTAAAAGGAAGAGAGGTGAGGACTGGGCTGTCTGCTGGTCTTGTCTGCCCCGTAAAATGAAGGCAAAGTTCACAGGTATGAGTCGGAAACCTGAGACCCATCCTCATTCCTGTCCCTGCCCCCACTTCCTGTGTTCACCCGTCACCTAGTCCAGGTGATCCCGCCTCCAAAGTGTATCCACCACGGAGCCACGCTCTCCGTCTACAGAGCCACCAAGGAAGTCCAGGTCACAACTGTCTGCAGCCTGGACTCTGCAAGAGCTTCCAGCTGCTTTCCCCACTTCCTCTATTAACTCTCAATCCACACTCTCCATACAATTGCCAGAAAGAGATTTCAAAAGTAAAAATTGACTCCAGCTCCTCTATGGCTCTTTGAATACAATAAAAATCCCTTACTCTGCCAAAACTGCCTCAGAGCATCTGGTCCAGCTCTCCTCTCCAGCCCAATCACAGACCATTCTCCCTCCCTATCCGTAGTCCAGGCATCTTGACATTCTTTCCATTTTTGAAATAAACCCTATTTCCCTTATTACTCAGACCTTTCTCCATTCTACTTGCACTCACTGAAATATTCTTTCCTAGTTCTTTCATTTATTTATGACTGTGTGTAGGATTCCTTCTCTTTCCTGAAGCCTCAGGCTAAAAACTTGCTTCTCCAAAAGGCCCTCAATGACCAGCCTGTCTAAGAAAATCCCCTAACCACTGCCCCAGAGCAGGGATTTAGCAGTTAAGATGGTGGCATAAGGAAACTGTGGGCTTCCCTGGTGGCTCAGAGGTTAAAGCATCTGCCTGCAATGCAGGAGACCTGGGTTCGATCCCTGGGTTGGGAAGCTCCCCTGGAGAAGGAAATGGCAACCCACTCCAGTATTCTTGCCTGGAGAATCCCATGGACAGAGGAGTCTAGTAGGCTACAGTCCACGGGGTCGCAAAGAGTTCGACATGACTGAGCGACTTCACTTTCACTTTCATAAGGAAACTGCCCAATTTCAAATCCCAGCTCCATCACTTGTGTGACCCCCAGATAAGACACTGAATTGTTCTCCAGTATAAAATGGGAATAATGTGAAGCAATTATTCAGAGGGTAGTTGTGATGATTCAATTAATTAATAACCATAAGAAATTTATAAAAGCGCCTGGTCCTTATAAATGTTTAGTACAAAGTTATCACCCCAGTACCTTGTCAATTCCAGCTAACACTTTAGTGTGTACTTTTGTGTTTCATGTTAACTGTATGGTTCAACCACTATTTCACAAGTTCCAGGAAGGCTGAGGATGGTCCATCTCTCCAACATAAAAATGCCAGCTGCTTAATAAATACTTAATGAATGGGGAATGAATGAATGAGTTCATATCATGTACAATTCAGTGTATAGGGTCTGAGAGAGACCAAACTGTTGTTGAGAAGAGAGCTGAACTCGTTAACCATAGTGACCTATGGTGAGAATGTCTGAGAAGCTATGAAGGGTCTGAGAGACAGAAAGGCATCACAGTGGTTCCCAGGATGGAAAGTGTCATCAGAACCAGGAGAAGGCTCACGGAGAGTCGGACTAGATCAGGTGAAAGGATAGGAAGATGTGGGAGTAGAGGGAACATCTCGATTTGGGGTGAAGATGAGAGCAAAAAGTAGTTATTTCTACCCTAGGGACCATGATTAGAGGCCAGATTAGGGTGATCAGAGTCGAGAGGTCAAGAAAGGGAGAGGACCAATGTACTAGGAGAGTTATCAGTGTGAGACTGAATTCCCTGTGCATCAGGAGAGAGAGGTCAGGAAGCACGACTCCAACTCAGGGGCTAAGGTCACTGAGAAAAGCAGAATATCCCAAAGGACAGTTAATGAGAGCAATGAAGATGGGAAAAAAATGGTCCAAGTGTTCATCTGAGTTACTCAAAAAGAAGACTAAAGAGTGTCGATAGAAAAGCAAGGGGCAGTGGGGAAAAACTGCCAGCACTCCTCCTTGTTCCACAAGTTCAAAGAAATGGGAGCACTCTGAAACAGAGAGGAAGCATTGTATAGCCCAGAGGAACACGTTAGTGAAAGGGGGCAGGCAGAATGTGGACAGTGTTGGAGTCCTGGACAGTCTTGACTAACATCAAGGTTGTAGTGATACAATGAGATGCAGTGATGGTTTGATGGTCAGCTGCCTGAGTTTTGCCCTCTGATCTAAAAGGGATGGGAAACCACACGCTGATTTTTAATCTAATCCAGATAC
Source organism: Redunca redunca (assembly GCA_006410935.1). NCBI lineage: Eukaryota > Metazoa > Chordata > Mammalia > Artiodactyla > Bovidae > Redunca > Redunca redunca. The sequence goes on along the minus strand of SJYQ01000488.1, from coordinate 436,100 downwards.
TATTTCTGGAGGAACGGGATGCATCCACGCCAAGGCAGAGAACCACCTTAAACTTGCTTCATGGCTCTCTCTCAATCTGTCTCTCTCCCCATTTCCCTCTGCCCAGGGGTGACACAAATGTCCTGCTGCAAATTGATTGAAGCATCCTTCCTGTAGGCCTCCCCAGCAGATATCAGGAGAGAAAGGACAGAAATCAAGTCCACATTTAGGAAGGAGAAAATACCAGAGGCTACTGACAGCGCCATAACTCCCGAGGGGAAATCTCCGGCTGGAATTTGTCTAAACAGATGCAGGAATTTGCCATTTTTCTCATCCTTCCTCGTGTGCACTGCTCGACAGCTTCTTCAGATCAGAGCCAAGACTGCAGCCTGCATCAGCTAGATCATGGGGAATACTTGGGTGAAATACTAGCGCTCAGCCCTCCCTCATTTTGAGCACTAGGTCAGGTGAATTACTTCAAATACATGCAAGGCCCTTCTGTTTCCATGGTAACTGCTCCAAGAACCGTAACAATGTCAATCATAGAAATGGTGAAATCATAACTTGAACCCATCTTGCTGACAAAGATATCTTGAGAAGTAGCCACTGCTCAGTATCAGACTTCTGCATCGCATTTGGGGGAAAATGTTTTGTTTATGTCCAATCAGTTATGGGAATAAGGGCAAACAGTGGTTAGTAATTTTCCTTCTGCTTTGCCAGGTCCACCTCTGTCTGTATTTTGCTGATAGTCTTGTAACTCATTTTCCCTGCTTGAAATTTACAGATGGAACAATTCATTTTTCCGCTTCCTTTTCCTGCATAGGTGTAAGCACTTGAAGACAAATTATTGATTTTTTTCCTATGCACTTAAAAAAAAAAAAAAAAGAATGGCTTGTTCATTTTCATTCCACTGTGTTCGTTGCTTTAATTTCTCAGTGCCTGTTTTGATGAAGCAAACTCACAATATCTGGAAATGAAGTTCTAATCTGGGGATCCTGAAATACGATCCAGTATCTTTTGCTAGTCCTGAAAAATGGAGCAAACATCTCAGTTCACAGATCCTAAAATAAATAAGGAAGGTGAAGAGTAATTATCATTTCCTGTTCATGCAAAATCTATACTCTGGATTCTAAAGTGATCTCCCCAGAAGCAGTAAAATCACATCTAGAACCTACATGATAATTCCACCAAAAGAGCGTTTGGGCACTAACCTTCAAAATCTGTTGGCCATTTTATTGGCTTGGTTTCATTTTTTAATGTATATTTTAGGACACTCTTTCCCTGTACAATATTTTTATCTTCCTTTCTCCTCTAAAGAATTTCAAAGCAAGAACATTTCTGTGGGTTTATGAGAGCCCTCAGTCTGGACTCCGAATTGTTACAAAGCCAATATTTTTTTACATTTTTCTTCTTAATAACATTCTTTGACCCAGAGAGAACTAAAAAAATAAGCTATTTGATGTCTAAAATTGCAGAGATAAACTGACACTGTGTTCTGAAGGTGTCTTTTCAGGAGAAAAATGGAATTGTTAAAAAATGTAATCAAGTTATACAGAGCTTCTCACCCTCAGGTCATCAGTTCAGATCTATCTGAGGTGGAAAGTTGCAGAGAGCCCTAGTGGTCACTGGGCTCCCAGTGCCCTCCGAGAAATGAGTTGGAGGTCCCAGAGGAGGCCACCGCTTGTAGTCACCACCCTCATAAGGGACTCCCACGGACTCTTCCAGGAATAACCATTCCAACAGAAGCACAAAGATTTGGCCCTAGATTCCTAAGTTGGTCCTGTGTACCATTATGTTCACAAGTGTACATTCTCAAATGCTAAGCTCCATGGGAAACAGAAGTCTTTTTTTTTTTTTAACTCTGGAAAACTTTTGCTCAGTGTCCTGCTTAATTCAGCTGAGTGGTGACAACCCAAGAAGTATAAAGGTAAATGAGGAGGGAAAACAGGGAATAGAAGACAAAGAGGAGCTGGAAATTAAACTAAATAAGGAAAAATAAAAGCAAGAGAGAACTAAAGATTAAAAGAAGCAGAAAAAGGATAAACAGAAAAGAAAACAGAAAGGAAGACGTAGGGGGAAAGGAGAGAGAAAGGAAGGAGCAGGAGATGTGAAATTCTATCATGACAATGAGTAGAAACCTCTCCATTCCAGGAGGGCTTTTGTTTGTTTTATATTCATTATTCTCACAACAGGGATCTTCCTTCTATAGGAATTTTGCTTTTACAAAAACTAAATCTGGCAAACACACACACACACACACACACAAATCCAGACTTAATAATCACCCTCCAAAGAAAGGAAGTCACTGGGGAAGATTTTGCATTTCAGTCCCACGGGGAAAGCATCCCTTCATCTCATATTAGAAGCCCAAGGCATGAAAAATTATAATAACCTAGAAAAGGACCCATCCAACTGTGTACCATGGCCCCACGGAAGAAGCCTCACATCGATATTGGATGAGGGAGAAGACTGGATGTTTGATTTCTGTTACCAAAGTGGACTTCTGTGGACCACACTCCCATCAAGGGAACCGCAATTTAAAGAGTAGTTCTTGATTTGTTTGAAATTCTCATTCTTTGCTAACTTGATATGAAAAAATTACTTTGGGGAAAAACAGCTCTTAGGGCTTCCCTGGTATAGCTTAGATGGTAAAGAATCTGATCACAATGAGGAGACCCAGGTTTGATCCCTGGGTCCATAACCTGGAGAAGGGAATGGCAACCCACTCCAGTATTCTTACCTGGAGAATTCCATGGACAGAGTTGCCTGGTGTGTTACAGTCCATGGGGTTGCAAAGAGCTGGACACAACTGAGCGACTAACACACACAAAACAGTTCTTGCATTCTCTCCCTCAGGAAGTTAAAGAAAAAGAGATACATTTTAGGCTATGGGCAATTTAATTACAAAGAAATGAGAATTAAACAAACATGTATATCAAGAAATGATATTCGATGTTCTGAAGGTGACAGGAACAGGAATATGGCAGAAGATGGGATGTGACTCCAACAGTACCAAGAATTCTTTCAGGAAGGAACCTCTCTTCTTCTATTCTTATCATCAAGGGGATTTCTACTTCCCTCCCTATAGGACAGGCCTAAGAAGTAAATCTGGAGTGGTCTTCCAGTTTCTCTTTTAACCATTATGACCTGGTGTAGAACCAGGTTGGTCGGTGACAGTCTGTCATCCAAGGGGCCATAGCTCTACCAAAGGGTGGGTGGGTCAGTGCATTCAGAGGCCACCACTGTCTGAGATGTCTTTTCTCTCCTGTTTCTTCTTACACTCACCTGTGTTTGAATAGACTATTCTCTAACTGCATTTTTAGACTCCAGAGAGGATAAAGATTCCTGGGCAGAGATTCTGTAGAGCTTGGAGAAGGTTAACCACTTCCTAGCTCTCCACCTACTTGCAATAAAGGAAGTAAGTTAAATTGCTTCTACTGGACATATGTAAATAGTCCATTCTAGTCAGAAAATAGGAGATCCAATTCCATTCTCCAATCTAGTTGTTGTTAGAGAATCTTGCATTTGGGAAGCATGGAGGGAGATTTACTTGACATTTCCCTGGCACCTCTAATAAAATTGACACTTGAATTGCCTTTGTTTCTCTTCCCCCATTCTCAGTAAATAATAGATAAATGGTACCTCTATCTGTCAACAATAAAATGATATAAACTGCTACTTATCCAGTACTTCTTATATATCAGTTTCTGAGTTAAATGCTTTATATATATACTTCTAAATTCTAATAAGTCAATAGTGAAAGTGAAGTCGCTCAGTCGTGTCTGACTCTTTGCAACCCCATGGACTGTAGCCCATCAGGCTCCCCTGTCCCTGGGATTTTCCAGGCCAGAATACTGGAGTAGGTTGCCATTTCCTTCTCCAGGGGATCTTCCCAACCCAGGGATCAAATCTCTCACACTGCAGGCAGACTCTTTACCATCTGAGCCACCAGGGAAGCCCCAATAAGTCAGTAAGGTAGGTGTTATTATCCTTTTTTTTTTTAAACCTATGAGACCAAGAGAGGTTCAGTTAACATGCTCAAGGCACAAGGCTAACAAAGACTCTGAACCAGGATTTAAATTTCAAGTTTTTGCCTCTGAAATCCCTTATTTCAATAAATAATAAATGTCTCCCAAATATCCCTAGTTATTTTTCTCAAAAACTTTATAGGACTCCTGATCAAGCTGCAGACTTAACAGAAGTATTCTGCCATTTGTCCCTCTCAAAACAAATCACAACGATACAGAGGTACAAAAAGATATGACGCAATGACAAGAGGATGGGGAAGAAGGTGACAGGATGAAATTATGGAAACTAGAGAGCAGATGGAAAGGTACTAACTTATTCATTAGACACATGGAAATTTAATTCTAAACTGATGATGAGGAAATATTCCAGAAACAAGCCTATGCAAGTGGAAGAACTCAAGAAAGCTCAGGAATTCATGGCTCAGTGTACTTTTGAAAGTTGGAGACCAATGAGACAGAAATAGGAGATAAAGTTGGAAATCTGGATCAGAATCTGCAGCTGGGGGAACCTCTCCTCCCATTGCAGCAGAAGACTAGATACAGGCTCCATAAAGAGACAGAACCAGACATTCTGGTCTCAGGGTTATTAAGCAGAGCTGAAGTCTGATTTCATACTGAAAACTGGAGGGGTAGATGAAGGTCTATTTACTGAATGCTAAAAGCACCAGTCTCCTTACCCAGTTCAGCAACAGGAGTGCTTGGAAGCCAAGCGTATCTTCTCCAGGAGGAAGACTGGAAGATTCATCTCTGGGGACAGTGATCAGCCCAACAGAAAAGAGCTAAAGGTACTCTTAATTGTTTTTGTCCTTGTACAACCCTACCTGATCATCCTACAATGAAACTCACCATTTAACAAGCTCTGTCCCTGCTCCCAGAATGTTCATTTCCCTAAGTTTTTAGTGTCCTGCTCTTGGATGAAATAGTCCCACATCACCAGTTACAGTCCCACATCACCAGATACTTGAGGGAAAGCTTCTGATGTAAAAGAAATCAAGAAGTATAAGGATCTTACAGGAAAGAAAAATAATGCAAGGACCAGAAGAAAACATCTCCAAAAAACTGACCTCTTCACAGAAATTTTTAAAAATTAAAAAAAAAAAAAAGAATATTGTAAGGGTAAAGAAAGAGTATGCATCTACTATATTTCTTATTAGAAGAATCAGTCTGCATAAAGTGAGATCTTTTGAAATTACAAATAAGTGAGCAGGAATAAAATCAATACAAGGGTTGGGAAATAAAGTTGAGAAAATCTCTCAGAAAGTACAAAAGAAAAAGAGATGAAAACTAGAGGGGAAAGAGAGAGAAATTAAAGTCATACTTCTAGAGAAGAGAATAGAGAAACCAGAGCAGAGAAGAAAATTCAGGATCATTCTTCCCTATTCCATGAAACTAGAAGCACAGTATTACAGCCAAATATCCCTACTGTCCTGTTTTGAAGAATCTAAGAAATCCTGACAGCCTTTCCTCATTTCATACATCTCCATCTCCTTCAGTTAAAACTGGCAGTGTTTCTGTGGATATAATCCTATCTCCAATTCTGGTTTCTGCTGAAGTGACAGACTGAATTCATAGTTCACATATATACTAATCTCCTTATCAAATGGTTGTTCAACCTCCCTTCAGAACTAGTTTTCTCATTTTTTTGCAATATAGTTAGGCTGCAGATTTTCTAAATCTTCAAGTTCTGGTTCCTTTCATTTAGTTTCTTCTTCATATTTCTCATCTCACATTTTATCATAGCAGTCAAGAGGACTCAGGATGTATTTTCAACATTTTGCTTCAAAATCGTCTCACTTAAATATCTCATTTCATTGTTCACAAGTTCCTCCTTCCAAAACACACTGCTGCTGCTAAGTTGTTTCAGTCGTGTCCGACTCTATGTGACCCCATAGATGGCAGCCCACCAGGCTCCCCCGTCCCTGGGATTCTCCAGGCAAGAACACTGGAGTGGGTTGCCATTTCCTTCTCCAATGCATGAAAGTAAAAAGTGAAAGTGAAGTCGCTCAGTTGTGTCCAACTCTTAGCGACACCATGGACTGCAGCCTACCAGGCTCCTCTGTCCATGGGATTTTCCAGGCAAGAGTACTGGAGTGGGGTGCCATTGCCTTCTCCACCAAAACACACTAGAACACAAATTTTTTGTCACTTTATAACAATGATTGCCTTTTCCCTGGTTTCCAACAATGTGTCCCTCACTTCCATTTGATATCTCATCAGAATGACCTTTAACATCTGTATTCCCACCAACTTTCTGTTCATGATTATTGACATAAACTCCAGGAAAACAGAGGCTTTCTCTCTAGCTCTGCTCTTTTCTGAGTCCTCACAAGAATCATCTTTAATGTCCATATTTCTGTCAACAATCTCCTTATAGCAAGCTAGACTTTTCAATCATGCACCTCAAAATTCTTCCAGCCTCTAGCCACCACCCAGTTTCAAAGTTGCTTCCACATTTTAAGTATCTGTTACAGCTCCGACCCATTTCTTGATTTCAAAATCTGTCTTTAGTCAGCTTGGGTTAATATAACAAAATATCACAGACTGGATGGCTTAACAAACAGAAATTTATTTTCTCACAATTCTTGAAGGTAGAAGTCTCAGATATGACAGAGCTGGTTTCTGGTAAGACCTCATTTGTTGGGTGCAGATGGTCATCTTCTCACTATGCTTCACATGGCAGAGAGAGAGATCTCTTCCTCTTCTTAGAAGGTCACCAGTACCATTCAATTAGGTCTCCTCTCTTAGGAGCTCATTACCTCCTAAGGACCCATGGTTTAGTCGCTAAGTCATGTGCAACTCTCGCAATCCCATGGACTGTAGCCTTCCAGGCTCATCTGTTCATGGTATTCTTCAAGCAAGAATACTAGAATGAGTTGCCATCTTCTTCTCCAGGGGATCCTCCTGACCCAGGAATCGAACCTGGGTCTCCCACATTCCAGGCAAATTCTTTACTGACTGAGCTATGAGGGAAGCCCCTTTAAGGACTATCTCCACCTAATTAAACTCAAAAGGCTTTGCACAGCATAGGAAACCATAAACAAAACAAAAAGACAGCCCACAGAATGAAAGAAAATATTTGCAAATGATACAACCAACAAGGAATTAATCTCTAAAATTTACCAATAGTTTATGGAACTCAATATCAAAAAACCCAACAATCCAATCAAAAATGAGCAGATGACCTAAATAGACTTTCTCCAAAGATGACATACAGATGCCAAGAGGCACATGAAAAGATGCTCAACATCACTGATTACTAGAGAAATGACAATCAAAACTACAATGCGATATCACTGCACACCAGTCAGAAAGGTCATCAAAAAAATCTACAAACAATAAATGCTGGAGAGGGTGTGGAGAGAAGGGAACCCTCCTATACTGTTAGTGGGAATGTAAATTGGTACAGCCACTATGGAGAACAGGGTATGGAGGTTCCTTAAAAAACTAAAAATAGAGTGACCGTATGATCCAGAAATCCCACTCCTGGGCACATATACAGAGAAAACCATGGTTTTAAGGATACATGCACCACAATTGTCATTCTAGAGCTGTTTACAATAACCAAGACATGTATGCATGCATGGGTGCTAAGTAGTTTCAGTCGTGTCCAACTCTCTGTGACCCTACGGACCACATCCCACCAGGTTCCTCTGCCATGGGGTTCTCCAGGCAAGAATACTGGAGTGGGTTGTCATGCCCTCCTCCAGGGGATCTTCCTGACTCAGGGATCAAACCTATGTCTTAGTCTCCTGCACTGACAAGTGGGTTCTTTACCACTAGCACCACCTGGGAAGTCCAACCAAGATATGGAAGTAAACTGTACATTACAGGGAAATGAATAAAGATGTGGTACATATATACAATGGAATATTACTCAGTCATTAAAAAGAATGATATAATGCCATCTGCAGCAACATGGACGGACCTGGAGATTATCATATCACGTGAAGTAAGTCAAAGACAAATGCCATATGATATCACTTAATATGTGGAATCTTTAAAAAATGATACATATGAACTTATTTACAAAATAGAAAAACTCACAGACACAGAAAACAAACCTGAGGTTACGAAAGCAGAAGAGTGGCGGAGGGGAATAAATTCAGAGTTTGGGATTGACATGTCCACGCTACTATATTTAAAATAGACTACCAACAAGGACCTACTATATAACACAGGGAACTCTACTCAATATTCTATAATAACCTAAATGGGAAAACAATTCAAAAAGAATAGATTTATGTACATGGACAACTGAGTCACTTTGCTGTACACCAGAAACTAACACAACACTGAAAATCAACCATACTCCAATATAAAAATAAAAATTTTAAGGAAAGACTATTTCCAAACAGAGTTACATTGGGTAGGGCTTTAACATAAATTTGGGGGGGGCGGGGAGACTCAATTCAGTACACAGCCAAGGACTAAAGGCTCTAAGATGGATGTCACAAAAAAAAAATGTAAAACATAGNGGGGGGGGCGGGGAGACTCAATTCAGTACACAGCCAAGGACCAAAGGCTCTAAGATGGATGTCACAAAAAAAGAAAATGTAAAACATAGATTATCTGAGGAATTTGAATACAAAAGGAAGAGATATATTCACTGGCAAATAGTTCAAGGATGAAACAGCAATATATGCACAGAAAAGCGAACAAAAATTTTTCCAATTATTTTTAATTCCAGGAAAGTAAACTACCTCCTCCTATCCCAAAAGGGAAATGTAATCATAATAATACACTCCATGATTCAGGTGTAAATAATGTTTATTTAGTCATAACTGTGTAAACACTGAGTCTGTTTTTAGATCTCAAGTGCAGATGGTTGAGTCAATCACATGCCTCAATCCCTAGCTCATCAGCCCTGTTCTCAGCAGAACCCTCCCTTCTTTATTTATGCATTTCCCTTATTTCCATCTCCCCATATACAACCACCTTGATACATGTGAAATGTCTCATTTCATTTATACGAGTTCTTTTAAAATGCATATTAAATTATATGCACATATTTTCAATTTATACAAGTTTAATTTGCTGAGTATCTTAGGCTTTTTCTTTACCTCTTTCATTCAGCACCATTTTTTAGAACTATGCTTATTGCTGTATGTACCTCAAATTCATTGCTTTCAACTCACAAATAGTCCTCAAAATGCATTCACCATTTGTACTTATCTGGCCTTTTACTGATTACCAACCCAACTGTCTCTGACTTCCTGCTATCACAAAGAAAGTAGAATTTCTGTCGAACGTACATCTTGGAGTGTGCCAGAGCAGCAAGAAGTGGCAGAGGTGGCAAAGTGCTCTCCAGAACTGCCACCCTGGTCCATACTTCCACTAAGGAACTTGGCAACTTTTGTATTACCACAGACCTGGCAACCCTTGGCACCATCCAGCTTCTCAACCATGGCCAATCTGGTGGAAGAAAAGTAGCATTTTGACATTTTCATTATTCTAATCACCAATGGGTTTGAGCATCTCTTTCTGTCCTTACTAACCCATGGGTTTTTTCATTTTGGAATTAACTCTTCATACCTTTCCCTCATTAGTTTTTTACTAATTTCTTGTATTTTTTGACTTGCAGAAATTCTTCTACAGTTTAGAACTTGGTCTCGTTTATTAATAATTTAGAAAACAAAGCATATCACTGATGAACCAGATGCAAAAATCAACAAAGTTCTAGCAAACAGAATCCAACAGGACATTAAAAGGATCATATACCCTGATCAACTGGGATTGATCTCAGGGATGCAAGGATTCTTCAGTGTGATGCACCATAGTAACAAACTGAAAGATAAAAACCACATGACCATATCAAATTGCAGAGAAAGTTTTTGACAAAATTCAACACCACTTATGATTAAAAAAAAAAAAAACCTCCAGAAAATCAGCATAGAAGGAACCAACCTCAACATAATAAAGGCCATGTATGACAAACCCACAGCAACCATTATTTTCAAAATGAAAGCATTTCCCCTAAGATCAGAAACAAGACAAGAGTGCCCACTCTCACCACTATTACCCAACAGTTTTGAAAGTCATAATCACAGCAACAGAGAAGAAAAAGGAAAGGAATCCAGATTCGAAAAGATGAAATGAAACTCTCACTGTCTGCAGATGACACGATACTATACATGTGTGTGCTCCGTGCTGGGCTCAGTTGCTTCAGTCATGTCCAGCTCTTTGCGACCCCAGAGACTGCAGTCCATCAGGCTCCTCTGCCCATGAGATTCTCCAGGTAAGAATACTGGAGTGGGTTGCCATGCCCTCCTCCAGGGGATCTTCCTGACCCAGGGACTGCACCCACATGTCCTTCATCTCCTGCACTGCAGGTTGATTTTTTACCACTGAGGCACAGATACTGTACAGAGAAAACCCTTTAAAAATGCCACCAAAAAACTACTAGAGCTAATCAATGAATTTAGTAAAGTCATAAGATACAAAATCAATACACAGAAATCCCTTGAATTTCTATACACTAACAATGAAAAATCAGAAAGAGAAATTAAGGAAACAATTCCATTCACCACTGCAACAAAAAGAATAAAATACCTAGGAATAAACCTACCTAAAGAGACAAAAGATCTGCATGCAGGAAACTCTAAGACACTGATGAAAGAAATCAAAGACAACAAAAACAGACAGAGAGATACACAATGTTCTTGGACTGGAAGAATCGATATTGTCAGAATGATTATATAACTCAACGCACTTTATAGGTTCAAAGCAATCCCTATCAAATTACCACTGGCATTTTCCACAGAACTAGAACAAAAAAAATTTCACAATTTGTATGGAAACACAAAAGACCCTGAATAGCCAAAGTAATCTTGAGGGGGAGAAAGAAAAAGAAAAACACGAGCTGGAGGAATCAACCTCCCTGACTTCAAGTTATACTACAAAGCTACAAGTCATCAAGACAATATGGTACTGACGCGAAAACAGATATATAGACCAATGGAACAAGATGGAAAGCCCAGAAATAAACCCATATACCTATAGGCACATTATCTTTGACAAATGAGGGAAGAACATACAATGGAAAAAAGACAGCCTCTTCAATAAGTGTTGCTGGAAAAATTGGACAGCTATGTGCAAAAGAATGAAATTAGAAATAAAATGGACTGAAGACTTAAATGTAAGGCCAGAAACTATGAAGGTCAGAGAGGAAAACATAGTCAGTACACTCTGATGTAAATCACAGCAAGATTCTTTCTGATCCACCTCCTAGACTAATGGAAAAAAAAAAAAAATAGGTGGCACTCCGTTTAAAACTTAAGTTTCTTACATAGCAAAGGAAACATAAGATGAACAGACAGCCCTCAGAATGAGAGAAAATAACTGCAAATAAAGCAACTGACAAAGGGTAAATCTCCAGAATCTACAAACAGCTCATACAGCTCAATATCAAGAAAGCAAACAACCCAATGAAAAAAAGGACAGAAGACCTAAACAGACACTTCTCCAAACAAGACACACAAATGGCAAATAAGCATATGAAAATATTCTCAACATCACTCATTATTAGGGAAATTCAAGTCAGAATTACAATGAGGTACCACCTCATACCAGTCCGAATGGTGTGACTGTTCATCCTCAAAAAAATCTACAAACAATAAATGCTGGAAGGGATGTGGAGAAAAGGGGACCCTCCTGCACTGTTGGTAGGAATGTAAACTGATAACACCATTACAGAAAATAGTATGGAGATTCCTTTTTAAAAAATTAGGAATACATCTGCCTAGGAATGTATGGGCAGGATTGTATGACCCAGGAATCCCACTACTGGGCATATAGAAAACCACAATTTTAAAAGACACATGTACCCCAATATTCATTGTAACAATATTTACAATAGCCAGGACACGGAAGCAACCTAGATGTCCATCAACAGATGAATGGATAAAGAAGTTGTGGTACATTTATACAATGGAATATTATTCAATCATAAAAAGGAACAAATTTGAGTCAGTTCTAGTGAGTTGGATGAATCTAGAGCCTCTTACGGAGAAGGCAATGGCACCCCACTCCAGTACTCTTGCCGGGAAAATCCCATGGACGGAGGAGCCTGGTAGGCTGCAGTCCATGGGGTCGCGAAGAGTCAGACAGGACTGAGTGACTTTACTTTGAGTTTTCACTTTCGTGCATTGGAGAAGGAAATGGCAACCCACTCCAGCGTTCTTGCCTGGAGAATCCCAGGGACGGGAGAGCCTGGGGCGCTGCCGTCTATGGGGTCGCACAGAGTCGGACACAACTGAAGCGACTTAGCAGCAGCAGCAGCAGAGCCTCTTACACAGAGTGAAGTAAGTCAGAAAGAGAGAAACAAGTATCATATTACTGTGTACACATGGAATCTAGAAAAATGTTACTGATGAACCTAGTAGAGAATGGACTTATAGACACAGTGGGCGAAGGTGAGGGTCAGATGAACTTAGAAAGTAGCATTGACATATATACAGTATCATGTGCAAAATGCAGTGAGTGGGAAGTTGCTAAGCAACACAGGGAGCCCAGCCTGGCACTCTGTGATGACTGAGAGGGATGGGATGAAGGGAGCGAATATATGTATATTTCCCTTAATTTATATATATATACAAATATGTATATTTCCCATAATTATATATAATTATGACTGATCCACATTGGTATATGGCAGAAACCAACACAAAATTGTAAAGCAATTTCCACCAATAAAAAGTTTTAAAAATAAACAAGAAAAAGAAAACTAAGCAAACAAGGACATTAGACCATTAATAATTCCATGAAAACCAAGAGTTGCACAGAAAGGAAAATTTAATCATACTCACTACATGACCCAGATGCAAGTAATATTTTCACAATCATAACAGTATAAACACTAAATCTAACAAAAACCATTACCAGAAAGATAGGCCTAAAAAAGCGAGTGGAAGGAAGATGTAAAGATGAGAGCTGAATCTCACCTTGTATGTTAGGAAAACAATAGATAATTCTTATGGGTTGAATTGTGCCCACTCTCCAAAAAGGTATATTGAAATCCCAACCCCTCTTACCTCAGGATGTGACCTTATTTGAAAACAGAGTCTCTATAGGGTTAATCAAGCAGAAAAGAGGTCCTTGGGCTGGGCTCTAATCCAATATGTCCAGGGTCCTCATGAAAAGGGAGAATTTGGACACAAACTTGCACAGCGAGAATGCCACATGACGATAAAGGCAGAAATCAGAGTGATGTAGCTACAAGTCAAGGAACACCAAAGTTACCCAGCAGGGACAGATGCTTCCTCATTACCCTCAGAAGGGACCAACCCTGCTGACACCTTGATCTCAGACGTCTAGCTTCCAGATCACAGGACAAAAAAATTTCCGATATTTAAGCCACAAATTTGTAGCACTTATTTATGGCAGGGCTAAGAAGTTTCAGTTGGTAGGTTGGTATATAAGTAGGTAGGCAGGTAAGTAAATAAACAAAAAAAAATGGCAGTATATATATACATAGTGCATATACATATATACCGCTATATATATATATAGCGCATATATAATAGCACATGAGGGCAACCATAAATGTGAGTGGTTGCCTCTGGGAAGTGGGAAAGGGGATGGGGTGTGGGCAAGAGACTGCTGTTTTCCATTATAAGTCATGTAAAACTACTAGACTTTTAAAACTATGTGTACTTGCAACTTTTATAAAAATGTATCCTTAAAAAGCTATCTTGCCACATTTTAAGCTTCTGCAGAATCTTAGGGAAGACACGTTCTACATTTTTACTATTTGCACAGCATCAAAGGTTTTTGTTGTTCTATTAAGAAAATGCTGGTCTTTAAGTTTCAAAGGACATTTTTGTATGGCTTCATGGCCTTGTATAGTATTGATCAAGTCTTGAGCTGGGGCCTAAATTCCAGCTGTCATTAATGGGCAAAAGCATTCACATTTCATGAATTTGGACAGGGAGCAAGCAAAGAATCCTCTGCTGCTTGGATAATGGGCAGAAAGAGTACAAGCTTTAAAGGGAGACAGCAATGGGTCCAAGATCAAATGCTTCTGCTTATTAACTTGTATGGCCTGAGGTGAATTCATTTAAATCTCAGCACCTCAATTTATTCATCTGTATGATTGGAAAACAGAACAGTATTTCCTGGGAATTCTGTTGGTTTTCCTGAGAAACACAGCATAATGCCAAGTTCATGATAAGTACTTGATAAATGGTAGTCATATGGTTCTTATATCCATATTAAAAAGCCTTTCCATTTTTTGCAACTCTGTCTTCAGTCACTAGTTTGAAATTCTCCCTTCTAACCCTCCATCCTTCAATCTTGAATCACATCATTAGTCAATTTTGCTCCCTGGATACATGATAATGTAGAACAAAACCTCTGGTTTAAGATCTGCCACCTACTTGACCTCTGGAAAGTCACTTAAATTTTCTGAGCCTCAGATTCCTCATCTGTGAAGTAGGTTAAATAATAGCAGTTGTAATGATAAAATGGTATAATGAACAGGGAGCGTAGGTGCTCAGTTTTGATGGCACAGGGTAAGCTGATAGGCAAAGCCATTTCCCAAAATATAAAATAGAGTTACAGAAACGAAACACTGCATGCTCTTCAGCTATCTCATAGAAATATTTTGTGAATATTTAAGAGCCAGCTCCACTCTTCAAAAGGATACCTGAGAAACAAGTTGTAGATCTAAGAGACATGCGTGAGTGCCCAATGCCTTTGCTTCATAAAATGCCAAAGAATTAGATTTACACAGTGCTCCAAGCTAACTGTCCAGGTTACTTCAATTAATTTCCAATGATATCCAGAACTTTGCATTATTTGGTAATTCTATACATATGCAAATATTACATATAGCCTGCTGTAATACTTAAGAAATGCACAGTAAAGCTTAAAACAAGCAGCTTCTTGTCAGTTACCGGTATTATCCATGTTTCAAAAACAATGTAACTTACAAAAAACTCCAAATGTACCCAACATTTAAAACTTTCACCGCAGAAAAAAAGTTTCTGACTTCCCAGTGAATTCCAGAAAATGATGATTTGGTTTACTGAAAACTGCCTTGCACACAAATCTCCAGGAACACAAACAGCTATCGTCCAAATGAGGAACACTCACAGCTGGAACAAGATTTTCCCTGCTTTGATGCCCATTATCCAAGTAAGTAGGGGCTGAGTTTAAATCACCATGTCCCTGCCAGAACAGTCCCATTCCCCCTCATCCTCACCACGGCTGTGGTGTCCTGTCAGGGAGATGTAGGGCTTTCTGAACAGTTGAGTTCAGCAATCTCCTAAAATGCTGATGCAGCTCCCTGGGCTAAGTGAACACAATATTTCTGTGACAACCTTCCATCATCCAACGTCGAGCTCTCTCAGGTCAGCAGAGGTGATCGTGGTTTTCTGTCAACCAGGAGAGACTGCTCCAAGTTGTCCTTCAGAGCTGGCAAGGATGTCTTCTCTTTTTATTCATTTATTTTTCTAATAAAATCCACATCCAACACAAAGCACTGGAAAACATCATTGAAATCTATCTGCTCTTGTGACTGTCCCATACCTAGAATAACATCCCAATTGGGCTTGATGGCTAATCATATAATGGGGTAAGCCATTTGCACATGCATGAATTTGATATTGCTGTTCAGACTGAATTCCTCCTCATATTGGCCCATTGTAATAATGACAAAAACACAGACCATTCTTTTACATTTAGACTCCTTGACATACTTGTATCATTTATTCTTTCCAGTGAAATTTTCTCAGTCTTGTCCAGCTCTTTGTGACCCCACGGACTATACAGTCCATGGAATTCTCCAGGCCAGAATACTGGAGTGGGTTACCATTTCCTTCTCCAGGGGATCTTCCTAACCCAGGGATCAAACCCGGGTCTCCCGCATCAGAGGCAGACGCTTTAACCTGTGAGCCACCAGGGAAGCCTGGACAATGATCCTTCCTAAATGCTACATCCAGATGAACCAGTGCTTTTGATGACACGTGAGCAGAGCAGAACAAGGCTGTGTGCCTTCTGTTGGGGTACATTCAGGTTCTGGTCACTCCTGTGTCAGCCACTGAAGTTCCCTGGAATCTGATCTTGCTCACTTCACACAAGCATACGTATATTCAGGAGGGAGAAAGGCGACAGCCAGCTGCAGAGAGCCACCCTAACTCTGAAAACTCAGGAGATACACAGGCCTCTTGCGTGAAACTGAGGTTCCACTTTTAATTGAGTCCCTGGTAGCTCAGCTGGTAAAGAATCCACCCGAAATGCAGGAGACCTGGGTTTGATCCCTAGATTGGGAAGATCCTTTGGAGAAGGGAACAGCTACCCACTCCAGTATTCTGGCCTGGAGAATTCCATGGACTGTATAGTCCCTGGGGTCGCAAAGAGTCAGACACAACTAAGTGACTTTCACTTTAATTATGAGATGACATCTGGTGAGTACTTACCAGGGGCCAGGCACTAGACTTACTGCTTTCTACGTTATTATCTTATTTAACTCTCAAAACAAAATGATGTGTGCTATTATTATTTCCATTTTTCAAATGAAGAATGTTCTCCAGAGAAACAAAACTGATAGGATCTACATAAAAAGAGACTTATTATGAAAGATTGGCTCACATGATTATGGAGGCTGAGAAGTCCCATAATGTGCCACCTGCAAACTGGAGGCCCAGGAGGGTTACTGTATCAACAGTTCCGGGACAAACCCAAAGGCCTGAGAACCACGGCAGTCGATGGTATACATCCTGATTCCAGCCAAAGGCCCAAGAACCAGGAGCACCAATGTCTGAGGACAGAACACAGATGTCCCAGTTCAACCAAATAGAGACTATTAGCCTTTCCTCTGCTTTTTTGTTCTATTCAGGCCCACGATGGATGCGATGATGCCTACTGGCATTGGTGAGGGGCAGCTTCTTCACTCAGGTTACATATTCAAAAGCCAATCTCATCCTGAGACACCCTCACAGACACACCCAGGAATGTTTTACCAGCTATCTGGGCATCTCTTCGCCCACGCAGGTTAATACAAAAAATAAACCACCACAAGGAAACACTGTGAAGTTGCTCACTCAGGCAGCTGATGCCACAGTCTGGGTCCAAATCTCTCTGTTGTGCTGTTCCCATCACTGCCAATTTGTCTCATAGCCTTTTTAAAAACAAAATGCTCTTTGTCTCATAGCCCCACTCTCCTAATTCCCACTCCCAACCTCCTGGGAGGGGAGAGGGACTGGAAACTGGATTCAGTCACGTGGCCAATGATTTAGTCAATCATACCTATGCGACGAAACCCCAGTAAATATTCTGGATCTGAGGCTCAGTGGAGCTTCCTGGTTCATAAACACATTAATATGCCATGATGATAAGACACTAGTTGCGTAAGAAGGCATGAAAACTGCGTTTCCCTCCTCCTCCTCCCCCCTGCCCTATGTTTCTCTTCCATTCAGTTATTCCTGAATTGTTTTTTATAATAAAATTTAGTTGTAATTACAAAAAATTTTTAATTTAAATAAAAAATAAATAAAAATGAAATATCCACAGATATCTCTTTACAGTTCCCTAATGTCCCAGTCCAGAGTTAATGTAGCCTTAGATTTGGAAATCAAGAATTCTCAGAAGAAACTGGGAACATTCATCCATCACATTGATAGTAACAAAATAAAAGAGCCCACCTCAATGCTACTGCTTGATATTTCATTTTTATCAACCTGGCTTTTTGTAGCACAAAATATTTCTCAGTTATATATGGATTTTGCAAAAATTTTGTTCTCTGCTCACAAGTCTCAAAATTCACCTCTGTTTACTCTGTGATGTAATGGCTCAAAGCTAGATGTACCTACATGGTGTTAGAGATTTAAAACTGAACACAAGAGAGCTAACAGGCAGAAAGCAACCAAGTTCAACATAATGAACGCGACATTAATGGTATGAACCAAATCCTCTGATGACCAAAAGTAAGAAAAAGTAATGTATTCATTCTAAATGGTGGGGCTACGACTTTATCAAGGTGGTGATATTTGAGATGGGTTTTAAAGGCTGTGTAGGAATCTACTATGGACTGAAGGGGAGGAGGAGTGCACCCAGGTGTGGTCAAGGAATGACTGGAGCACAGGGACAGCTAGTTTGTGAACTAAGGTATCAAATGGTGATGGGAGACGACTGCAAAGAACTCTGAATCCACGATAATAATTAATTTTTGTAATTCCTTACACTCAACATAACACTTTCACCTTTATTCTCACTTGATACTTAAATTAGAGTTGTTAATATTATCCATTCTTTGCAAAAAGTAAGAGGTTAGCCTCAAGTCCTCATAGTTGGAGCTAGAAACTTTACAGTCTTTGGCCTCTAAATCCCATATTCTTTTTAATACTTAAAAAAAAAAACCTCCCTACAAGAAACAAATATTGGTGAAAGTGTGCAGAAAAGGGAACCCTCATGCACTGTGGTAGGAAAGTAAATTGCAGCTGCTACAGAAAGCAGTATATAGTTTCTTCAGAAAGTTAAAAAAATGATTCAGCAAAAAACTACCAAGACTCAGCAATTCCACTCCTGGGTCTATATCTAAAGAAAATGAAACACTCATTCAAAAAGATACATGCACCCCAATATTTATAATTGTCAAGATGTGTTCAACAGATGAATGGATAAAGATGTGAGATACTTATGCATATATAAATATATTTATACATAAAGACTAGAATATTAATCAGTCATAAAAAAATGAAATTTTGCCACTTGTTACGAGGTAGATATATCTAAAGGATATTATCCTTGGTGAAATAAGCCAGAGGAAGACAAATGCTGTTATCACTTATACACAGAAACTAAAAAATAAGACAGATTCACAGAGAGAACTAGTAGTTAACAGTGGAGAGAAGGGGGAGGGGCAAGACAGTGACAGAGGATGAAGAGACACAAAATACCAATACTATGTACAAAACAAACAATAAGGATATATTGCACAGCACTGGGAATTATAGCCATTATTTTATAACCTTAAATAGAGTATACTCTAAAAAATTATCGAATCACTATCAGTTCAGTCACTCAGTTGTGTCTCTTTGTGAACCCATGAATCACAGCACGCCAGACCTCCCTGTATATGGTACACCTAAAACTAATTTGTAAATCACCTATACCTCAATTTTAAAAACCCAGACTGCCATGGAAAGAACCCAGAGGAAGGTCTCCTGAAATGTTCAAATTGAATTCTATGCCCTTTATGCTTGGTGTTCTGCAGACAGGAAGTGCAAGGGGTCAGCACCAACCCACCATAAGCCATTTCTATTAGCTTTATCTTGGAAGTTCTCTCCCTATCCCAGGTGCTGATCTCAAGATTGGAAGCAGCTGGGAATGAGGTGATGTAATTTGTTGTAGATGAGGAAAGCCTGAAGTCAATTTCAGGATTTCCTTCCCTCGCTCCTTTATCCTCTTAACTTGCTCACCCAAAGTTTGCTCCAGAAAGGCTTATTTATGTGTACATTTGTTTATTTACTTACATATTGCCATATTCCACAAAGAATTTAAAGCCATGTATATTACATACATAGAATGATAAAATATTTGTCTTTAAGTCAAAGAGAGAAAGAGAAAAGGAAGGAAGGAAATTACGAGAGTTAAGCCATGGCGTAAAAACAATGTGGTTAAGCAGGTGATGGCATCTCTACCAAGGCTCTGTTTGAGCTGTACTTTTTGCTCTAACCTTCCTGGCAGACAAAGCAAAGCTGGAAACAATGCATAACCTAGGTCTTTTTATCCATGAGACGGAAACATATAAATTCTTCAGTAGAAGTGTTTTTTGTTTTTTGGTTTCTTTTTTAGTTATTAACTCTAAATTTTTCTTAGGAAGTATCCTACAGGTGACTCTGAGAAATGCAGCAAATAATGCCAACAATGAGATTTGTGTAGTACCTTAAATGCAACAGAGAGTTTCATCCAGCACCGAGGTACACGCCGGCTTCCACAGTCCGCACTTCTTCCTGCTCCCATTTCTTCCAGTTGCTCAGGGAGCACGCAGCCCAGGCGCACGCATGCGCCCTTGCTCTCTCTCGTTTGCTCTCTTTCTGGGAGTTCCTCCATGCCCTAGAGGGCATTTCCCGTTGGATGCCTTTTTCTCTCCCACTTGTCGGCAACATATTTTTCAAATTAGCACTTGGTAGCTTTGAGGGAAACCCAGACATTGTGGGGAAGAGAGTGAGAGGCCAACTAAAAAAAAAAAAAAAAGAGTATGCTTTATTCTCAGTTTGTTATAAATTTGCAATACAGGCAGAGAAAAATAAACTATTCAGATCCTGCAAGTGATATAGAAGTTCTCTAGCTTGATGTGATACCAAAACTTGGTCTTCCCCCAGACCTTCTGCTGTTTACAAGCAGGGAACTGTTCCTCATTGGGAAGAGGGCAGCTTAGCCTCTATTCTCACCTCCTCCCTGTCTTCATTCCCCTGCGTTCCTGTGATTGGAGAGAAGTGGACAGACAAAAGAGGCCCAGCCTGGAAGACTCCATCCTGCCCAAGAAGCCACATGGGTTCCTGGTTTGTGAGAAATATCTGCTTCTGAAGTTGCATTTTTAACTCAGTGAGACGCCTCCCTGCTCCTCTGAGAGGCAGGAAAACTCAAGGAGCTCAGCTGATCTTCATAAGCAAATGGGATGAGCTAGGCTCCCCCAAGGCCTTCCACCTAGGCCCTCTCCTGCCCCTTAGGGGGACTGTTCCCATGGTGAGTAAGTTCTAAAGAGAATAGAGGGGCAAAAAGGAAGGTTTTTCCCTGAGAAGACACTGGGAATAGATTAAGAAAATTGATCTCTTCATTTTAATTAGGGAGGCTGCATTCAGGATCCAGCAGGGTAGATGGATTTTTGCTGTCAAAAGACCCCTGTCTGAAACCCAACTCAGGCAACTGCCATCAATGTCCTTGGGCAAGTCCTTTTACTTCTTTGAGCCCCAGTATTCTTCTCCATAAAATGGGGATAATGCCTTCATAACTGTCAAAATCAAGATGCCATTTGTTTCAGACAATAGAAGATCTGGTTTCCGGGCGCTCCAAGACGCTCTGCTTCTAACATTCACTGGCTGGATTGTTTTAACCAATCCTTTATCCTATCTGAGCCACAGTAAAAATATTGTGTAAAGAAGTTACCGAAGAGCACAGGGCTGTTGTGAGAATCAAGTGAGACTAAACATCAGGAAGTACTTTGACAACTGTAAAATGCTAGACAAATATTACTTGTTAATATTATTAAGCAACAGCCTAAAGGCCTGTGCTCTGGTGCCAGCTTTGCATGTGTCTTCGCCCTTGGCGCTTTCTCAGTTGAATTTATCACATTCTCCTACAAGCTGTCTTTTCCCCTGACAATTATTTAATTCCTTTCTCAATAACCAAGTTCCCTGAGTAGAGCCCCAGAATCCAGGGGGAAAATAAATCTATTCCTGTCTTTGGGGAACTTTCACTAGGCAAGGCAGAGAATAAATAACCAAGATAGCAGAAGGAAGATAAAGTGAAATAATATGGATGTTGAAGGGAAAGATTTGTTTCTGATGCCCAAGACTAACTGAGTGATCCTGGGTGAGTCTCTTGGCTTCCCTGAGCTTTAGCTTCTTTTTCTATAAAATGGGTCTGATAATAATAATAATACCTGCCCTGTGCACTTGTTGTGAGGATTAAATGAGATATTGTCTATTTGCAACGCAGTATAAATGCTGTCATTATTTTAAAGGAAATGTTAACTGATGCCACTTACTGAGCATTGTCTCTGCCGGGCTGTGGGCTAAACCTCTTAAATGTATCCTTATCATTAATCCTTACAACAACTTTTACATTAGGTGTTACAATCTCAGTTATAGAAATAAGGAAATCGAAGGACAAAGAGGCACATTACTTGGTCCAAGTCTAAACGGGAATTTCTGGAATAACTTTGAATCCATGAGGCTAATTAGTCCTCTTAATGGCTAGAGAAGTATAGGGAGAGTGAAATGACATGAACAGGAGGAAAGAAGAACCTTGGAATGTAGGAGAGTATCAGCCTCTCTCTCAGAGCTACTTTCTCATAGAAACTGCCAGGTACCTCTGTGCTAATTCCTTGAGCTTATACTTACTGAACACCCACCATGTGCCAGGCATGGTGAAGAGCACTTACATTTGTTACTGCATCATCTTACACTCTTAGACGGGCATTATCTGCATTTTATAATGAACAAGACTCACGAAGGGTAGGAAAGTAAGTTGTGGAGAAAGTTCTGGAGCCCAACTTTGTCTGATTCCAAAGCCTCATGTTCTTTTCACTACCCACCTAATTTTTTCCAATAAACTGATAGCAGCAATAATACAACTTCTCAGGATACATTTATTAGCATAAGCGTGGACTCCCACACTGCTTTCTGCTCATGGCAGACTTTCAATACATGTTTTCTTACTCAGCTTTCCACAGAAGCAGACCCTGAAACAAGGATTTGAATGCAAGTAAGAAGAAGAGGGTGTCAGAGGATGAGATGGCTGGATGGCATCACTGAGCAATGGACATGAACTTGGGCAAACGTTGGGAGATGGTGAGAGACAGGGAGGCCTGGTGTGCTGCAGTCCATGGGGTCTCAAAGAGTCAGACGTGACTGGGCAACTGAACCGCAACAACAATAAATTTATTTGACAGTGATCCCAGGAAACGCCAGTAGGGGAGCTGAGGCATGAGACAGTCACTGAAGGGTTTACTGCCAAACAAGGAGTTTGATTCCATTAGAAACTCTGGGGAGGCAGTGGAAGATATGCTTCAGACACCCCTCTCCTTTGACTGAAGGAACTGGAATATCTATACACAAACTCCTGGATGATATTAGTGTTTTGGTACTTCTGCGTCAAGGCTGTATATTGTCACCCTGCTTATTTAACTTATATGCAGAGTACATCATGAGACACGCTGGACTGGAAGAAACACAAGCTGGAATCAAGATTGCTGGGAGAAATATCAATAACTTCAGATATGCAGATGACACCCTTATGGCAGAAAGTGAAGAGGAACTAAAAAGCCTCTTGATAAAAGTGAAAGAGGAGAGTGAAAAAGTTGGCTTAAAGCTCAACACTCAGAAAACGAAGATCATGGCATCCGGTCCTATCACTCCATGGGAAATAGATGGAGAAACAGTGGAAACAGTGTCAGACTTTATTT
>SJYQ01000488.1:371326-412720 GCA_006410935.1 Redunca redunca | reverse complement strand
GCTAAAGCTGAAACTCCAGTACTTTGGCCACCTCATGTGAAGAGTTGACTCATTGGAAAAGACTTTGATGCTGGGAGGGATTGGGGGCAGGAGAAGAAGGGGCCGACAGAGGATGAGATGGCTGGATGGCATCACAGACTCGATGGATGCGAGTCTGAGTGAACTCCGGGAGATGGTGATGGACAGGGAGGCCTGGCGTGCTGCGATTCATGGGGTTGCAAAGAGTCGGACACGACTGAGCGACTGAACTGAACTGCCCTGCTGTGCAGCAGGGCAGCCCAAGACATGTATATACACACACCACAGAAAACGAAAAAAAAAAAAAAAACCTCCCAAGCAAGAGATGCAAATGTTAGAAACCACATCACTGAGTAAGTAAGTGAATCAAGACCAAGTAAATGATATGTTGGTGGTGTTGCATGGGAAGTGGGGTGTCAGGGGAGGGTAGGTTGGGTAAGGAAAAGAAAGAGGGTAAGGAAAGGTCAAAAAATTTACCCAAGAAGTGGCTTGAGGATTCATCAGACTCTAATCATTCTTATCATGCCAAAGAATTTGTGTTATTGAACTGTGATGCTGGAGAGGACTCTTGGGAGCCCCTTGGAGAGCAAGGAGATCAAACCAGTCAGTCCTAAAAGAAATCAGCCTGGAAGGACTCGTACTGAAGCTGAAGCTCCAATATTTCGGCCACCTGATGAGAACAGCCAACTCATTGTAAAAGACCCTGATGCTGTGAAAGATTGAAGGCAAATGGAGAAGAGAAGGGCAGAGGATGAGATGGTTGGATGGCATCACCAACTCAATGGACATGAACTTGAGCAAACTCAAGGAGATAGCGGAGGACCAGGAAGCCTGGCCTGCCACAGTCTATGGGGTCACAAAGATTCAGACATGACTTAGCTATTGAACAATTCTTATGGGGGCTTCCAGGTGGCTCAGGGATAAAGAACTTTCTTGCCAATGCAGAGACATGGGTTTGATCCCTGGTCTGGGAAGATCCCCGGGAAAAGGAAATGACAACCCCCTTCAGTGTTCTTGCCTGGGAAATCCCATGGACAGAGGAGCCTGGTGGTCTCCAGTCTGTGGAGGTAACAAAAGAGTTGGACACAACTTAGCGACTAAATGACAATCTATCACATGATGTCATGTACATCAAGACACCTGATGAAGTCTGGGTTATTGTTCCAACTTTTCATACCCTGTCCAATAATGGAATTGCAAATCACCCTTTGCCATGTAACTTGGCAGTGCCACCTGCTTTGGGTACAGTGTACCTCCTTCCCCTTTGACTCTGGGCTTAACCATGTGCCTGGCTTTGGTCAGTGGCAGGTTTGACGCAAGCAAAGACTTGCGGAATAGGGTTGCTTATTGGAGTTTGTCAGAGTTATTCAGCTGGTTGCAAAACAAAGCTAAGCTACCGCTATACAAGCCCAGCCTAGATTAGCTAACCCCAGCAAGTCACACAGACACATGAGTGAACCCTGCTCAACCACCTGTATGAGCCTAACCTAGAACTGAGCTGATCCACAGACACAGGTTTAAAAATGCTTATTGTTGTATACCACTGAAATTTTTCTGATTATTAAATGCTTTGAAGCCAAAGATAACTGATACAAAAATTGTACTTTCTTCTGTGCTAGCACCAAAGATTCATTCAAAAAATTTAGCTGCTTTGGGTCATCATAGGAAATTATTTATTTACTAGTCATTTATTTTTCCTTCACAAACTATGAGTTTCATGAAGTCAGTAATTTTGTCTGTCTTGTTCACCCATATATCTCAAGTGCCTAGCACAGTGTTTGCCATTGAGTAGTTTTTCAATAAATATTTGTTGATTGAATTAATATCAGCTGTTATACTATATACATTCAAAATGGGATTCTTGTTACACTGAATTTATTGGAAAAGACAATGCATCCACACAAATATAACTGAGTCCTCTAATCATTATATCATGGAAGCATAGAAAAACAAATAATTAATTCTAAGTGGAGAAATAATGGAAGACTGCTAAAACAATAGTACTGGAGTCATTATTAGTTGACTCAGGGTAAATAGCAATTTTCCTGATGGAAGTGAGAAAAGAAGGCATTCCTCCCAGAAAGGACAGCCTGAACAATGGGAGAGAGGTGTAAAAGAATATCCAGAGTAGCTGAAGTATAGCATGTGTGTACGGGGAAACAGTGGGTGGGGCCCAGCTATGAAGAACCATAAATGACGTACTACAAAATTGCATGTTGTCTTCTAGGAAATGGAGAACTGTGGAAGGTTTTTAATCATATAACTTCTATAAAATAAAAGTAACTATTATTTCAATAAAGAAGTTAGAAAACTAAAAGGAAAGGGCAGAAAGGAAAGGTAATTAGCTAAGGTTCATCCTGGAATGTGAGGTCAAGTGGGCCTTAGGAAGCATCACTATGAACAAAGCTACTGGAGGTGATGGAATTCCAGTTGAGCTATTTCAAATCCTGAAAGATGATGCTGTAAAAGTGCTGCACTCATTATGCCAGCAAATTTGGAAAACTCAGCAGTGGCCACAGGACTGGAAAAGGTCAGTTTTCATTCCAATCCCTAAGAAAAGCAATGCCTAAGAATGCTCAAACTACCACACAATTGCACTCATCTCACACGCTAGTAAAGTAATGCTCAAAATTCTCCAAGCCAGGCTTCAGCAATATGTGAACCATGAACTTCCAGATGTTCAAGCTGGTTTTAGGAAAGGCAGAGGAACCAGANTGGGGGGCTCCAAAATCACTGCAGATGGTGATTTGCAGCCATGAAATTAAAAGACGCTTACTCCTTGGAAGGAAAGTTATGACCAACTAGATAGCATATTCAAAAGCAGAGGTATTACTTTGCCAACAAAGGTCCATCTAGTCTAGGCTATGGTTTTTCCAGCAGTCCTATATGGATGTGAGAGTTGGACTGTGAAGAAAGCTGAGCGCCGAAGAATTGATGCTTTTGAACTGTGGTGTTGGAGAAGACTCTTGAGAGTCCCTTGGACTGAAAGGAGATCCAACCAGTCCATCCTAAATGAGATTAGTCCTGGGCGTTCATTGGAGGGACTGATGCTGAGGCTGAAACTCCAATACTTTGGCCACCTCATGTGAAGAAGAGTTGACTCACTGGAAAAGACCCTGATGCTGGGAGGAATTCGGGGCAGGAGGAGAAGGGGACGACAGAGGATGAGATGGCTGGATGGCATCACCGACTCCATTGACATGAGTTTGGGTGAACTCTGGGAGTTGGTGATGGACAGGGAGGCCTGGCATGCTGCAATTCATGGGGTCGCAAAAAGTCGGACATGACTGAGCGACTGAACCAAACTGAAATAGTAAGGCAGGCAAAATTAGAGAGTAATAGTAGATATATCTCTATTAGAAACAGAATAGACAAATCTATTTTGATTGTGAAAGTCTTTTTCGCAAATCTTGATTGTGAAAAGTCAAGACTCACACATAAAGGAAAAATCAAGACACACATATAAAGGAAAAGCTGAGGTTCCCTAAGAACTGAAAGGAAAGAGCAAAAAGTTCTAATAGGGAAATTAGAGGAAAAAATTATGATGTAATCTAGGAATATTGGATGCTTCTGGGAATCTGGAATAAGAAAAAACAAAGACATAACTGAAGAAAATTTCCCAGAGGCCAAAAAATTTTTGACTATTTTTTGAATATTTGGTCCAGCAAAATCAAGAAATATCTGAAATTTTTGTTAATTATATAGCTAATGGAGAAAGTCTTTAAAACATCCAAGGCTATCCTTAAAGGAACAAAATTCAAACTGACCTTAGATTTTTATTCTGAAACACTAAAATCTCAGAAGGTCATAAACCAATGTCTATAAAGATTTGAGGGAAAATACTGTTATATGAGTATTTTTGAAGCCAGGAAAATTCTTCTTCACTTGAGATTCTTATGCTGTGTTCTGTGTTACATGGGAAGTGATTCTTACCTGATATCTTCCCACCGATTTCTCTACTTCCAGTAAATCTTCCACACCCTTTGAATTGGGCCTGCTTCCTCAGTAAACACTTTTTAAAGCTATGTGATTTTTAAAAGTGTGATGAAATGCTAATGATGGAATCAAGGTGATGAGAAGTGTTCACAATCAAGTTCTTTCAACTTGACTTATGAAATTTTTCATTTTTATAAAAAGAGAAAAACAAACTTTCACACCATCTTGTCTACTAGATAAGATCTAAATTGCCTGCAAAGAGGTATGCAAACCTCTTCAGTCTACCCCAACTTACCTCTCCAGTAGCATCTTCTACCCATTATTCTCACCCCATTTCCCTCTTCCAGTCACCGTGAACTCCAGCCATTCCTGAAATGCATTCTTCTTTCATGACCTTCTTATTTATACTCATTTGCCTGGAAATGCCCTCCCCCAGCTACTCTGTTTATCTCTATTCATCCTCAAAGACCAGAAGAAACATTACATCTATGTAAAGCAGTTAATTGCTCCTCTCCTTCTCCAGGAATTCTTGGTTGATGCTTCTCTTAGAGAACACATTCACCTTGTACTGTGTTTGTGTCCCTATTACTTCACTCCAACATCAGTGGGCATCTTGAGAAGGGTGACTGTGTCCTTCATCTCTGTGCCTCGCATAAACTAGAATCCTACAGAACACATACTCATAAAGGACCTGTAGTTTCTCTCCAGGGTATGTGGGGACGATAGGGGCCCAAAAGGGGAATTTTAATTAAGATAGCATTAAAGTCGAATTTGTCCTGCAACAGCTGGGTTTGAAGACAGACAAAAATGAATACTCTGACATCTCACATAAGTTAGGGTTTTATGGTGATATGCAGTGAAAAATGAAAATACAGGTGATCTTGTTAAAAAGTTATCAAGAATTTCAAGATCTCAACAGCAAAGCATCAAACCCATGCAGGACACTTTTGAGTAAGAGTCCCTGTGTGCTGGTAAAGGTAACACGCTTATACACTATATTACCCTGTTTACTCAAGGATATCAACCTGACTGGGGCTTCCTGAGTCTCCACCAGTTCCCGTGAGTGCCATCAATGGTGTCTGTACTGGATGAGGTACAACCGGGGAATGGAAACATCCAAGTGGGACCTCAGCGAGTCTCTTATCTCTCCCTGCTATGTCATTCTGAGACTCTATGAGACATAGAGTCTCAGAATGTCTTTAGCAAGCCACATTTGAATCTGATGTCTGGGTCCTGAATACAGCTTTCTACTCTGCCTGTCGAGTCACAGTGCTATATATTGTCCATAAGTCCATAAGTTATATTACAGTACTTGTATTGCAACAGGGTAATGATGACTAGCCTACGATCAGGCCTCACTATGTATCTCCTACCTGACAAGAGTAAGGAAGAACTGAGCAGACAAGACATTTTTACACTAGCTGTCTCCTCATTTAAGAATATAGATCATGCCATGTCTCTTCACTTATCCAAATACTCTTTATACTACTTCATATAATTTGCTAAATAGTTCCTTCTTGCTTTAAAATTGCTACTTGTTTTTGTTATAGTTGTTATATATTTTTCTCTATCATATTATCCAATATTTTGTTTGTGATATACAGAAAAATCTATTCATTTTATATATTTATCTCATATATAGATATTTTACTTAATTCGATACTTCTAGGAGTTTTACAGTTAATATTTTCAGGTTTTCTAGGAAGACAAACATGTACAAATAGTGATGCTTTTATGTATTTCTCTACAACAGTCTTTTATTTAAATTTGATATCTTATTGTATGGCCCAGAACTTCCAGAAAAAAGTTCTGACTTTGGTGGCAATGAGCCTAATGTTTCATTATTAAATATCACAGTGTTTATTTTTGAATAGTTCATTTTTGGCACATTGGAGAAAACACTACTCTTAATTTCTTAATATTTATATTTTTAAATATAGAATCAGTTCAGTTTAGCTCAGTTCATTCGCTCAGCCACGTCCGACTCTTTGAGATCCCATGAATTGCAGCATGCCAGGCCTCCCTGTCCGTCACCAACTCCTGGAGTTCACTCAAACTCACGTCCATTGAGTCGGTGATGCCATCCAGCCATCTCATCCTTTGTCGTCCCCTTCTCCTCCTGCCCTCAATCTCTCCCAGTATCAGGGTCTTTTCTAATGAGTCAACTCTTCACATGAGGTGGCCAACATATTGGAGTTTTGGCTTCAACATCAGTCCTTCCAGTGAACACCCAGGACTGATCTCCTTTAGGATGGACTGGTTCGATTTCCTTGCAGTCCAAGGGACTCACAAGAGTCTTCTCCAGCACCACAGTTCAAAAGCATCAATTCTTCGGCACTCAGCTTTCTTCACAGTCCAACTCTCACATCCATACATGACCACAGGAAAAACCATAGCCTTGACTAGGCGGACCTTTGTTGGCAAAGTAATACCTCTGCTTTTGAATATGCTATCTAGTTGGTCATAACTTCCCTTCCAAGGAGTAAGCATCTTTTAATTTCATGGTTGCAATCACCATCTGCAGTGATTTTGAATAGCATGTTATTATAAGTCTTTTCACTGTCTACTAAGATTATCATATAGTTCTTTGTTCTTTTACCTAGAGTTATGATGTATTATATTAATCAATCTGTTTCAGTACTGGAATTAATAAAAGAACTACCTTCATTTTCCCAGAATAAACCATACTAAGTCATTATGAATGATTCTTTTGATGTTATTGTATTCAGTTTGCTATCATTTTATTTAGGATGTTTGTATCAGTTCATTAGTGAGAATGGCTACCATTTTCCTCTGTATACTATCAGTATTATATTGCTCTAAAAAATTCACAAGATCTATTCATACTGTGCATCGCTCATTTTAGAGAATTAAATGTAATACTATAGGAATCACCACCTTCATATTTTCACTTCTTTGATTAAAAAATTAACCACTGGAAATTCCCTCCAAAGATGGAGTATTGCTTTAATTTCCTTAACAGATGGGAGGATTCCAGAGACTTCCATATGTAAGCCTCTGTAAGTTAAAATAGAGGACAGTCCACAGGATTAGTAACAAAGCTAGGAAACCAGTCCTGTAAATCAAGGGAACCTGGGTACATGACCACTGACACTTCTATCATTGGACCCCAGGTGCCATTCCCACCATTCCAGATTATTTATTCTAAACTGCTCCTATTTCTTTGCTCCACTGATTCAGATTCAAAACTCTAGTATGACAGCCTGCACAAAGCCCAGTTTCTGGGCCCAAGGAAGGCAATTACATGCCCATTTCAGCTTATATTATTTCAGATTATATTAGGCAATTACATGTCCATTTCAGCATGAAGTGGGTCATGCCTCCTATGAGGACTCACACAAACAGATGGAGGGAGTTTGGAGAATGTGCCCCCTCCCTTACAACAAAAAATGCTTCCTACTCATTTCTCTACAAAAGAAAATAATTTATGTATCTGTCCTTTTTAATTCTGAAATAACTTAGCACTCAAACCATCTGGTTCCAGAACATTTTATCAATAACTCTATAAAATATTGCCCGTTTCTTTCATGATTGTTAGTATGTTGTAAGAGCTTGTGTTTGGTATATTCAAAGGTGAGTAAAACAAAGACATTACCCTCAAGGAACTTATAGCTAATACTATTGCACTTATAGTTTTCTTTGTACTCTAGCCTCAGTCAGAATCCCTGCATACAACTGACTCAGAAAAAGTTTTGTGAGAAATAGTTTCCAAAATGTAAAAAGAAAATTAAGAGGTTCATTTAAAATACTGCTTTGTTTGGGGATTCTGATTTAGTGCCTGCATTAAGATTCTTCTAAAGAAATCAAACCCAGCAATTAGATACATAGATTTGGGCATTAAGGGTGATCCATGCATAGATAAGTGAGACCATTTAATCTATGAATTATAGAGGAATAGGCAAAGCCAACTGTAGGTATCAATGTCCTCCTCAGAAATGTATAATTTGAATATAACAATGATCCAAAAATAGTGAAAGTTAGCTACTATTATAGATAAAAGTATAATAAAAATTGCTCTGTATTGTTCATGATAACCCCAGAAGGAATATAGAAAATTGTAATAGTCAAAACTGAGCTAAACCATTTCGTTTCACAACCATGAGTGACCGCTAAAGGCAAGTCCATCCACCATTTGTCAGAGCAAACATGTTAAGATTTAGAACTATCAAAAACTAAACCATCCAATCCTCATGGTGAAAATTATAAATATTCTGGTAATCATAAGAATCCCTTTAGAAGGGACCATATGTTTACAGAAGATATCATTATGGTCCTGTTTTCTTAACCAAGGATTCCTAACTCAGGCACCTGAATAAGGACGCAAGGCCAGAATCAGGCAGGAAGTGGCCATTTCAGAAACCTCTGTCTAACTGTGGAGCATGGGAGTGTTTTCTTAAGGCTTTCTTTTACTGCTGCTTTTTAAACTTTTTTTTTTCTTCACTAACTGGTCCAGAAGGAAAATTACAAGGTAGAATGAAAAAGAGATGAAAACTCTCAGCAAAATGATGACATGTCAGTCCTTTTAAAAGATGCTTGGAAGACTCTTTACAATGGCCCCTGTTGATTTTTAAGCACCCAAAATGTGCAAATCTTTGCATTATTTTTCATCACCCCAGAAAGCGTTTGCATTTTTATTTTCATGGGGCAGGGGCAGATGAACTCCTGGAAAAGAAGCTGGCACTATGCCATCTCTCAGAAGCTGATGTGGATGGGAATCCAGAATCTGGGCAGGAAGGTGACTACTGTGTGTATCATGTTACTGTTTTACGCTTTGTGCTCATGCTCAGTCATGTCTGAGTCTTTGGGACCCCACGGACTGCAGCCTGCCAAGCTTCTCTGTCCGTGGGATGTTCCAGGCAAGACTACTACAGTGGGTTGCCATTTCCTCCTCCAGGGGATCTTCCCATCCCAGGGATCCAACCCACATCTCTTGCATCTCCTGCATTGGCAGGTGGGTTCTTTACCACTAGAGCCACCTGGGAAGCCCATGTTACTTTTTGCAAATAGCCTTTTAGACATCCATCATCTTAACTCTGTAAAGTATGGCAAAACCAATACAGTATTGTAAAGTAAAATAAAGTTAAAATAAGAATTTTTTTTAAAAAAAGATTCCAATGTAAAAAGCAAGAAAATTCAAAAAAATAAAGTAAGGGACTTTCCAAAAATGGGTTCAGCATAATAAGATTTGGCTTCAACATGGATGCACCAAACTGATTCAGCTGTGTGATCACCCAGGTAGTACAACCTTCCCCTAGTTCTGCACTCTTTTGAAGCTCCACAAATGGCCAAACCTTCCTGATTCAAAGACCATCTTCAATAAAAGAAAGAAATAAATAGATCCAGCTCCCACAGAAAACTCCAAACCAGCTTTGAGAGTTCCCTGAACATGGACAGGAACTATGACTTGCTTCCAACTCAGTGTTAGTCACTCAATTGTGTCTGACTCTTTGCAATCCCAAGGGCTGCAGTCCACCAGGCTCCTCTGTCCATGGAATTCTCCTGGCAAGAATACTGGAGTGGGTTGCCCCATAGAAAGCCTCAAAGGAGATGGGATGTCAACCTTGTGATTACATTACTTAACGTGAGATTCCACTCCACCAGAGAGCTCACTCCAGCCCTTCTGGTGGCCTTGAAGAAGTAAGCTGCTATGTTTGAACTTCCTGTGGAAAAGGCCACTTGGCAGGGAATTGTAGGGGACCAATAGCCAGTAGCCAATAGCCAATAGCCAGTGAGAAGCCAAGATCCTGGCTTCTATAAACCATGATGATATGAACTCTGCCAACAATCTGAATGAGATGGAGTTGGATTCTTCTCCTTTCAAGCATCCAGATGAGAACACACCTTGGCAGGCACCTTGTTTGCACCCACTGAGACTCTGAGTAGAGGCCCTAACTTAGCCAGGCCTGGACTTCGAGCTACAGAAACTACAAGATAATAAATGCGTATTATTTAAAACCACTAAATTTAATTTTTTTTTTTCTGGCCTCACTGCAAGCATGGCATGTGGGATCTTAGTCCTCCCACCAGGAATCAAACCTGCATCCCCTGCATTGGAAGTGTGGCTTCTTAACCACTGGACCACCAGAGAAGGCTCAAAGCCACTAAGTTTAGATAACTAATGCAAGCAGAGTGCAGCGTGAACCCAGGTTATCCTAACACGAACCTTTATTTCTTCAGTTCCACAAGCAAGAACCAAACTGGATAGCCAGAACAAGCTTACAAACTGTGGATTTAAGTGAGGCAGGGACTCGGCGGCCCCAGTGAGATGACTATCCCTGTGCTAAGGCAGCAGCTACATCACTGACCACCACTCCATGAGCATCAAAAAAACATGTGATGAACAGAACCTCAGTCATCAGCTCCTCCCTCTACCTACAGACCCTGGCATCACAAAAGGAGCCTTAATGCCTTAATTTTTTGTCACTTATTTATTTATTTGGACTTGTGGGGACATGTCCTCAGCCTCCATTTTTCTCATCTTTAAACCAGGAGACATCAAAACATACTTTGCAGGGACAGAACGGGATTTAGAGCTATAATGTATACATGAAACTGTAAGTCATTCAGTCATGTCCAACTCGTTGCGACCCCATGGACCTTAGAGTCCATGGAATTCTCCAGGACAGAATACTGGAGTGGGTAGCCATCACCTTCTCCAGGGGACCTTCCCAACACAGGGATCAAACCCACAGATCGAACCCAAGTCTCCTGCATTGCAGGTGGATTCTTTACCAGCTGAGCCACCAGGGAAGCCTAAGAATACTGGAGTGGGTAGCCTATCCCTTCTCCAGCAGATCTTCCCAACCCAGGAATTGAACCAGGGTCTCTGCATTGCAGGTGAATTCTTTACCAGCTGAACTAAGTGGAAGCTGTTACTATTAAATCATCTGTATTACTTTCCCCATCTTACAGATGCAAAATTAGAATGACTTATCCAAAGCCACAGAGCTCTTATTAATCAGTGAAACTGGGAGAAGAGGCCAGGTTATCCAACTCCAGAGCTTTCCTACTGCATTTCCCCTCTAATTTTCAAAAAATGTTCAAAGCACAGTTCGTTTAATTTATGCTAATTTGAAAGATAAATATGTTCCATTCAGCTCTTTGAGGAAAAGGGTTGTTGGGTAATGAAAAGAAATATTTGACGTGTCTCTAATCCTTTGTGGAACAGATCAGGATAGAAATGCATTTCCAGAGAAGACAGGAGTCCTTGGTTCAAATAATTACACCTAAAATAACCGCCACAATTAAGCAGCTCCTAGAATAAAGTTTCTGGGTTTTGGCACAGGCAACTGAGTTTCCCTTGAACTTTTCCATCCTAGTTACAAAACAGGATTAATTGAATCACTATGATCGGGTTCCTCCTGCAACTCTGGGGAAGACCAAAGACACGTACAGACATGCAACACATCTGTAATAGCATATTAAGGCTTTATCCACAAACCACCAAAGACCTACCAATTCTCACTGACTGGTAATAGTCAACACATTCTAATCTAACAAAAACAACAAGAACAAAGTCTGCTCTTTTGAAATTAGCACAACTGCAGACTTATTCATGAAAATGAAAAATCTGTCTCTTGAATTCAGCAACACACTCTTTTCTTTTCCTTGCCTGTCCAGAACACACAAGCAGGTAAGAAGTTCTGATATCTCTATGCTGCCAAGAAAGTCATGCAAAGCATCAGAGAGGGAATCAAACCAGACCCCCTTTCAGGTCTCATTGAGCCCTGGGAGCCCATAACTCGGATGTGTATTCTGCTATTCCCAAGATACAAAGCATATGAGTCCATGGAGGAAATCAGATTGACAACAAAATGCATAGGTTCTATTCAAGGGTTGCCACTTAGAGTCACACAGCTAGAGAAGTTTGCTGAAGGTGCTTATGGACCAGGTTAACCACAGACCTACAAGAATTTCTATTTACCACCTTAGGAAGAAAGGACAAGAGAAGAGCCACCAAATCAGGGGGCAACAGAGGTGATGTTTAAAGACAAGCTAAAAGCATTTTCAAAGTTTGAAGTAACCAAGAAACAGGAAAACTGGCCATTCAATAATAAACATAAGCTGAAACAGCAACAAACATTAATGTAATTTCTTAAATTACATTAAGAAATTAAGGTAATTTCTTACCTTAAGGTAAGAAAAAATATCCATAGATATTAACTAATATAATACCTTAACTGGCAGTAAGTTGCATTATTAGAATACATTCCCACTGGAGAAATGGCAAGGGAAACCATCAGATCTCCTGGGAAAGGTTATACAGAAGTAGACACAGAGGAAAAGAAAAGGGGAGAAAAAAAGATACGGAACAATTATGCGGCATCTGTTTCTTACACATCAGTGGGGGGCACTTTTCCCTAAATCAGTTGAGTAGTCAGTGATGTGAAGGATGAGGACTTGTTAGGCAGCCTGCCGACAGCACCTGAAATGGTTTGTCAAACAGTCGTGCCTCTAAAAATCAACAAGAAACCAGGAGGTGAGGCTTCTTTTATAAGGGGAAAGGCAAAAGCAATCTAGACCCAGAGACAGGTTCCTGAGATTTTCAACAGACTCATTATGCTCAGTTCTGCTTAAAAGTGAAAAAGATGCAGGATGCCAGAGTGGGAAATAAAATCTAAGGTGGCAGAGGTTGCAAACAGAAGCTGTTGCAAAGGTTCACAGAAGTTAAACCCCACCTCCCACCACCCTGCATGGCGACCCACTCCAGTATTCTCGCCTGGAGAATGGACAGTGGAGCCTGGGAGGCTACAGTCCATAGGGTCGCAAACAGTCAAGATACACCTGAAGCGACCTGTCATGCACACCACCCTGCACCGTGAGGACACTTCCCTCTTTACCTCCTTCAGCATCACAACAGTCAAGATAATGGTACATTCTTAGGAAAAGCAGAAGCAACATGGAGAGCCCTCAGCTGCCAGTGTAATTGTGTCTGTCTGCGGTGGGACCATCTGTGATCTTGGCCCTTCTTATTTATTCTTTTTACCTTAGCCTCTTTTAACGGCATCCTTTCAAGACCTCCTAGAAAAGACACAGACTAAATTAGTCCCAGATTAAATTAGTAAATAGATGCTGAGTGTTTAGAACAGTGTTAAGTCCACTGTAAAAACGATCAGTGTTCATTATTTTAATTTTCCTTCCCGTCACAGTCATATAGCCCCTGCCCAGGCTATACGAGGGGCTTCTGGTTTGATTTCCCTCCTGAGTCCAGATCCCTGCCCCAAATCCCAGCCCATGTGACTGGGTCCTAGGCATGACAAAGCTCTTGCCAGCTCCCTTTTCCAGTAAAGTTCAATGTGTTCTCTCTATTTTCAGCCCAGCATGGAGTTCTGCTATAAACCACACACGACACACTCTGATATCAAGAATCACCCTTGATTGGACCCACTCAGCTTCTCAGCTCTCCAGTTTTGACTGGTGTAGCTAAAACAAACCCCATGTGGTGTGCCACCCGCTGACACCCAGAGGCTTGTGTGTGAAGGTAACAGGTCTCAGGGCTACAGCTAAGCTGAGAATATTTTTCAAAAGTCATATATATAGCCAGAAAGAGTCTGGGTTATATCAGTGAGGGGACTCCAGAGAAGCAGTGTTAGGTCTCTGCTATAAGGTTACACTGAAGCAATAAAAAGGCAAATAACCAAGAACTCAAAAACACAGAATCTTGGGAACAGGTCAAGAAGGCACAAAAGGGCCTGAGGCAGTCTAAGCCAGACACTGTGATGGCCATCTCTCCATGAGAACCAAGATGTTCTTTCTTTTGTGCCCTTCTATGACCCTGCACTTGGAAAATCCTGCAATATTCACTGAATAAAGACATGGATAAAGAAATCTACACATGGATATCACCAGATGGTCAACACTGAAATCAGATTGATTATATTCTTTGCAGCCAAAGATGGAGAAACTCTATACAGTCAGAAAACAAAACAAGACCAGGAGCTGACTGTGGCTCAGATCATGAACTCCTTATTACCAAATTCAGACTTAAATTGAAGAAAGTAGGGAAAACCACCAGACCATTAAGGTATGACCTAAATCAAATCCTCACGATTATACAGGGGAAGTGAGAAATAGATTTAAGGGACTAGATCTGATAGAGTGCCCGATGAACTATGGACAGAGGTTCGTGACATTGTGCAGGAGACAGGGATCAAGGCCATCCCCAAGAAAAAGAAATGCAAAAAAGCAAAATGGCTGTCTGAGGAGGCCTTACAAATAGCTGTGACAAGAAGAGAAGCTAAAGGCAAATGAGAAAAGGAAAGATATATCCATTTGAATGAAGAGTTCCAAAGAACAGCAAGGAGACATAAGAAAGCCTTCCTCAGTGATCAGCGCAAAGAAATAGAGGAAAACAATAGAATGGGAAAGACTGGAGATCTCTTCAAGAAAATCAGAGATACCAAGGGAACATTTCATGCAAAGATGGGCTCGATAAAGGTCAAAAATGGTATGGTCCTAACAGAAGCAGAAGATATTAAGAAGAGGTGGCAAGAATACACAGAAGAACTATACAAAAAAGATCCTTATGACCCAGATAATCACGATGGTGTGATCACTCACCTAGAGCCAGACATCCTGGAATGTGAAGTCAAATGGGCCTTAGGAAGAATCACTACAAACAAAGCTAGTGAAGGTGANCAACAGTCTGGTTCCAAATTGGGAAAGGAGTATGTCAAGGCTGTATATTGTCATCCTGCTTATTTAACTTCTATGCAGAGTACATCATGAGAAACGCTGGGCTGGGAGAACAAGCTGGAATCAAGATTGCCGGGAGAAATATCAATAACCTCAGATATGCAGATGACACCACCCTTATGGCAGAAAGTGAAGAGGAACTAAAGAGCCTCTTGATGAAAGTGAAAAAGGAGAGTAAAAAAGTCAGCTTAAAGCTCAACATTCAGAAAACGAAGACCATGGCATTTGGTCCCATCACTTCATAGCAAATAGATGGGGAAACAGTGGAAACAGTGGCAGACTTGATGCAAAGAACTGACTCATTTGAAAGGACCCTGATGCTGGGAAAGGTTGAAGGTGGGAAGAGAAGGGTACAACAGAGGATGAGATGGTTGGATGGCATCACCGACTCAATGGACATGAGTTTGAGTAAACTCTGGGCTTTGGTGATGGACAGGGTGGCCTGGCATGCTGCAGTCCATGGGGTCGCAAGGAGATGGACAGGACTGAGCAACTGAAATGAACTGAACTGAACTGAAAGAAATCGATGGATCATCCAGGTATGGAATTCCTCTTTTATATGGCGCTGGTTAATGGCATGGCAAGATTGGGAGAAGCAGAAGCTTCAAATTGCAAAGAATTTGATGAATTAGACACTATCCACCCCAAGGATCAACTCTATTCCTTCAGCCTGTATGCTGAACTGCTGGCTTGCTGCTCTAGTCTCTGTGTTTTGGGGTCCCTCCTCTGCTGTTTGAGCCCCTGTATATCCTTTCATCCATGCACTGATTACCTGCAGAAGAATTTCCTCTTTTCTGTCTTCCCTACTGAACTTGACACATCACCTGGCACATAGTAAGAACTCACAGATGTTGTTACGTAACCCTGTCCTAAGGATT
Source organism: Redunca redunca (assembly GCA_006410935.1). Lineage (NCBI taxonomy): Eukaryota > Metazoa > Chordata > Mammalia > Artiodactyla > Bovidae > Redunca > Redunca redunca. The sequence goes on along the minus strand of SJYQ01000488.1, from coordinate 397,172 downwards.
TACTCACAGAGATGAAATGGCAAGTTTTTCCTGGAAATAAGGGCAATAATGAGGCTTCTGCTCTTACCTCAAGGCAATAGGATCAACTGAGAACCAACAGGAAAATACCCAAGAGGGTCTGACTTTCTAAAGTCACCAAGGCAGCAAGTGGGCATAAAACTGAATTTAAAAAGATAATAGCCAGGCTAATAATGACTGATATAAAGAGAGGAGGTAGGGTTATTAATCAGTGAGGAATTGGACCTGAATCAGCAACATGTCCACCATGAGAGCTGACATGCCCCTCAGCTGCACCCAGAAGAAGGGAAAAATAACCTTGCCTGTCTCTGCACTATCAGGCCACATCTTGAGCAGTGGCTGCTCTCACTTCTGGAGTCCACTCCACAAGAAGAGAATGGAAAACTCTGTTGAAAGTATCCATAACATAAGTGGACTTAAACTCATGGCACAAGAGAACTCGTCAAAGAAACCATCTGGCCTGGAAATGGCTTTAAGTGTCGTAAGAGCTGTGATCATATCAAAAGGCCTGTTAGGACAGAAACCAAGGCTCAGGGAGTTACTTGGTCAAAATCACAATGACTTGGTGGTAGAGCTGAGAATCAAACTCTAGTCTTACCATTCTAAGTCCCAAAACCATTATGCTTGAAATAGGGCTTGATGTCTTTGAAAAATCCCTTTGGGTCTCAATACCATCAGTATGAGGATGCAGCTCCATCACTTCAGCTACTGATGTCTGGCAGATTTCTGCATCGTGTGTACGTTAAACAGAGGAAGGGAAATCTTAATGCCCTCAGCAATCTGGGCAAACCATCTCAGGGCCAAGAAGCTGACCTACCTTTAGGCATCCTGGTCTGAAACATGCATAATGGAGACTGTCTGATGGCTGGAGCCTCTATATTCATTCAACAATATTTTTTAGTGCCTACTCAAACCAAATTCCATGCTAAGTGTTGGGTACACAGTGGTTAATAAAATGGCAATGTAATAGAAGAGACAAGCATTATAACCAATAAACCACAAATAAACTGTATATAATTAACAACTGTGATAAATATAATGAAGGCAAGTAACTGAATTTTATAAGAGAGAATAATAAGCGGGTGAGGGTTATTAAACAGAGCAAGCACTACATCACCCCTCCATGTTGTTCTCTCTGGGAAAAGCTGTATTTTAGAACTAGGCTTGCCTTAAGGCCAAAAATGAGGACCTGCAAGTTCAGACATGCCTCCAGAGAATACTCTGGAGCTTCAGTTAAAGAAAAAGCCCATTGCAGGTTGAACAGAGGCTGATGAGCATCTTCATAAAGGAGAGGCACCACCTGAGTAAGTGTTACCACCTGGGGATGAAAAATACAAGAGGAACCCTCTTAGGTCGGCTATGTTAAGTTAGTTGGAGGGTAAAAAGAAGCAGGAAACTGGCAGGAAGAATTACCGCACATGAGGAGTAGGTAATCTTTAACACACACCACCACCCGCTAGTCACAGCAATAGTAGACACGACAACATGTGTCCACATCAGCAGTCACACATGGGTGTTCACAGAAGCTACACTCATAACACCCTAGCACTGGAGACAACCATAATGTTCATCAACAGGTGAACAGATAAATCCACACTGGTGCACTTTTGAAATGAAATAGTAATCAACAATAAGGAGTATACGACTGATATATGAAAGGATACTGAATGAATCTCACAGACTTTATACAAAATGAAAGAAACGAGACACAAAAGAAGAGCCCACATCGTATGGTTCCATTTAGAGGAAACACTAGCCAGACCACCAATCAGCTGTGACATGTCAGCTTGTGCCTGGGGTGGGGAATGGGGAGAGGAGAAAGGAGGCAGAGAGTAACCGAAAAAGAGAGAGACATTCATAAAACTGTCAGAGGAGATGGAAATGTTCTGTGTCTTCATGGGGTGGGAGTTACACGGGTCAGTAGCCTGTACACTAGCAAGTGTAAGTTTCATTATATGCAAATTACACCTCAATGAAGTTGATTTTTTAAAATTTCCTCATTCTTTCAGTCCTGTGCAATATTCTTTCAAAAAAAAGAAACAAGTTCCTTAGAGGGAAGGTCAACACAATTACAGTGCTCTATCTGAAGTCACTCCACAGTCCTGGAATTTAATTAATGGGGCAGGGGGAGGTGAATGCCAACTCTCAGCAGTGTCCAGTCCACTGCCTGAGACCCTGAGGACGCCCTCTGTTCCCCTGACAGGTAGCAACCGGACCTAGCAGCAATAGTGACAATTTCTTTTGGGAGGTCTGCCAACCTGTTATTCATACTGACCTATACCACCAGGCCAGAATGCCCCAGGTGAGCACTGAGGACCCCTTTGGGTAAACTGCATTATAAGGCTAGGGCCTCTACATAGGGAATCTACTGTTTTAATTACATAGCAAACGTTGTTGAGGACATTGTTCACTATTTCATCCTGTCCCCAGTACAGAGAAACATAAGAGAAATTCTTCTCTCACCTTAGTTGCAGGATTAAAGGAATCAACTGTGCTAAACTGTTTTTCACATATGAATATTAATTCATATTGGTTGGTTTAGTTGCTAAGTCATGTTTGACTCTTGTGACCCCATGGACTGTAGCCTGCCAGGCTCCTCTGTCCATGGGATTCTCCAGACAAGAATACTGGAGTGGGTTGCCATTTCTTCCTCCAAGGATCTTCCCTTCCCAGGAATCAAACCCAGGTTTCCGGCTTTGCAGGCAGATTCTTTACCAACTGAGATACTATCAGCCCTTAATACATATTGGGTTAGCCAAAAGTTCGTTCAGGTTTTTCTGTAAGATGGTATGGAAAAATCCAAACAAAATTTTTGGCCAACCCAATATAATATGATTCCTTTTCTGAAATTATCTGTTTGGAAGTTAAGTATGTGACCCACCTCTAGCAAGTGTGCAAAAATCTGAGGCACACATTTTATCCATTAACCTCACCCAGGGTTCCCATTTATTTCCCTGTCATTATTTTCCTTTTGCCTTAATTTCCTCAATTACACTTTTCAATAAACTTTATTTTAGAGAGGTTTAGGTTCACAGAAAAACTGAGCAGAAAGTAAAGGTTTTCTATATATTCCCTCCCTCTACCCATGCAATCTCTATTATCAATGTCACTTGCCAGACTAGTACTGTATTAATCTATGAACCTACATTGACACCAACTGACCTCAGTATTACCCAAAATCCATAGCTTACATTGGGGTCCACACTTAAGTTGTATATTCTGTGAGCTTGGACAAATATGTACCCACCATTAGAGTATCACATAGAATAGTTTCAGTGATTTGTGTTCCACCATTTAATCCCTTCCCCCACACCTAGCCCCTAGCCCTTAGGAACCACTAAATTTTTACTGTTCTCATAGTTTTACCTTTTCCAGAATGAAATATGGTTGGAGTTATACAGCAGGTAGCCTTTCTGACTGGCTTCTTTCCCTTAGTAAGATGCATTTAAAGCCTTTTTCAAGGCTTGATAGCTCTTTTTAGCAATGAATAACATTTTACTGTCTGGATATATTATAGTTTATCCATTCACCTACTGAAGGATATCTTGGTTGTTCTAAGTTTTGGAAATTATGAATAAAATTGCTATCTATGTGCAGGTTTCTGTGTGGACATATGGTTTCAAGTCCTCTGGCTAAATACCAAGGAGTACAATTGCTGGACTGTATGATAAGAGTATATTTAGTTTGGTAAGAAACCTCCAAACTGTCTTCTAAAAGGACTGTACCACTTTGTATTCCCACCAGCAACAAAACAAGAGTTCCTACTGCTCTACGTCTTATTCAGCATTTAATGTTATCAGTTGTTTGGATTTTAGCCATTCTAATAAGTGTGTCTAGTAAGAACGTCTTAACAATCTGGATAACCACAATGGTGTAGTCACTCATCTATAGTCAGACATCCTGGAGTGTGAAGTCAACTGGGTCTTAGGAAGAATTACTACGAACAAAGCTACTAGAGGTGATGGAATTCCAGCTGAGCTATTTCAAATCCTAAAAGATGATACTGTGAAAGTGCTGCCCTCAATATGCCAACAAATTTGGAAAACTCAGCAGTGGCCACAAGACTGAAAAGGTCAGTTTTTATTCCAATCCCAAAAAAGGGCAATGTCAAAGAATGTTCAAACTACCATACCATTGCATTCATTTCACATGCTAGCAAGGTTATACTCAAAATCCTTCAAGCTAGGCTTCAGCAGTACATGAACTGAGAACCTCCAGATGTACAAGCTGGATTTAGAAAAGGTAGAGGGACCTGCCAACATTTGCTGGGTCATAGAAAAAGCGAGGGAAATCCACAAATACATTTACTTCTTCTTCACTGACTACACTAAAGCCTTTTACTGTGTGGATAACCACAAACTGCGGAAAATTCTTCAAGAGATGGGAATACCAGACCACCTTACCTGCCTCCTGAGAAACCTGTATGAAGGTCAAGAAGCAACAGTCATAACTGGACATGGAACGATGGACTGGAACAACTCTAGGAAAGGAATATGACAGGGTTGTGTACTGTCACCCTGCTTAATTAACTTATATGCAGAGTATATCATTCAAAATGCCAGGCTGGGTAAACACAAGCTGGAATCAAGATTGCCGGGAGAAACATCAACAACTTCAGATATGTAGATGATGCCACTCTAATGACAGAATAGACCCTGATGCTGGGAAAGATTGAAGGCAGGAGGAAAAGGGGACAACAGAGGATGTATAGTTGGATGGCATCACCAACTTGGTGGACATGAGTTTGAGCAAGCTCCAGGAGTTGGTGATGGACAGGGAGGCCTGGCATGCTGCAGTCCATGGGGCTGCAAAGAGTCGGACATGACTGAGTGACTGAACTGAATGGCAGAAAGCAAAGAGGAAATAGTCTTCTTGATGAGAGTGAAAGAGGAGAGTAAAAAAAAAGTCTTAAAACTCAATATTCAAAAAACTAAGATCATGGTATCTGGTCCTATTACTTCATGGCAACCAGATGGGGAAAAAGTAGAAGCAGTGACAGATTTTCTTCTCTTGGGCTCCAAAATCACTGTGGACAGTGACTGCAGCCGTGAAATTAAAAAACGCTTTCTCCTTTGAAGAAAAGCTAGGACAAACCTAGACAGAGTATTAAAAGGCAGAGACACCACTTTGCCAACAAAGGTCTGTATAGTTAAAGCTACAGTTTTTCCAGCAGTCATGTATGGATGTGAGAGCTGGACCACAGAGAGGCTGAGCACCGAAGAATTGATGCTTTCGAATTGTGTGCTGGAGAAGACTCTTGAGAGTCCCTTGGACAGCAAGGAGATCAAACCAGTCAATCCTAAAGGAAATCAGTCCTGAATATTCATTGGAAGGACTGATGCTGAAGCTCCAATACTTTGGCCACCTGATGTGAACAGCCAACTCACTGGAAAAGACCCTGATGCTGAGAATGAGAGAGGGCAGGAGGAGAAGGGGGCAGTAGAGGAAGAGATGGTTGGATGGCATCACCGAGTCAATAGCCATGAGTTAAGCAAACTTCAGGAGGCAGTGAAGGGATAGGGAAACCTGAGGTGCCGCAGTCCGTGGGGTCTCAAAGAGTCAGACACGACTTAGGAACTGAACAACAATAAGTGTATAGTGGTACCATGTTGTTTTAATTTGCATTTCCCTAATGACATGTGATGTTGAGCATCTTTTCATACAGTGCGTGACATCTGTATATCTTCTTCGGTGTGGTGTCTGTTCAGATCTTTTGCCCAATTTTAACTGGGTCATTTTAGTTTTAAGAGTCCTTTGTATATTTTTGGATAACAGTCCTTGAATCAAATATGTCTTTGCATATGTTTTCTCTGAATCTGTGGCCTGTCTTCTTATTCTCAATTACTTCATACAAATCTTTTTGTAGTGTATATTTTTAAAAGTCACCCTGATCCTTAGGGAAACAAATTACTATATTGACAGTTTTTTTTAATTAATTTATTTTAATTGGAGGCTAATTACTTTACAATATTGTAGTGGTTTCTGCCATACATTGACATGACACTTTTTACGTATTTTTAGACATGAATAGAATAATGAAGGTTATACCAGGGGTGATGCTTTTCTTTCTTCTGTTGTCTTTCGTTGCTTTGTTTTGACTCACCTACTGACTGCAAAGCCTTGAACAAATCCCCTCCTCTCTTAAAGCCTCAGTTTCTTCTTCTGCAAAATAGATGAGCTGAATTAGATGATGCCCTGGGGTTCCTTAAAGTTATCACACCACACATACACCCTGATGGCACAGCCAGTGAAGGGCAGACCTCCAGCTCATATCATGGCAACAAAGACAAAAATGGATTTAACATGCTGACATAAGGTGAGATGCCCAGTGACTCTCTCCAACCTTCACCAAACATCTTTATTTGATCACTTCTTGGAGAAGGACCTGGGATGGAAATCTCTCTAGTGCTGAACTGTTGACTGATAAAGTAGAAGACACACCAATACTCTGGATTGAAAATGAATGTAGGGGAGATTGAGAAAAAAAGTAAGTGAACAGGCTTTATAAACCTAAGCCGGGGGCTTCTCTGGTGGTTCAGTGGTAAAGAATCCACCTCCAATGCAGACAACACTGATTTGATCCCTGGTCTGGGGAGATTCCACATGTCTCAGATCAACTTAGCCCATGAGCACAGCTACTGATCCTGCGCTCAGGAACCACAACCACTGAAGCCCACGTGCCTAGAGCCTGTGCTCCTCAACAAGAGAAGCCACTGCAATGAGCAGCCGAAGCACTGCAACTATAAAGTAGCCACTGGGTAGCCACAACTAGAGAAAAATGCCCGTGCGGGAACAAAGACCCAGCACAGCCAAAAATAAATAAATAAATAAAATTGTTTTAAAGTATTTAAACCTAAACCTGGAAGCAATTAGGAAACTGAGTAAGTGGCATTTCAAGCCCAGGGAATCCTAGCACCTCTGGGTGCTCTCATAGCCACTAGTACCACTTCACTGATGGCAAAGCGTCTTTGGACGCTCAGACTTTTCTCCTATGATTCTCATTTCTTACCATTACTAGCTAAACTAACGGTTCTGAATTTTTTTAAACAGATGAAGAAACTGAGGTTTAGAGAGATTAAAGGAACCACCTAAGACTACCCAAGGAGTGACAGAAAAGAGCGAGAGTCCAAGGCTTCCAAGTTCAGATCCAAGATTCTTTGCACCTCACATTCTGCCCCCACCGTGACTAGCTCAAATTTCATCACTTTCCTGGGCAAACATGTCCTTTCCTATGCCCATTTCCATTCTTCCTCTTCAGGCCAAGCTGCTGATCAGTTTTATAGGGCTTTATGAACACATTCCAGATGACTCTAAGTCAGGAGAGATGATTACTATCACAGATGTTGGGTGAAGAATTGAAAGCAACAGGTTGGAATATATAGCAGAAACCACTGTGATGAAATCTTACAGATTTAATACCGACACCTGAACCAGCTATGCCCCACTGCCCCTGGGTGCTGCTTCGTGTCTCCACGTTTCATGCTGGTTCCCTGCCGAGAACAGCTCCCTTCCTGGCCTACCCAGCCAGGATCTGCTCTTCATTCTGCACATCCTAGCTGGACTGTCTTCTCTTGGAAGCCCTACCGAGCACTGTCAAATCTTTTTTTTAGTGTCACAATTATACCTAGAACACATTTATTGATGCCTTGACCTCATAGTATTATGTAATTGTGTATATACCTCTGTTTCCTCTCTGGAAGCCAAAAGTCAATTGAATCATCATAAGAATCCTGTGCACATCATCATTATTTGTTTACATGTCTATAAACTCCTGGAGAGCAGGATCTGGGTCTTTCTCATGCTGTATCTCCAGCCAGGACCAGACCAAAGTATATAAACTTTGATGCCAGCTAGTGAAGAAGACAGACAAAGCCCCTAACCCTGCAACCTTACATTCCGGTAGAGGGAAGTCAATAGCACCCATCAAGGCAAAACAAAAGAACAGGAACATTCCAGACAGTGGCAAGTGCTATGAAAAAATAAACAGGGTTGTTAGAAAGGAACCAACCAAGGGTTACCTTAGTCAGGTCAAGAAAGGGTTCTGAAATTTGAGCTAAGACTGAAATGATGCATAGGAACCAGCTGTGGGAGGATCTGGGGCAAGACCACTGCAGTCAGAAGAGCAGCGGGGTCAAATAAATCACTGAGCCATGAAGAAGCAGAGCACATTCAAGGGACAGACTCAAACTGGGTATTAGGTTGAGAATCATACCACAATCTTCCCTGGGGGCAGGGGTGGAGGAATAGAGAGGGGTGAGACTGATATTTCTTGAATGCCTTCCAGATCCCTGGAACTCAACATACATGATCTCGTGTCATCCACACAACCAGAGAGGAGACGATCCCCATTCTACAGGCATGGAGAACGAGGCCCAGGGAGGAGGTGGGGCAGAAGCCAGATCTGGCTGACCCGCACCCCAGCGCCTCCTCTCATGCCACCACGTCACCCTGCACCAGCTGCCTCCTGACCCGGTGGAAAAAGGAAAGAGGGCACAACGCAGGTTAATACTGGGTAAAAAGCAGCCAGAACCACAGGGATGGGCAGACCAAAGGCCGCTGGAATTTCGGGACACGAATGAGCAGAGCCCATCTCTTCTGCTCCTGCCCATCTGCCATGCCGCAGCATACCAACAGCACCCAGACAAGCCCTTCAAATGCATTCTCTGAGTGTTTCGGTGAGGACTGGGTCTGAAAAGAAACCTGGCTGTGTGAGCTGAGCTGTAGATAATTCCCCAAACTCTCTCCCCCTAATTATGGTGCACGCAGACAGCTCGAGAAACAAAGGCCTGGGCCCTCTGTTGATTCAACGTCGCCTCATCTGAAGTCTAGGTATTTATTTTAATTTGGAACTTGGTTCCTTTTAAAGGAAAAATCAAAGAGTCCCTGAAGAGCTTCTCCTGCTAAGATTTCAATCTCCATTTCCTCCAAAATGGATGTCAAAGGCAAAAAAACCCTGGGATTCTTGTGACCATCCACGCTGGGTTTCTAATTTTGACAAGGAAACCATAATCTGGTGGTCTAACCCCCGACGAAGAATGCAAGGGGGGAAAAATGAAAATCAAATTGAGGAATCGATCAAAACACAAAAAAGAGGTCTGAGCACAACGGCATTCAGAGAAATAAAATCTCCTGAGGTTCTCAGCTAATAGGAGCAGCTGGTGAAGACCACCTAAGACAAGAGAATGAGAAAGGGCTTCCAGCGAGAGAAAGGAGAGTGGCTTCCGCAGGACAATGGGGCAGAAATTAGCATTCCAATGAACCAGCACAAAGGGACCCTGACCAAGCCTGGGAAGGAGGCCCCTCTCCTCCTGGACCTTTCTTAAGGTCCATTTGTATCTCTCTGCAGCCTCCCCACAAAATCAGTTGGCTTCCTACATGTTAGCTTCTTGTGTGTTTTTTAATAGAAGTGTGTTGCGGGGCTTCATTTAGCTAAAAATAAATCTCTCCTCTGCTTGGTATTTGGGCAGAATATGGCCCAGACATCTAAACACACACTTGTTGTCAGAACTTTGCTGTCTCCTTTTCCCTTTCTTTTAATGAAAGTTTGGATTCCACTGAGCGTTCTTCCACTCTTAAGCTCCAAACATTTCAAACAGCACAAAAGATATGACAAGATGAAAGGAAGTGTCCACAAATAGACAGCTAGACAACTAGTTAGCAGCTGTCTGCTTTTCTTCAGGGTTTTTTTCTTTCTTTTTTCTGCAGGGGGGAAAAGTTTATTTTTCATTCTTGAAGGAGGCTGACTACAGAATGTCTCTCCCTCTCTCTCTTGCTCTCTTTCCTTCTCACATTGGCCCTTTTCCAAGCCTGTTTAGTGTTAGACGCGGAAAAACACTTACCATGCCATGTGTAACCCTGAACTTTAGAACTCATTGTCCTTCTGGGGCAACGTGTGGAGAGCTGCCGCGTTTAAGTGGAATTGCTCATTCTCCATCTTTTATAGTCCAGTGTTTGCAATTTAATGAGGTTTTGGTGTTCCATCCAGTAAGGGCATTTCTTTAACAAAAGGAACCCGAAGCCCCGGCTTTGATTTAAGGACCTGCCCTGGCTTGGTGGAGCTGCTTTAAATCTATTTCAGACTCAGATCAAGTGAGGTTTAATTCGAACTTACTCCTCTTCTTCACTGACAGGCCGGGCAAGAACCTGATGCTCTAATCTTGGTTTTAATTGCAGTTGCTTTACAAGTGTTTGCCTTCTTTTCTCTCCCCTCACTGCCTGAGCACACCTTAAACTCCTGAGATGAAGGGCCGGGAGTGTGAGGAAGCACGTTTGGAACTGAGAACACCTCCTCCCTCAGGGCTGGTCCAGACCCTGTCTCAGGGATGAAGGCGATGCGGGAGAGAAGAGAGGGGATGACAGCCCTCTGCCAGAGTTCCTTCGGGGCTGGAAGGAGGCACCTCTGAGCACAGTGTGCTTGGCCACACTGGACCCACATCCCCTCCTGCCTGGGAAACACCACTGCAGGGCTCTACTTTTCCTGGCCAGACTGGATTCATCCTCCACCCCTCATTTTCCTGAGCAGCAATGCTCCCCTTGTCCATGAAGGGTTGTCAGCCCAGAGACTTCCCTCGGTCCCCCGTCACCTCATCAAATCCATCTCTGCTGAGGTCAACCTTCTCTGCGGACTACTTCTCAAATGTACCTGCGCCCTTTTCTCCAGCCTGTGAGGGTGCCCCAGGGTAGCCTTCTTCATTCCTAACTGATGTTGCAGCCTGAAGCCTCACTTTCCTCTACTCATCCTCTATGCTGCAGCAGGAAAGTGCGTGTTTGTTGTTGCTGTTTTTTAACTACTATTCTGTTCACCTTCTTCACCACCTCCCAGTGATTCTCACCTGCCTCAGCATAAGCTCCAGACCTAGTCTGGGCTCTGGGGCCCCTCATCATCTCACCTTTGTCCATCTCTGAAACCAGAGGAAGCAGGCAGGGCACAACGTTTGAAAGAATGACACAGCCTAAGGACGCCACACAAACCGATTAGAATCAAACAGATCGAGATGACAAACAAGTTACACTTTGACTAGAACCTGATCTTCAATCAGCAAGCTAAATGACACACCCCGAGGCATCATCAAAAGACCAAAATGTGGGTGGTGGCCCAACTCGTGGGAATCTCCAGCCCCTCACCAAAATAGCTGGATAATCCTCCTGCTCATTAGTCTATGAAATTACCCAGCCCATAGAAACTAACCACACCATATTTCAAGGCCACCGCACTTGCCCTCTGCAATGGCCCACACTCTGTGCGGTGCATTTCTCTCTGAATAAATCCACTTCTTACCATCACTTTGTTTCTTTTCTCACTGAATTTGTCCTGCGATGAGACATCAAGAACCTGAGCTTCATTACGTTGGGTTTTGGCTGGGTTCGAGTACCAGCCATGTAGGTTAGAGTCCCAAGCAAGGTTTTGGCCAAGTTTGAGTCCTGGTACATGGGTTCAGTCTCAATCTGAGGAAAATGGTTTCATCTCCATGGCCTTTTCTCCCACCACTGCCCAAGCTCAGCACCAGTAAGATAAACCTACCCACTCTCAGGCGTCCATGACTTTCTTCAAGCTGACCCCTCTGCCTGATGTCCCTTCCCCACCCCAGCCTGGCCAGCATCTCAACCCACTCTATTAAGCTCCCCCTGACCCCTTCGCACGGGCAGTCAGCCACTCACTGGCACTAAGGCTCGTCCCCTCTTCCTCATCCCTCTGCATCTCAGCCAGACAGGGGACAACTCACACACCTCTCTCCCCTCAGCCTAGCCTAGGATGATCATCAGTAAAAACTGATGCGTAGATTAACTAATTCATTAAACATCAAAGAAACTAGACAGAGGATCCTGCAGTCCTGGCACCCATGGCAGGAAAAGAGGCCAAGAGGTCTTCATGAAAGCTCCCCTGCGCGTGTGCCAAGTCACTTTAGTTGTGTTCGACTCTTTGAGACTCCATGGACTATAGCCCGCCAGGCTCCTCTGTCCAGAGGATTCTCCAGGAAAGAATCCTGGAGTGGGTTGCCATGCCCTCCTCCAAGGGATCTTCCTGACCCAGGGATCAAATTTGAATCTCCTGCAGCTCCTGCATTACAGGCAGGTTCTTTACTGCTGAGCCACCGGGGAAGCCTGAAAGCTTGTCTGTCTGGGGCTGACCTTCCATAGGATGGAGGGATGGTGCCATGTAAGGCACAGGGTGAGGAAACATCCTCTCCCCACCCTGTACGCACCTCCTGGGAAGAGATACCTCAGTGACACGATTAACCCTTCATATCCTGGAGAGGCAGCCTGGGGGTGCAGAACAAGCCAGGGACTGAAGTCCAAAGGTGTGGATCCTCTGACTCTTGCTTTGCAACTCTGCAGAAGTCACATGGCTATCTGGGTCTTCATTTGTTAATTAGGATGATACCACCCATCCTGGCTGTTTCATAATCTGGACAGAAGGACAGTATCACATGTAAGAGTATTCTGCTAACCAAATGTGATACAAGCTATCGTCCTTATTTGAGTTTCTTAAGGGTCTATCCTCTGGTCAGCTCAGCAAATGTGCCTAAATTCTTTAAATGTCTGCCTCCTAGAAATGTTCTTTCATTAAAATCTTGAACATACATTTACAAGCAAGTAGGATATAAGATGGCTTCCCAGGGGGCTTATGGTAAAGAATCTGCATGCCAATGCAGGAGACACAGGTTTGATCCCTGAATTAGAAAGATCCCCTGGAGAAGGAGATGGCAACCCACTCCAGGATTCTTGCCTGGGAAACCCCATGGACAGAGGAGCCTGGCTACAGTCCATGGGGTTGCAAAGAATCAGACACGATATGGCGGCCAAATAGCAGAAAGGATATAAGACACACCTATGTGGTACAAAATAATACTTTGGAGGAGTAATCAGTGTGTTTTTCCTGCATGACTGATTTTCTTCACTGCTCCCCCAAGGACATCCACCTCCACGTATGTGAGTCATCTAATGTGTGGAAGTAAGAGAGAAATGGAGGAACCAGAAAACTAAGAGGGAATATTCTTAAATATTAAGTTCAACATCCCTGGTCCAAGTATAAGACAGATCTGGAGCATAGTCTCAGAGTGAGTACTTCATGACACTAGACTGGACTAAAAAGACCGGTTGAGAGAGTAGAAGAGGAGAGACCCCATGGACAGAAACAGTGAGATGGAATGACCACTGGCATCTCCCTGAGCAGGAGTCACCCAACACCATCATCAGCCTGGGAGTTGAGTAGAAACCCAGCTCCCTCACTTTCATCTACAGATGATGACCAATCAGTGACAGCCCTACATCACCCAGGGGGGGAGGGGCTCATCTCCTCTCCATCCAAAAGTTTGCCCAGCTTCTCATTCAGCCCACTCCATGTCAGAAATGGCCCAGGGCACTTGAAGGGCCCCCTCCATACACACACACACTCACATACCTGCACAAAGTAGAAAATAGTGCCTTGCAGACACAGGGATGGGTCTGGGGGTTATCCCCACACTTGTTCACAGTGAGACCAGGTAGAACCAGCTTAAGGTCTCCCACCAAGGTAGCACTGGGATGGACACACACACATACAACTCCATCTGCTGCCCCTACCTATCCGTAAAGTACCCTTAGACCTCACAACGAGTGTCAGAAACTAAACCAACAAAGGCACATTTTTAGGGAGAAAAGAACTCAGCCTCTTAACAAGTAAAATAGAATATTTGCTCTGAAGAACTGACTTAAAATAATATCAAAGTCTTACTTTAAATAGTTACTATAATAAAACTTCTGTCTGAGGGCATCATCCTTATTCATCAAGTGTTTGACACATTTTGCTGATGTCAAGGAACACTCCTGGAGCCAGATGACACCATGTATGAAAGGGTTAAACACTGATACCCACTGAGTTGGTGAGAGAGAGATGGAGCGAGTGAGGGATGTTGCATGATACTATATACAGATAGTGTCTGAGCATCCATGTTTCTGCCCAACAAGGGATCTGCTTTTTATTTATTCATACTCCAATCTATCTGGCAAGAACCAATCAAGATTAAACCTTTCTCCCATCTCTGCAGTAAGAGCTGAGCACAGCGACAGCTGACCGCAGCCTGGAGCATAAAGATGAGGAGAAGGCAGAGGGCGCAGAATCCTGCAAATAAATGAATAGTCCAAGTCCTAAGAGAGTAGAGAAAAAGTGGGCTCACAGTCACATATGTAGGAGAATATAAACTTCACTCATTCATTTGGCCATTATGCTAGGCACCCTTATGCTTCAGGCATCCTGTACCGTGGGGCCGGAAGTCACATCATCAACAGAACTATTAGCCTCGTGGAGATGACTATCTGCTACAAGACAATCACCAAGGCAGTTACAATACTGTGCAATTAAAACAAGTGCTATGGCAGGGAAGGTAGGCTTCCTGTAGAGCCCTGTCATGGAAACACCCTGCACAGTGACAGAACACAGTCCAGGGTTGAGAGTGATGGTTACGGAAAGTTACTATCAGAATACATTGTAAGCTGTGGCCTAAAGGGTGAGTAAGAGTTTTTCAGGTAAAGAGGAGGTACGGAATGAATCAAGCTATTGGAACATTCAGAGTTCTAGCACGACAGGACCAAGAGGAAAAGCAAACTCGTGAACATATTGTGTGTGGCCCACAGTTTTGTCGGTTTGACATTGTTGCTTTCATTGCTGCTGCTGTTCATTCCTGGCCAACAATGAAGGGTTCACATGAAAATTCAGATTTCTCTGGAAATTCCCTCATAAAAACAATCTGCTAGAACCGAGCACTGACTGGCCCCTTTAAACAGGCCCTAAATTTGCTACAGTCCCCACCACTCCTTCTTGTGTACCAGCAGAGAGGCTTAGATTAGTTGATATTCATTGCAGACCTTGTGATGTTGTCCTTCTAATAGAAGAGTTCAAGAAAAAGCAAGATGCTTCTTACCTCCGTGTTTTTGCCAAAATAGACAGGGTAGGATAGAGAGGGAGGGAGCCATGTTTCCCCCTGCTCTCTGCCCTTATCAGTGTGGCTGACCAGACCTTATTCACATTTGAGCGTTGAGCCCCTGGTCTAGATCTCCATAATGGTAGGAACCATGTCTTTATCACCTCTGTGGATTCAATACCACATACAGTGCCTGGCACTTAGTGAAGGAGAAATCAGTGTTTTCTGAATGAATTAAAAGTGTGTATAAGGGGCCTGATGCAAAAAAGAGCACGTCTTTTTCAGAGAGTTGGGGGCAAAAATTAAGACGAATGTAAAGGTGGAGCCTGACAGAGGGTGGAGAGCAGGGCAGAGGCCATCTCAGCGAGGTCTGGCCAGGTTTCCTAGAGTCTAGACTTTCTCCTAAGGGCAGTCTCCTAAGGGGACCTGGAGAAGAGTTTTAAACAGAGGAGTGGACTTAACCAACTTGGTGGTTAGAAAGATCTCTCAGCACCATTGTAGAAGCTGGTTCAGAAGAGAACATATTATAGTTTGGTCTAAGGATGCAGCATGATGGTCAAGGTCCTCAACGATGCAAGCCTCAGTGGATGGTGGGGCGGGGGGCGGTGCAGAGTGAAGGTAAGGGTTTTTAGGTGATGGCAACACCAGGGTGGGTAATGGTTTGAGGGTAGAGAGAGGAGGGAGAGGGTCTGACTTAGGTCTTTGGGTGGAACCATCCCATTCTGGAAACAAACGGGGCTCCCATGAACCCCGTGAATCAGAATGAGTATACTTTCCATGGTCTCTTCTCTTGTTTTCCAACTCTTGCCCTTCTAGAGGTTCAGCTACTGTTTCAGTGACAGCTTGCCAGATAAAATATAGAATACCCAGTTAAACTTGAATTTCAGATGAACAATAAATTTTTTCACATCTAAGTGAGTCCTGTGAAACATCTGGGCATTCTGAATTTCTTTTTAATGTTTATTAATTTTTTGGCCACACACGTGGCATGTGGGATCGAACCTGTGTTCCCTGCAGTGGAAGCAGAGTCTTAAACACTGGACTTCTGGGGAAGTCTCAGGGCATTCAAAATTTTTATTTGCTTAATCTGACTATGTTTCAGCCCACATCTTCATCCAGGGATCCCCACTGTGACCCTGCCCATGACCTGGAGCAGAAATCTGAGGAGGTGTTATCTAGCCACAGAACAGGAGTCTTCAAACGCTGTTCTAGAGTGCTCCCTTCTTGGCAAATAAGCAGAGTCGTTTTTCTCTAATGCATTTCTGTGGCTCATAAATTTTCGAATAAAGAAACTTCCACCATCCTCCTCCAGGGTTGTTCCTGAAAGAACTCAGGGATTAGCCATAGGAAGAGAATAAAGACCAAAATCAGAGACACAAAGGAGGGCAGAGGAAGAGAAGGCAAATATGAGAAGAGGAAGAGGACCAGGACAATGGAAAGGAAACCACCTCCATCATAGGTTAGACCCAAGATTTCGAGGTCTTCGGGAAATTGTACAACATTGGCGATGGAATTACAGATACTATTTTATTCCCCAATGTTCTTGTTTTTGTTCAGTTCTCAAGTCATATCTGACTCTTCATGACCCCATGGACTGCAGCACTTGAGGTTTTCCTGTCCCTCATCATCTCCCGGAGTTGGCCCAAGTTCATGTCCATTGCATCAGTGATGCCATCCAGCCACCTATCTCATCCTCTGTACCCCTTTCTCCTCCTGCCTTCAATCTTTCCCAGCATCAGTGTCTTTTCCAATGAGTCAGCTCTTCGCTTCAGGTGGCCAAAGTATTGGAGTTTCAGCTTCAACATCAATCCTTCCAATGAGTATTCAGGGTTGATTTCCTTTAAGATTAGCTGGCTTGATCTCCTTGCAGCCGAAGGGACTCTCAAAAGTCTTCTCCAGCACCACAGTTCGAAAGCATGAATATTCACACTTTTCCTTATTTCCAAAACTGCTACATTGGCTATATGCTACTTTTTAATCAGATCTTTAAAACTCAGTTAACTCTAAAACTCAGTGTTGTTTTAAAAGGAAAAGCAGGCTATTTGAAAATTTTGCCAAGTCATAAACCAGAAGCACCTGCATTTAGGAACACCACTTAGGAAGAAGCTGCTGGTCCAAAAATGTCTAAAATCTCAGAAGAACCCTATCCATAGGCCATTATCTTTTTAGCAGAATGGTTACAATCTGATGCCACCGTGCGCCCAAAGTGTCGATTCTGAAAGGAAAAAGATAAAATGATATGTTTTCTTTGTTACGATGCCAATTTGCATATTTTTTTAACCCACACATGAATTCCATTGGGTGCAAGCTCTTCTCTCTAGTGAGGAGGGGGAAAGAGGTAATCATGACAAATTATCCTTTTTCCAAGTTATCATCATCTTGCTCTGTCTCTGTCAAATTGTTCCTCCAACACAGCAGCCTGCAAGCCCAGCTCACCCTCCCCACTCGCATGCTATTTATACCTTTTGGATCAAACCAGCACTTTTGCATATCTCAGCCATTTCAGGGGCTCAGATGATGAACTGCACTGCTTTCAATCTTTCCATCAGAGTTGCCCGTGGTCACATCCCGGAATATCTTAAAAGGACAATGCGTTCCACAATCACTTCAATCTAAATCTGTCGATAATTATGATAGAGGGGGATAGGCAAATTTCACCCAGCAAGGAAAGGTTCATTTTTCAAGCTTACATGTTGCTTCCACATTATCCATGAGCAAGAGCACGACCGAGACCTGCAACTTTGCAAAGAGGTGGACCCAAGCTTCTTCTTTTTTTTAATTCCCCAGGAAAAAACAAATTACTGTTTCTTTTAAGAAAATGGCTTCTTCTTAAGCTATTTTCTTTCTTTCACAGCTGTTTTTTCTTCTGTTCCAGTGGGTAGTCATGAAAAGAAACACAATATCCAAGGTGGTGGAGGAGTAAAGAGTGAGGTAAAAGAACAGAGGAAAAGCGAAGGGAAGAGTGTTGCTAAGAAGAGAGAGAGGAGATGGATGGGAAGCAGGAAGCTACAGAGATGATGATGCTTTGTCTTGGAACAATCAGTTCAGCAGGACACTGCAGCTGGTTCTTACCAACGATTTTTTTTTTTCCTGGATGAGAAGTACACAGGGCGGCTGCAGAATTTTTAAGCCTCCCCATGATGGTTGACAAGCTTTTCTCGCACTGAGATTTTTCCTCCTTTCTGTAGTCAGCATCCCAGGAGTTTATGTCTAAAGCATTTAAAATTACGAGATGTGGTTATATTCAAAACAAATTATTGATGCTACAAAATCAGGAGGCTTAAACATGAAAATGATACTTTTGTAAAAGTTTAAGTGAGGAAAGAATAAGGGGTAGAAAGAGAAGAGAAAAAATTTTTTAAGAATTCTAAGTCCACTTTTTCCAGCCCACTAGGAGTCCACACATTTGGAAAATCCAAGGAAACTCATGGTGTTTACTGGAAACTTGTTGGACACTAGATAATAAATCAGGTTATGTTTCACCCATCTTCCCACTCCGGTTTAGGAAAATCTATAGGAAGGAGCTTGAAGCTGGCCAGAGTTTCCCTTAACTCTCAAACAAGGAATGCAGTAAGCAGCCAGCTTGGACCTCTGTGACCTCAAAGGAAAAATTAGCTTTTCACTTAATTCCTACCCGATGTGGGAAAACGGAAAGAACACAAGATGTGGAATCAAGGACCTGGATCAAGTCTTGCCTATTTATGGATATGGAATAAGTCTGTTTCCTTGCCCTTAACATTAGAATAGTAACTACAGATCTATGTGCTGCTATGCTTTGTCGCTCAGCTGTGTCCAACTCTTGGGGACCCCATGGACTATATAGCCCACCAGGCTCCTCTATCCATGGGGATTCTCCAGGCAAGAATACTGGAGTGGGTTGCCATGCCCTTCTCCAGCGGATATTCCTAATCCAGGGATTGAACCCAGGTCTCCCACATTGCAGGCAGATTCTTTAGGGTCTGAGCCACCAGGGAAGTCCAAGATCTATAAGCATTACTAAATGGATGGATTTACATGTGAATGCAAAAAACACCAGGTAAATTGAAAAGCTCTAGGTCTGTTCGTTATGGCCATTAAGTATCCTGGCTCCAGGGGAGGGTAAGCCCCTAAATCACCCTCATTGTTTGGCTTTTGGCCTTTCCTTCCAAAACATCAGCCTCAGGAGTTTAGAGTTCTCCTACCTGGCCCTGCAGTAAACCCTTCTCGGCTCCAAAATAAAACAACTCAGAGATTCCTGTTCACCCTCTGAGTGTATTCAAGTGATGACTCTTTCCTTCATGATTAAAATATGATTCTAGACCAAAGTGCTCATATCTAAAACAACACTGGAAGTATTTTCTGCATGTTTCGTACGGTGGGAACATGGTAGCTTAAGAAGCAGAAAGGAAAACGGGACAAAAATTAATTTGCTCTAATAATAGAAACCTTACAGTTCCCTTTCCACATTAGGAAATAATTCAGTTCTTACTCTAGCCCTATGAGGTATGTACTGTTGAAAACCCACTGTACAGATGAGGAGATTGAGGCCAAAAGCATGTGAGTGACATACACCCAAAGTCTCAGGGTGGCTGAATTCCAGCTAATTTCAGCACACAATCTAGAATCAACGGTGGTAGAGTGTGGGCAATGCAGGTGACAGACACACCTTTCAAGTGGTTCTGCTTTGCCTTCAGGATACAATTCAAGCCCTTCAGCAACACCTACAAGGTCCTCCATGGGCTGGCCTTGGATGACCCCTCCACCTTCATATCCATCCTTCCTCATCTTCACATACTATAGCCACACCCACCCCTCTGCAGCTCCTGGAGGTACATGCTTTACTCTTCACTTTCTTAATCCACACATCCACTTCCCACATCCACTCCTTGTCTACCTGGCGGCAGCTTACTTATCTGGAAAATCTCAGTTCAACCCAGTCCTTAAACCCAGTTAGCTCCACCGACTCCTCCTCCCCATCCTTCCCCTCTGCCACTCAGGGTATGCCTAACACATATCCACCGATAACAAGTAACACAGGGGACCAAGTTCTTTGACTTCAATCAGCTGGACTCTGACTTTCTTGAAGAGAGCATCTTCTAGTGGAATATACTCTGTACAAGGTATTAGCTGCTAATTAGTAATATTGTGGACTGAATGAATGACCAGGAACAGAAGTGTGGGAAAATTGCAATAATAATAATACGTTGACACCACATACTATTTATCTTCAAGCATTTCAAAAACATGTTCATAGATTTTCTTGTTTCACCCTCAGAAGGTTTTATAAAGTCAAATCTTGCCATGAAAATACATATTTGAAAATTATTTTCCCATCCCCTAACCAGAAAACAAAAAAACTACACAATTTTTGTATCAATTTGTAGAAACTCTCTGCTTTGAAAAATAATCATTTTCCCTACCTCTCCTTTCTTCTCTTATCCATAAAAAGCTTCAGCTGATCCACATTTTTACACATTTCCAGGTTTTTCTGATGTCTTACAGGGTTCGTATCTTCCACTCAGGAGGGGGTTTGTTCTTCCTCCCCTTTCTTTCTAATAAAATTCCACAAGCTCTCTCTTTGTGACAATAGCTAGCCACTCTTTTTTTTTCTTTCTGCCTCATAATTAGTCCTCTGGCTCTAAAGCCTTTTGCTATAGGGCATGAAGAAGCCAGGAACTTTCTGTCTTTCACCAGCAGTCTGCAATGCATAATATTGTGGAAACTATCTCTTTTGTTCCTATTCTGTTCTTTTCTGCACCTCTCACAGTTTAGCCTCCTTACCTTCTATTCACAGATTTCTCAGACCGTTCTCTGAGGATCAGTGGGAACTCCTGAGAACCCAGCAGGGGGCACGGAGGGGGCAGCAGGCAGGGAGCCCCTCCCCAAACCTCCAGGCAAAACCACTGCATCTGGTGCTTCTTGGGTTTCGGCTAAAACACCACGTGAAGAAAGGGTTCTGAGTCTGAGGCTTTAGTCAGTGTGACAATCACTGTTCCACCCACTGGATCATGTTGGAGACTCCTGCTCGTATTTTTTATGACACTTGTCTCTGTCTCCTTTTGGGGGCTCTCAGTCTTCTTTCCTTCAGCATTCCCAATACACCATGCTGAGCTTGGTCGCTCAGTAGTGTTCGACTCTGTAGTGCGGCAGCCTCCTCTGTTCATGAGGATTCTCCAGGAAAGAATACTAGAGTGGGTAGCCACGCTCTCCTCCAGTGGATCTTCCCAACCCAGGGATTAAACCCAGGTCTCCCACATTGCAGGAGGATTCTTTACCCTCTGAACCACTAGGGAAGCCGATGTACATGCAATCCATAATGCTCTGAGTTAGCCTTACTCTGCCCTTTTTCTCCTCCTAAATCACCAAGAATACTTGGTTGTACCTCAAAAAGATCCTGAAATCTGGCTCCTCTTCAATACTCCCCCTGCTTTCTTTTGGCTTGGAGTTCATTACCTCTCAGTTCAGTTGCTCTGTCATATCCAAATCTTGCGACCACGTGGACTGCAGCAGCACGCGAGATCTCCCTGTCCATCACCAACTCCCAGTTTACTCAAACTCATGTCTATTGAGTCGGTGATGCCATCCAACCATCTCATCCTCTGTCATCCCCTTCTCCTCCTGCTTTCCATCTTTCCCAGCATCAGGGTCTTTTCAAATGAGTCAGTTCTTCACATCAGGTGGCCAAAGTATTGGAGCTTCAGCTTCAGCATCAGTCCTTCCAATGAACATTCAGGACTGATCTCCTTTAGGATGGACTGGTTGGATCTCCTTTCTGTCCAAGGGACTCTCAAGAGTCTTCTCCAACACCACAGTTCAAAAACATCAGCTTTCTTTATAGTCCAACTCTCACATCCATACATGACTACTGGAAAAACCATAGCTTTGACTAGATGGACCTTTGTTGGCAAAGTAATGTTTCTGCTTTTTAATAAGCTGTCTAGGTTGGTCATAACTTTTTGTCCAAGGAGCAAGTGTCTTTTAATTTCATGGCTGCAGTCACCATCTGCAGTGATTTTGGAGCCCCCAAAAATAGTCTGTCACTGTTTCCACTGCTTTCCCATCTATTTGCCATGAAGTGATGGGACCAGATGCCCTGATCTTAGTTTTCTGAGTTGTTGAGCTTCCCTAGTGGCTCAGCTGGTAAATAATCCGCCTGCAATGCAGGAGACCTGGGTTTGATCCCTGGGCTGGGAAGATCCCCTGGAGAAGGGATTGGCTATCCACTCCAGTATTCTGGCTTGGAGAATTCCATGGACTGTGTAGTCCATGGGGTCACAAACAGTCAGACATGACCGAGTGACTGTCATTATCTCTCAAGAAGGCTTTTTTACCTTCCACTCTTCCACTGCATGTCTCCTTCCTTTCTCTTCCCCTTCATCTCTCTCCTTTCTTCTCTTTCTCCCAGGAAGAAATTCCTCACACACAGATATCCCCGAGGCCCTCTGTCCTCTGCATCTCCAGCTCCATCTCACTCCCATGCATGCTCTCTTCACCCCACATCAGGCCAAATGCCAAACTAAACCCTCTTCAGGATCCTTCCAATAACAAGTGATGAGCAAAATCACCATGACTCAAGGCCGGTGGAGAAGATGGAAGAGGAGCCTGACAATTTCCTCCCCACACAAACCACGTTAAGAATTCAGGTTAGACCCCTGCCTCCTCCGGTGTTTCTTCTGGACCAGGCTACCACCAGGGCTTTCTCTCCCTGAACTTCCCCTGAGCAGCTCCCGAGAGGAGGCTTCTCCTCCCGGTGACCACAGACGTGCCTCTAAACGTCTCCTACAGGTGTAGAGTTCACACGTGGGACTTCAACGTGAGAATTAACAGGAAGAGATAGTACTTTGGGATCAGGCAGATCCGACTAGACTCCCAACCCTCCACTTGCTCTGTGGCCTTAGATAAGTTGCTTTATATCTCAGAGCCTCGTTTTTCTTACAGCTATAAAATGGGATGATAATATTCCTCTCAACAGGGTCTACATAAGGATGAAGGGTAATGCACACAAAGCATAGAAGGCGTAATAGGCAACTAACAAATGGAATTAAAGCTAATGTTGTGCCCTTGTTGCTCCTGCTACCATATCTCCATCCTGTCTGCTCTAAGGAATCGAGTTCCTCATCCATGGGTCGTGTTCTGTGACTGCAGAGCTTACTGCACTGTACGCTGTCACTGTTACCTGATTACGCGTGAACAGAAGGTCTTCTCAAGGCCCCTCTTACTGATGGATCTAGCATCAAGACGTAGAATTGGCGGCAGTTATTCTCCCGAAAGGGGTGTGATAGAAAGTGTCCCCTCTGGGGTGGGGGAGAGACAGCTAGGAAGGGAGGGAGCCCCGTGGGGGCCTCAGACTAGTAACATGGAACTGAAAGATCTAGAGTCACACCATCCCACCTTGATTTTCAGCCACAGAAGGTCAGCACCCCTGACACTTGCGCTGTTCAAGGGTCAGCTGCACTGTTGCATCCTGGGTATGCTCAGAAGGCGGAAGGGAGATGGAGGCCAAGAAGGTGGCTCTGCTCTTCAGAGTGGTGCCAGGACGGCATTAGGCTCCTTCACAACTGCCAAGTCATCGATGTGTTCTAACGAGCACTGCTTTCACTCGTCTGAGACCACCTTCCTCTCTACCCCCTTCAGAAACCGCTCCAAACCTTACCACTCACTTCAAACCCCCACCTCAGATGATCTCACAGAAAATAATCTCAAAGACAAATAGGTGACCCAGCTTGGATTCTCTTAGCCCCCGCCCTCTACACCAACCACCATCCTATACAATGTTATCCTAACCGTCTGCTTCCAATACCCAAGGAAGAAATGTTTCTCCTCCTCTATAAGCACATTCTTCTTATCATTCCTGCTTTAATTTTTCCCATCAATTGTCCCTCGGCTTTGGACAGTCCCTCCCTCTCTACCGACTCTTCCACCTCTGAGAAACATGAGTAAGCTTCTCCTAACCTTGATGTCTTCTCCCATCCCTAAGAAGCTGCTGCCTGTTTTTTCCCCTTTTTAAAAAAAATTTTTATGTGGACCATTTTAAAAGATTTTATTGAGCTTGTTGCAATATTGCTTTGGTTTTATACTTGGTTTTTTGACTGCAAAGCATGTGGGATCTTAGCTCCCCAAGCAGGGATCGAACCTGCACTTCTGCATTGGAAGGCAAAGGCTTAATCACTGGACCACCAGGGAAGTCCCTCCCTCTTTTTTAAAACCAAGTATCTAGAAAGTTGTTCACTTTAAATGTATTTTAATTCTACCATTCATTCTCTATTCAACCCCCTAAATGCTCTCACCAAGAATACCTGTGAACTCCACATCACACAACCAAATGAACACTTTAATCACTTGCGTGAACGCTCGTCTTGCCCCAGCACTACCAGTAGCTCAATTATCAATTTTATTCTTATTCTAAATTACAACAATAGTAGAAGCTACAGAGCAGCAACTATAGTTGAAATTTCTTTAGGTCTTAAACATATAAACAAACAAGCAATCTATTCTACTCAGGCAAGAGTAGTTCTTGTATTTACCTATCAAAGATACCAGATCTGAAATCTGTAAGAGCCATCAAGACTCATCTAATCACTGTCAGAAGGATAGTTTTACAAAGGTTACACTGACATTTGCAATATATCCAAATTGTGCTATTAATAAAAATAGCAATAAGAGCCTTCATGGCGCCCCTTAGAGTTTATGAAACACTTCTGTCTTACTCATGATGATACTGAGATTTGGAGAGGTTAAGTAATTTGCCTAACGTTCCACAGTCGAAAAAGACAAGGATGCTTAGGTTACAGTTGGGTAAACCAGGTTTCCTAGTTTCCCATGGAACTGTAACAAAATTTCTAGAATACATATACAAATACACAGACAAAACAATGCATATGATACATAAAACTGGAACTCTCCATGCTAGCTACTCATGAAAATTGTTGAAGTCTATATGTAACATTTTCATTGTTCTGAAATTCCAATGAAAAAAAATTGACAAAAAGGCCACAGAAATGTGGCCCCAATTACACAGTTCCCTTCAGTTCAGTTGTTCATTCATGTCTGACTCTTTGTGACCCCATGGACTGCAGCACGCCAGGCCTCCCTGTGCATCACCAACTCCAGGAGCCTACTCAAACTCATGTCCATCGAGTCAGTGATGCCATCCAGCCATCTCATCCTCTGTCATCCCCTTCTTCTCCTGCCCCCAATCCCTCCCAGCATCAGAACCTTTTCAAGTGAGTCAGTTCTTCACATCAGGTGGCCAAAGTACTGGAGCTTCAGCTTCAACATCAGTCCTTCCAATGAACACTCAGGACTGATCTCCTTGCAGTCCAAGGGACCCTCAAGAGTCTTCTCCAACACCACAGTTCTAAACCATCAATTCTTCGGCTCAGCTTTCTTTATAGTCCAACTCTCACCTCCATACACGACTACTGGAAAAACCACAGCTTTGACTAGACGGACCTTTGTTGACAAAGTAATGTCTCTGCTTTTTAATATGCTGTCTAGGTTGGTCATAGCTTTTCTTCCAAGGAGCAAGTGTCTTTTAATTTCATGGCTGCAGTCACCATCTGCAGTGATTAAAAAGATAAAGTCTGTCACTGTTTCCATTGTTTTCCCATCTATTTGCCATGAAGTGATGGGACTGGGTGTCATGATCTTCGTTTTCTGAATGTTGAGTTTTAAACCAACTTTTTCCACTCTCCTCTTTGACTCTCATCAAGGAGATCTTTAGTTCTTTGCTTTCTGCCATCAGGGTGGTGTCATCTGCATATCTGCGGTATATGACCAACCTAGACAGCATATTAAAAAGCAGAGACATTACTTTGTCAACAAAGGTCCGTCTAGTCAAAGCTGTGGTTTTTCCAGTAGTCGTGTATGGAGGTGAGAGTTGGACTATAAAGAAAGCTGAGCCGAAGAATTGATGGTTTAGAACTGTGGTGTTGGAGAAGACTCTTGAG
>SJYQ01000488.1:225393-371203 GCA_006410935.1 Redunca redunca | reverse complement strand
GCCACCTCATGCGAAGAGTTGACTCATTGGAAAAGACTCTGATGCTGGGAGAGATTGAGGGCAGGAGGAGAAGGGGATGACCGAGGATGAGATGGCTGGATGGCATCACTGACTCGATGGACGCGAGTCTGAGTGAACTCCGGGAGCTGGTGATGGACAGGGAGGCCTGGCATGCTTCGATTCATGGGGTCACAAAGAGTCAGACACGACTGAGCAACTGAACTGAACTGAACTGAATTCTGCATTTATGTTAAATAAGCAGGGTGACAATATACAGCCTTGACGTACTCCTTTCCCTATTTGGAACCAGTCTGTTGTTCCATGTCCAGTTCTAACTATTGGTTCTTGACCTACATACAGATTTCACAGGAGACAGGTCAGGTGGTCTGGTATTCCCATCTCTTGAAGACTTTTCCACAGTTTGTTGTGATCCACACAGTCAAAGGCTTTGGCATAGTCAATAAAGCAGAAACAAATGTTTTTCTGGAACTCTCTTCCTTTTCCAGTGATCCAGCGGATGTTGGCAATTTGATCTCTGGCTCCTCAGTCAGTCAGTTCAGTTGCTCAGTCACATCTGACTCTTTGTGACCCCATGGACTGCGGCACACCAAGCCTCCCTGTCCATCACCAACTCCCGGAGTTTATACAAACTATGTCCATTGAGTCGGTGAGGCCATCCAACCATCTCACCCTCTGTTGTCCCTTTCTCCTCCTCCCTTCAATCTTTTCCATCATCAGGGCCTTTTCTAATGAGTAGTTTCTTCGCATCAGGTGGCCAAAATATTGGAGTTTCAGCTTCAGCATCAGTCCTTCCAATGAATATTCAGGACTGATTTCCTTTAGGATGGACTGGATGGATCTCTTTGCAGTCCAAGGGACTGTCAAGAGTCTTCTCCAACACCTCAGTTCAAAACCATCAACTCTTCAGCGCTCATCTTTCTTTATAGTCCAACTCTCATATCCATACATGACTACTGGAAAAACCACAACTTTGACTAGATGGAGCTTTGCTGGTTCCTCTGCCTTTTCTAAATCCAGCTTGAACATCTGGAAGTTCACGCAGTATATCTGAAAATTCAGAGTCCAACTTGGCAATGAGGAGGTTTGCTCCCAGGCAGATGGCAAACAAGGTTTCATTGTCCAAAGTCATATTGGGCAACTGGATACAGGGAGAACAAGACACACACAGACACTCACACAGAAGAGGTCTGCCAAACCTTCAGGCTTTAATTGTACAAACACACAAATCAAAGAAAGTGCTTGCCTGGAGATACTTCCTGGGACATGCAGCCTGCCCTTTATTTCACCAATACACCACTGTGTAAAATTATAGCATTCATGAGATCCTGATCTCTGTGAGTCCAAAGACTCATGAGAAGATGGGAAGTTCTCCGTTGTTATCTTTCATAAGCTGATGGGGTCTATGGTTACAAGGTGGCTGGCTGGAAGCTGAAGCTAAGAGGAACAGTCAAAGGAAGACCCTTGCTGACTTCTCCTTGACCTGAAGGTGGGTTTAAGAAGATCTGCACTGGGCAAATTGCATCTACTCTGTCACTTTAATCAAGAACCTCACTCTTTTATTTTCTAAAACACTGTAGTCATATGCGTAGTTCTCTCCAATCTCTCTCTTAACTGATAACCAGAGTGATTATAGTAAGATGACAATCTGACCTTGTCACACCTCTAAATGTATATTAAAATAAAACCTCCAATATATCATGGCTGCCTTCAGGATAATAAAGGCCAAATCCCTCAGTGCTGCATCTGAAGCTCCTCATCCTTTGGCTCCATTCTGTGTCTCACCCTGAATCCCACAGTTGGCCATGCCAGGTTATTTCAGACCTTACTCCCACGGGCATCATGTTCTCTCATGCCCCCATGCCTATACCAAAGCCAGACTTTTTGCTTGAAGTGCCCTTTCCCTTTGTCCCTTAGAAAAACTCATACAGTGCTGCAATGCTTCAGCTCAAATGTCACCTGGTCTAGACCACCCCACCCTCCTCCCCAAGAGAATCAGCTGCTGTATCTGCAATGTGCTCCTACAACCCCCGTGCTGACCGTTTCTCTGCTGCATTGTCCTCCACAGGTTACAAATATCTCTTTTCTTATCCGTTACCCCAACTAGATTTGATGGCAGGGTTAAAGTCTTATATACCTGTATATTCCCAGTATTACAAGGGGAACAGAAAAGATATTCCATATCAGTCAGTCAGTTCAGTTGCTCAGTCATGTCCGACTCTTTGTGACCCCATGAACTGCAGCACGCCAGGCCTCCCTGTCCATCACCAACTTCTGGAGGTTGCCTAAACTCATATCCATTGAATCGGTGATGCTATCCAATCATCTCATCCTCTGTCATCCCCTTCTCTTCCTGACTTCAATCTTTCCCAACATCAGGGCCTTTTTCCAATGAGTCAGCTCTTTGCATCAGGTGGCCAAAATATTGGAGTTTCAGCTTCAGCATCAGTCCTTTCAGTGAATATTCATAACTGATCTCCTTTAGAATGGACTGGTTGGATCTCCTTGCAGCCCAAGGGACTCTCAGGAGTCTTCTCCAACACCTCAGTTCAAAAGCATCAATTCTTCAGCACTCAGTTCTCTTATAGTCCAATTTTCACATCCATACATGACCACTGGAAAAACCATAGCCTTGACTAGATGGGCCTTTGTTGACAAAGTAATGTCTCTGCTTTTTAATATGCTGTCTAGGTTGGTCATAACTTTCCTTCCAAGGAGTGTCTTTTAATTTCATGGCTGCAGTCACCATCTGCAGTGATTTTGGAGCCCAAAAGAATAAAGTCGGCCACTGTTTCCCCATCTATTTGCCATGAAGTGATGGGACCAGATGCCATGATATTCGTTTTCTGAATCTTGAGCTTTCAGCCAACTTTTTCACTCTCCTCTTTCACTTTCATCAAGAGGCTCTTTAGTTCTTCACTTTCTGACATAAGGGTGGTATCATCTGCATATCTAAGGTTATTGATATTTCTCCCGGCAATCTTGATTCCAGCTTGTGCTTTCTCCAGCACAGCGTTTCTCATGATGTACTCTGCATAGAAGTTAAATAAGCAGGGAGACAACATACAGCCTTGACGTATTCCTTTCCCAATTTGGAACCATTCTGTTGTTCCATGTCCAGTTCTAACTGGTGCTTCCTGACCTGCATATAGGTTTCTCAAGAGGCAGGTCAGGTGGTCTGGTATTCCCATCTCTTTCAGAATTTTCCAGTTTATTGTTATCCACACAGTCAAAGGCTTTGGCATAGTCAATAAAGCAGAAATAGATGCAAGAACTCTCTTGCTTTTTCAATAATTGAGCAAATGTTGGCAATTTGATCTCAGGTTCCTGTGCCTTTTTCTAAAACCAGCTTGAACATACGGAAGTTCATGGTTAACATACGGAAGTTCATGGTTAACATATTGCTGAAGCCTGGCTTGGAGAATTTTGAGCATTTCTTTCCTAGCACGTGAGATAAGCGCAATTGTGTGGTAGTTTGAACATTCTTTGGCATTGCCTTTCTTTGGGATTGGAATGAAAAGTGACCTTTTCCAGTCCTGTGGCCACTGCTGAGTCTTCCAAATTTGCTGACATACTGAATACAGCACTTTCACAGCATCATCTTTTAGGATTTGAAATAGCTCCACTGGAATTCCATCACCTCCACTAGCTTTGTTTGTAGTGATTCTTCCTAAGGCCCACTTGACTTCACATTCCAGGATGTCTGGCTATAGGTGAGTGATCATACCATCACGATTATCTGAGTCTTGAAGATCTTTTCATGTATTCTTGCCACCTCTTCTTAATATCTTCTGCTTCTGTTTGGGCCATACCATTTCTGTCCTTTATTGAGCCCATCTTTGCATGAAATGTTCCCTTGGTATCTCTAATTTTCTTGAAGAGATCTCTAGTCTTTCCCATTCTATTGTTTTTCTCTATTTCTTTGCATTGATCACTGAGGAAGGCTTTCTTATGTCTCCTTGCTATTCTTTGGAACTCTACATTCAAATGGGTATAACTCTCCTTTTCTCCTTTGTTTTTCACTTCTCTTCTTTTCACAGCTATTTGTAAGGCTTCCTCAGGCAGCCATTTTGCTTTTTTGCATTTCTTTTTCTTGGGGATGGCCTTAGGTCTATTGAAAAATGACCATGCAGCACTTATGGAACCAAGGGCAGTGTGAAATCTATTGAGAAAATGCATCTGTAATATATAGGCATCTCTTTCCAACTATGTTACATTCCAGAACAAGTCACCGGAGTGGTAAAGTGATCTCACTTATCTGCTTCCAAACATTGGCCTATGGACCACACCCAATGTTGGATAAAGTTTTTACTAGGTCATGATAAAATCAGAATAAAGAAACATCTCGAGATTTTCTACAATTATTCCTTTCCTCCTAATGTTTTTTGTATTACAATATCTTTATTTTAGTGAGATAAATGAAGCAGTAGTAAATGGCAGTTTTGTTCAGATTTTGCTTACTTGTTAATGCCTTTACTTGGCAATCTAAAAATAAGCAAGTCAATATTGGTCTTTCTAACAGTCAGGGTCTCAGCAGGAAACAGAATTCACACCAGATGGTTCAAATAAGGAGATTTTAATGAAGGGATCACTCACAAAGCTGAGAGGGCTGGGAGAATAAACAAGGGTGGTGAGATGGCCAGAACGGTCAAGGCAAGGATACAATGTCCCTGGAGCATGGTGGGAGCTGAAGCCTTAGAGAAAATGCCACCCAGCAGAAGCCATGGGCTGAGTGGACATCACTACTCTTGACATGCAGCACTGAAGCAAAGTTTCTCTCGTCACCCCCCTAGTCTTCTGCCAGGGACTTCACCGGCCACATCCAACTGGCACCCAGCCAGCAAAGATGGCTAAATTGCAAGGCTTATGAGGGTCAGCCTGCTAGGCACAGAGAAGATCAGAGGTGGGCACAGAATGGATTGGGGGAAGGAGAAAAATGAGGAATAAGCTGCATTGTTCCCCTCAATTTTCACAAAAATTTTATTGAAGTATAGTTGATTTACAATGTTGTAAATTTCTGCTGTACAGAAAAGTGATTCTGTTATGCACATATATATATACTCCTTTAAACATTCTTTTACATTATGATTTTAACAGAATATTGAATATAGGTGATTAAACCAGTTAATAAAAAAGGAAATCAACCCTGACTATTCATTGGAAGGACTGATGCCAAAGCTAAAGCCCCAATATTTTGGGCCTCTGATATAAAAAGCCCACTCATGAGTCATATGGTAGGACTTTGTTGTTTATCCGCCCTACATATAATAGTTTGCATCTGCTAAATTCCTAATCTTTCCCTCTCCCACCCACCTTTGGCAACCACATATCTGTTCTCTGTATCTGTGGGTCTATTTCTGTTTTGTAGATATGTTCATTTCTGTTGTATTTTAGATTTCATTTATAACTGATATCATATATTTGCCTTTCTCTTTCTGACTTATTTGGCTTAGTATGGTAATCTCTAGGACTAACCATGTTGCTACAAATGGCATTTTTTTCATCTGTTTCTATGGCTGAGTAATATTCCATTGCATATATGTGTACTACTTCCTATTTATCCATTTCTCTCTCAATGGACATTTAAGTTGCTTCCATATCTTTGCTATTGTGAATACTGCTACTATGAACATCAGTTCAGTTCAGTTGCTCAGTCGTGTCTGACTCTGTGACCCCACAGACTGCAGCATGCCAGTTCTCTGTCCATCACCAACTGTAGGAGCTTACTCAAACTTATGTCCATTGAGTCAGTAATGCCATCCAACCATCTCATCCTCTGTTGTTCCCTTCTCCTCCCACCATCAATCTTTCCTAGCATCAGGGTCTTTTCAAATGAGTCAGTTCTTCACATCAGGTGGCCAAAGTATTGGCGTTTTAGCTTCAACATCAGTCCTTCCAATGAATATTCAGAACTGATTTCCTTTAGGATGGACTTGTATGATCTCCTTGCAGTTCAAGGGACTCTCAAGAGTCTTCTCCAACACCACGGTTCAAAAGCATCAATTCTTTGGAGCTCAGCTTTCTTTATAGTCCAACTCTTACATCCATACATGACTACTGGAAAAACCATAGCTTTGACTAGACGGACCTTTCTTGGCAAAGTAATGCCTCTGCTTTTTAATATGCTGTCTAGGTTGGTCATAACTTTTTTTCCAGGGAGCAAGCATCTTTTAATTTCATGGTGACTGCAGTCACCATCTGCAGTGATTTTGGAGCCCAAAAATATAAAGTCTGTCACTGTTTCCATTGTTTTCCCATCTATTTGCCACGAAGCGATGGGACCAGATGTCATGATCTTAGTTTTCTGAATGCTGAGTTTTAAGCCAACTTTTTCACTCTCCTATTTCACTTTCATCAAGAGGCTCTTTAGTTCTTATTCACTTACTGCCATAAGGGTGGTGTCATCCGCATATCTGAGGTTACTGATATTTCTCCTGGCAATCTTGATTTCAGCTTGTGCTTCATCCAGCTCAGCATGCTGCATGATATATTCTGCACATAAGTTAAATAAGCAGGGTGACAAATACAGCCTTGATGTACTCCTTTCCCAATTTGGAACCAGTCAGTTGTTCCATGTTCAGCTCTAACTGCTGCTTCTTGACCTGCATACAGATTTCTCAGGAGGCAAGTCAGGTGGTCTGGTATTCTCATCTTTTTAAGAATTTTCCCAGTTTGTTGTTATCCACACATTCAAAGGCTTTGGCATAGTCAATAAAGCAGAAACAGATGTTCTTCTGGAACTCTCTTCCTTTTTTGATGATCCTACAGATGTTGGCAATTTGATCTTTGGTTCCCCTGCCTTTTCTAAATCCAGCTTGGACATCTGGAGGTTCACGGTTCACAACTATTGAAGCCTGGCTTGGAGAATTTTGAGTGTTACTTTAAGCATGTAAGATGAGTCCAATTGTGCGGTAGTTTGAGTATTCTTTAGCATTGCCTTTCTTTGAGATTGGAATGAAAATTGACCTATTCTAGTCCTGAAGCCACTGCTGAGTTTTCTGTATTTGCTGGCATATTGAGTGCAGCATGATCTTTTAGGATTGGAAAATAGCTTAACTGAAATTCCATTGCCTCCACTAATTTTGTTCATATAGTGTTGTCTCCTAAGGCCCACTTGACTTCGCATTCCAGGATGTCTGGCTCTAGGTGAGTGATCACACCATCATGATTATCTAGCTCATGAAGATCTTTTTTGTATAGTTCTTCTGTGTGTTCTTGCCACCTCTTCTTAATATTTTCTTCTTCTGTTAGGCCCATACTATTTCTATCCTTTATTGTGCCCATCTTTGCATAAATATTTCCAAATAATTTCCAAACAGGAAACGGAGTACATCAAGGCTGTATATTGTCACCCTGTTTATTTCTTATATGCAGAGGACATCATGAGAAATGCTGGGCTGGAGGAAGCACAAGCTATAATCAAGATTGCCAGGAGAAATATCAATAACTTCAGACATGCAGATGACACCACCCTTATGGCAGAAAGTGAAGAACTAAAGAGCCTCTTGATGAAAGTGAAAGAGGAGAGTGAAAACGTTGGCTGAAAGCTCAACATTCAGAAAACTAAGATCATGGCATCCGGTCCCATCACTTCATAGCAAATAGATGGGGAAACAGTGGCTGACTTTATTTTTCTGGGCTCCAAAATCACTGCAGATGGTGACTGCAGCCATGAAATTAAGACACTTACTCCTTGGAAGGAATGTTATGACCAAACTAGACAGCATACTAAAAAGCAGAGACATTACTTTGTCAACAAAGATCCATCTAGTCAAGGCTATGGTTTTTCCAGTGGTCATGTATGGATGTGAGAGTTGGACTGTGAAGAAAGCTGAGTGCTGAAGAATTGATGCTTTTGAACTGAGGTGTTGGAGAAAACTCTTGAGAGTCCTTTGAACTGCAAGGAGATCCAACCAGCCCATCCTAAAGGAGATCAGTCCTGGGTGTTCTTTGGAAGGACTGATGTTGAAGCTGAAACTCCAATACATTGGCCACCTGATGCAAAGAGCTGACTCATTTGAAAAGACCTTGAGGCTGGGAAAGATTAAGGGCAGGAGGAGAAGTGGATGACAGAGGATGAGATGGTTGGCTGGCATAACTGATTCAATGGACATGGGTTTGGGTGGACTCCAGGAGCTGGTAATGGACAGGGAGGCCTGATGTGCTGCGGTTCATGGGGTCACAAGGAGTCAGACATGACTGAAATGAATTGAACTTGCATGAAATGTTCCCTTGGTATCTCTAATTTTCTTGAAGAAATCTATAGTCTTTCCCATTCTGTCGTTTTCTTCTATTTCTTTGCCTTGATCACTGAGAAAGGCTTTCTCATCTCTCCTTGCTATTCTTTGGAACTCTGCATTCAAATGGGTATATCTCTCCTTTTCTCCTTTGCCTTTCACTTCTCTTCTTTTCACAGCTATTTGTAAGGCCTCCTCAGACAGCCATTTTGCTTTTTTGCATTTCTTTTCCTTGGGAATGCTCTTGATCACTGCCTCCTGTACAATGTCACAAACTTCCATAGTTCTTCAGGTACTCTGTCTATCAGATCTAATCCCTTGAATATATTTCTCACTTACACTGTAAGGGATTCAATTTATCTCATACCTGAATGGTCCAATGGTTTCCCTACTTTCTTCAAGTTAAGTCTGAATTTGGCAATAAGGAGTTCATGATCTGAGCCACAGTCAGCTCCCAGTCTGGTTTTTCTGACTGAATAGAGCTTCTTCATCTTTGGCTGCAAAGAATATAATCAATCTGATTTTGATGTTGACCATCTGGTGATGTCCACGTGTAGAGTCTTCTGTTGTGTTGTTGGAAGAGGGTGTTTGCTATGACCAGTGCATTCTGTTGGCAAAACTCTATTAGTCTTTGCCCTGTTCATTCTGTAATCCATGGTCAAATTTGCCGTGACTCCAGTTATCTTCTTGACTTCCTACTTTTGCCTTCCAGTCCCTATATTGGAAAGTACATCTTTTTTGGGGTGTTAGTTCTAGAAGGTCTTGTAGGTCTTCATAGAACTGTTCAACTTCAGCTTCTTCAGCATTACTGGTCGGGGCATAGATGTGGATTACTATGATACTGAATGGTTTGCCTTGGAAATGAACAGAGATCATTCTGTCATTTTTGAGACTGCATCCAAGTACATGCATTTTGGACTGTCTTGTTGACTATGATGGCTACTCCATTTCTTCTAAGGGATTCTTGCCCACAGTAGTAGGTGTTACAGTCACCTGAGTTAAATTCACCCTTTCCAGTCCATTTTAGTTCACTGATTCCTAAAATGTTGATGTTCACTCTTGCCATCTCTTGTTTGACCACTTCCAATTTGCCTTGATTCATGGACTTAACATTCCAGGTTCCTATGCAATATTGCTCTTTACAGCATCGGACTTTACTTCCATCACCAGTCACATCCACAACTGGGTGTTGTTTTTGCCTTGGCTCAATCTCTTCATTCTTTCTGGAGTTATTTCTCCACTGATCTCCAGTAGCATATTGGGCACCTACTGACCTGGGGAGTTCATCTTTCAGTGTCCTATCTTTTTGCCTTTTTATACTGTTCATGGGGTTCTCACAGCAAGAATACTGAAGTGATTTGCCATTCCCTTCTCCAGTGGACCATGTTTTGTCAGAACACATGGGTATATACATCCATTCCCCTCAGTTTCTTAACTGGCCCATGAAAATTAAATCTTGGCCATCCCTGATCTAGTGGACTGAGCACCCAAAAGAAAAACAGAGTCTTGGATTCTGCCATGGCGTCAGTCACCTGGTTATATCCAGCTCTTTGCAACCCCATGGACTGCAGCACATCAGGTAGCCCAAGTATTAGAACTTCAGCTTCAGCCTCAGTCCTTCTAATGAATAGTCAGGGTTGAGTTCCTTTAGGATTGACTGGTTTGAACTCCTTGTTGCCCAAGGGATTTTTAAGACTCTCCAGGACCACAGTTTGAAAGTACCAATTCTTTGGCACTCAGTATTCTTTATGGTTCAAGTCAGACACCCATACATGACTACTGGAAAAGCCACAGATTTGTTGGCAAAGTGATGTCTCTGCTTTTTAATACACTGTCTAGGTTTACGATAGCTTTTCTTCCAAGGAGCAAGTGTCTTTTAATTGCATGGCTACAGTTACCATCCACAGTAAGGCATATATATGGAAATTAGAAAAACAGTACTGATGAACTTGTTTGCATAGAACGAATGGAGACACAGACATAGAGAATGGACTTGCGGACATAGCAGGGGAAGGAGATGGCGGGATGAGGTGAGAACATAGCATTGATATATATATGGACTAGATAGTTGGTGGGAAGCTGCTGTACAAGACAGGGAGCCCAGCCTGGCTCTTTGTAACGACCTAGAGGGGTAGCATGGAGAGGGGTGGGAAGAAGGCTTAAGATATATATGTATAGTTATGACTGATTCAAGTTGTTGTTTGGCAGAAACCAACACAACATTGTACAGCAATTATTCTGCTATTAAAAATAAAAAGAGTAAAAACAAACAAACAAACAAAAATAAGACTGATTGATGAATGAAGAAAATAGTGTGTGTGTATATATATATATACACACACACATACACACACACACACACACACACACACACACACACAGGAATTCCCTGGTGGCTCAGACGGTAAAGCATCTATCTACAATGTGGGAGACCTGGGTTCAAGCTTATACAACAGTGGAAACAGTGTCAGACTTTGTTTTTTTAGGCTCCAAAATCACTGCAGATGGTGACTGCAGCCATGAAATTAAAAGATGCTTACTCCTTGGAAGAAAAGTTATGACCAACCTAAAGAGTATATTCAAAAGCAGAGACATTACTTTGCCGACTAAGGTCTGTCTAGTCAAGGCTATGGTTTTTCCTGTGGTCATGTATGGATGTGAGAGTTGGACTGTGAAGAAGGCTGAGCACCGAAGAATTGATGCTTTTGAACTGTGGTGTTGGAGAAGGCTCTTGAGATCCCTTGGACTGCAAGGAGATCCAACCAGTCCATTCTGAAGGAGATCAGCCCTGGGATTTCTTTGGAAGGAATGATGCTGAAGCTGAAACTCCAGTACTTTGGCCACCTCATGAGAAGACTCATTGGAAAAGACTCTGATGCTGGGAGGGATTGCGGGCAGGAGGAGAAGGGGACGACCCAGGATGAGATGGCTGGATGGCATCACGGACTTGATGGACGTGAGCCTGAGTGAACTCTGGGAGATGGTGATGAACAGGGAGGCCTGGCGTGCTGCGATTCATGGGGTCGCAAAGAGTCGGACATGACTGAGTGACTGAACTGAACTGATATATATATACATACACAATAGAATATTATTCAGCCTTTAAAAAAGAAGGAAACTGGCCATTTGTGACAACATGGATGAGCCTGGAGGATATTATGCTAAATCAAACAAGCAAGACAAAGAAAAGCAAATATTGCATGATATCATTTCATGCAAAGATGGGCACAATAAAGGTCAGAAATGGTATGGACCTAAAACAAGCAGAAAATATTAAGAAGTGGCAAGAATACATGGAAGAACTATATAAAAAAGATCTTCATGACCCAGATAACCACAATGGTGTGATCACTTACCCAGAGCCAGACATCCTGGAATGTGAAGAAAAGGGGGCCTTAGGAACCATCACTATGAACAAAGCTACTGGAGGTGACAGAATTGCAGTTGAGCTATTTCAAATCCTAAAAGATGATGCTGTGAAAGTGCTGCACTCAATGTGCCAGCAAAATTGGAAAACTCAGCAGTGGCCACAGGACTGGAAAAGGCTGGTTTTCTTTCTAATCCCAAAGAAAGGCAATGCCAAAGAATGTTCAAACTACTGCACAATTACACTCATCTTTCATGCATTGGAGAAGGAAATGGCAACCCACTCCAGTGTTCTTGCCTGGAGAATCCCAGGAACGGGGGAGCCTGCTGGGCTGCTGTCTATGGGGTCACACAGAGTCGGACACGACTGAAGCAACTTAGCAGCAGCAGCGGCACATGATGGCAAAGTAATGCTCAAAATTCTCCAAGCTAGGCTTTAACAATACATGAACTGATAACTTCCAGATGTTCAAGCTGGACTTAGAAAAGGCAGAAGAATCCGAGATCAAATTGCCAACATCTGCCGAATGATATAAAAAGCAAGAGAGTTCCAGCAAAACATCTACTTCTGCTTCGTTGCCTAAACCAAAGACTTTGACTGTGTGCATAACAACAAATTGTGGAAAATTCTTCAAGAGATGGGAATACCAGACTACCTGACCTGCCTCCTAAGAAATCTGTATGCAGGTTGAGAAGCAACAGTTAGCACTGAACATGGAACAACAGACTGGCTCCAAATCAGAAAGGAGTATGTCAAGGTTGTATATTGTCATCCTGCTTATTTAACTAATATGCAGAGTACATCATGAGAAATGCCAGGCTGGATGAAGCACAAGCTAGAATTAAGGCTGCTGGGAGAAATATCTTATAACCTCAGATACGCAGATGGCACCACCCTTATGGCAGAAAGTGAAGAGAAACTAAAGACCCTCTTGATGAAAATGAAAGCAGAGAGTGAAAAGGTTGGCTTAAAACTCAACATTCAGAAAACTAAGATCATGGTACCCGGTCCCATCACTTCATGGCAAATAGACGGGAAAACAGTGGAAACAGTGACAGGCTTTATTTTGGGGGGCCCCAAATCACTGCAGATGGTGACTGCAGCCATGAAATTAAAAGACGCTTGCTCCTTGGAAGGAAAGCTATGACCAACCTAGACAGCATGCAGACATTACTTTGCCAACAAAGGTCCGTCTAGTCAAAGCTATGGTTTTCCAATAGTCATGTATGGATGCTGGAATATAAAGAAAGCTGAGTGCCGAAGAATTGATGCTTTTGAACTGTGGTGTTGGAGAAGACTCTTGACAGTCCCTTGGACTGCAAGGAGATCATACCAGTCAATCCTAAAGGAAATCAGTCCTGAATATTCATTGGAAAGACTGATGCTGAAACTCCAACATTTTGACCACCTGATGCAAAGAACTGACTCATTAGAAAAGACCCTGATGCTGGGAGAGATTCAAGGCAGGAGGATATGGGGACGACAGAGGATGAGATGGTTGGATGGCATCATCCAACTGACTTGATGGACATGAGTTTGAGCAAGCTCCGGGAGTTGGTGATGGACAGGGAAGCCTGGTGTGCTGCATTCCATGGGGTCGCAAAGAGTCAGACATGACTGAGCGACTGAACTGAACTTATATGTGGAGCATTTTTTTAAAATAGCCAAACTCACAGTAACAGAGTAGAACAGTGGTTTCCAAGGGCAGCAAGGGGAGTGCTGTGGGGAGTTATTATTTAAGCAGTTATGAGTTCCAGTTTTATAAGATGAAAAGAGTTCTAGAGATGGATGGTAATGAAGAGTGTACAACACAATGGTACTTGATGTCAATGAACTGTGTACTTCAAAATGGCCACGATAAGTTTTATGTTATGTATCTTTTACCACAACATAAAAGAAAATTTAAAAATAAACAGAATAAAACTTCATTATCTCCTTTTCATGTATTTTACTGTGTGTGTCAGTCGCTCAGTTGTGTCCGACTCTTTGCAACTCCATGGACTGTAGCCCCCTTTGTGCATGGAATTCTCCAGGTAAGAATACTGGAGTGGGTTGCCATTCCCTTCTCTGGGGGATCTTCTCATCTCACAGATCAAAACTCGGTCTCCTGCACTGCGGGCAGATTCTTTACTGTCTGAGCCACCAGGGAAGTCCAGGTATTTCACTACTGGAGGAAACTAAGAACCAGTGGCAGACTGTGGACACTTAGTACTATCATCATTGTTATCACTATTGTATTAGTCAACCAAAATTGAGACTCTGTGGTGGCCTAGGGCTAAACACAGAACATTCTCCTGGGAATATTACCCATTTTTATGGCATTCCTTCAGTTTGTTTTTCCAGACATTCACAAATGAATCATAATAATCATGAACACCACAACTGTTTCCATCAACAACCAGTAACCCACGTGTTCCATCACCCATTCTCGGTTTGGCCAGCTGGCTGACCATGAATACCTGCATATCTGCCTGTGAGATGTGCTACAAGAGTGGGTTGCTCCAAGCCTGTTCTGAATACCCTTCCTTTTGCCTGGAGCACAG
This sequence comes from Redunca redunca, assembly GCA_006410935.1. Classification (NCBI taxonomy): domain Eukaryota; kingdom Metazoa; phylum Chordata; class Mammalia; order Artiodactyla; family Bovidae; genus Redunca; species Redunca redunca. The sequence continues at coordinate 357,038 of SJYQ01000488.1, read as the reverse complement.
ATAATCACAGAATTTCCAGTGAGGCTTTTGGAGACCATGGCTGAGGTCAGAGTCGTTGAGTTTAGTGACATACTAGAGATCTTCTTTCATCCTAGAGATGCAAAGACCTTAAGCAGAAATAGGGCAGCAGGAAGAAGACAGACACTGAAGCCAGAGAAACCGGAAGTCAAATCCAGCTTCCCCACTTACTAGGTGTAAGACTTTGGGAAGTCACTTCATGTGAGGGAGCCTCAGCAAAGTAGCAAGATAACTTCTGCCTTAAGGGATTGTTGTAGAAATCGGTAAGATAGTGTGAGTAAAGCCCCGGTCAGGCGTCTCATACATAGCAGATCCTCAGTAAGTAAGGATGACATGCAGAGCTCAGACTTGTGGTTGCCAGGGAGGTGGGGAGGAAGGAGAGGGATAGACTGGGAGTTTGGGGTTGGTAGATATAAACTATTACATTTTGAATGGCTAAACCACAAGGTCCTACAGTACTTCACAGGGAACTACATCCAGCCCCCTGGGATAAACCATAATGAAAATGAGTATCAAAAAATAACGTATATGTTTATAACCGAGTTGCTGTGCTATACAGCTGTTTTTTACAGTTGATTTATAACACTGTAAGTCAACTATACTTCAGTTAAAAAAAAAAAAAAAAAACAAGTATGATCAGGAGGAGGAAGAGGAGGATAGCCTATGATGTCCCTAAACCAAAGGGGTGGCTGAGGATAGAAACATCTAAAGTGGATGAATCTAAGACTTGGCTTACTCTTCAGCCAGGAATCAGTGTTGATCAGTGAGTGCTCCTTAAGCTGTAGTGAACTACTCCTTGTCTGCCAAGCACATCTCCCTCTTTCTGGGGACAGCATCCCCTTTCTAATATAGGAACGGTGCCTCTCCTTTCTCCAACCACCTACTCTAGTGGATTTGGCCAGTCACACTTCCCACCCCACCACAGGCCACACAAAAGACCACGGGACTCAGCCAGACCAATCAGTCCATCCCCAGGATTTGCCAAACTGCAAACAAGATTTTCTTTCCCGGACTCCAAGCTAAAAAAATATGGCCTAGCTCTGGCCTGAGCCTTGGAATATACAGTTTAGACCTGCTTTCAGAGAAATATGACTTTGATAGCAAGTATCTGAAAGGGTCTTGGTGTCCTAGTTGACCCCAAACTTCAGCTGTTTGTTTCCCTGCCTCTCTTCCAGTGGCCCATGAGCCCCTCCAAGTTGTGGATCTCATTTCATCTACATTTGCCACCCACTAAGGGCTCAATGAATGTTTGCAGAAATAAAATTAAATAAGCATCTAGAAAACAAAACAGAAACATGTAATATAAAACTCACACACTCTTCACAGACGCAGGAGGTTTGATTTAGCATTACTCCCCACCTCCGCACCAGTTAACTGAGCCTAAAACATGTGGAAATCACACTATTTACCCACAAAATAGTTACACTGTGTCCCCCACAGACACATACACACTCCAAAGGGCTCAATGAGTTTATAAGCCAATAAAAGAGCATTTTTATTTTTTTTTTCCTCTTCTCCTTTGTCAGAGCATCTCCTGGTCTGGAAGGAAGAAGGAAGATAAACAGCAGACCCTGAGCGCTTTTGAAGCACTCCTTGGAAGAAAAGTTATGACCAACCTAGATAGTATATTCAAAAGCAGAGACATTACCTTGCCGACTAAGGTCCGTCTAGTCAAGGCTATGGTTTTTCCTGTGGTCATATATGGATGTGAGAGTTGGACTGTGAAGAAGGCTGAGCGCCGAAGAATTGATGCTTTTGAACTGAGGTATTGGAGAAGACTCTTGAGAGTCCCTTGGACTGCAAGGAGATCCAACCAGTCCATTCTGAAGGAGATCAACCCTGGGATTTCTTTGGAAGGAATGATGCTGAAGCTGAAACTCCAGTACTTTGGCCACCTCATGGGAAGATTTGATTCATTGGAAAAGACTCTGATGCTGGGAGGGATTGGGGGCAGGAGGAGAAGGGGACGACCCAGGATGAGATGGCTGGATGGCATCACGGACACGATGGACGTGAGTCTGAGTGAACTCCGGGAGATGGTGATGGACAGGGAGGCCTGGCGTGCTGCAATTCATGGGGTCGCAAAGAGTCGGACACGACTGAGCGACTGAACTGAACTGAACTATCAACAAAGGATCTTCTAAATCAATTCACCACCAGAAACGGAATGCAGGCACTTCACAGAAACATCTCAAAAGAAACACAGAGAAAGGCTCTCTGAAGGCGGAAGCAGGACATGTTTCCACTCTGAAGATGGAAATGGAAGACTGTGCCCGCAAACCTTTCCCAGGGTCAGTGGGGCACGACAGCTCCACGGCCATTTCAGCACAAGTCATGCAAAGAAGGCCAGAACGCTTTCTCCGGGCCACACGGGGAGTTGTCATTCCAAGCATGAAAGTCAGATTTCCCAGACATCCACCCAGATCCATCCCTCCACCCAGATCCACCCCTCCACCCAGACGTCCTATCGTTTCTACCAGCACCAGGCCCACGATGCAGTGACCGCCAGCAGAGGAGTAAGGGGCACCAAGAGGCACCAAGTTGAGCACCTGTCAGTACCATCTGTAGATTCCACAGACCGAGGGGACAGAGGCAGCCTCAAACCCCGCTGAATCTAAAGAGTAGGGGTGTCAGACAGGGACTCACAATGTCAACTGACCTCCCTCCCTAGGGGAGGTGCCTGTGGGGGCTTGGTGTACCCGCTTAGCTTTCCAGACCCAAAAATATGATTCTGCCCAGGTACCTTGAGCTGATCAAGTTCCTAAGAACTCATGTTCCAACTAAACTCATGAGACTGATGTTTACAGCAAAATGGCTTTCTTTTGCAATAGACCATCTTTAGGGCAGTTTTAGATTCACAACAAAAGTGAGTGGGAAAAAATGGCCATTTTTAAATTAGTAACTGGGGTCAATAAATATGCTTTGAGTTTCTACTATGAGCCATGTGCTACTTGGAAATGGAGCAAATAAGATTTCACTGTTCTGACACCAAGTTGCTCACAGTAGGTGAAAGAGAAAATAAAGTGAGGATTACAAGAGAAGGTAATAAGGATTCATACAAAGGTGAGCAGACAGTGTTACCGTAATACAGATGATAGGCCGCTAGACATGCCGAGGGACCAAGGAAGTCATTTAGGAGATGTAATGCCTATCCTGGGTTTTGAAGAATGCATAGGAGTTTTCCAGGTAAGTGAGGACACCCAGGACACTCACTGATGTTTGATGTTATGAACCCTTCTTGCCCAAGCTCACAGCCAAAGGAGCTTAACAAAAATTCCCTCCAGTTACCTTCTCTAAATCCAGGAAGTCCTCTACATTCATCTTTAAAGTTTGGTCCCTTAGGGGCTTGAGATTAACAAACACATACTACCATAGATAAAACAGATAACCAACAAGGACATGCTGTATAGCACAGGGAACTCTACTCAATACTCTATAATAACCTATACGAGAAAAGAATCTGAAAAAGCATGAATGTATGTTACAACTGAATCACCATGCTGCACACTCAAAACTAACAACATTGTGGATCAACTAAACTCCAATCAAATTTTCAAAATGTACAAAATAACCTTCTGCCCTAATTTTTTACTTTCTTCCGTTGTAAATTCAACCTCTCTTCAGCCCTTTCAGAGGGACTGGGTGGTTTCCACACTTTGATTCAGTTTCTGCCTCACACGCTGTCTCTCTTATCACTTCTCTCTGCCCTATCCACTGGAACATTTGGACATGATGTGCTGCCTCCCAAGGCATTATGCCTGAGTCCCTCCTCCACGGCCTTTACTGGCTTAGCAACGAGGAGACTGGACCATTGCAGACAGTGGGAACGATGTACAGTGTCTCAGACCCCCTAGTCAGGTTGAGGACAATGGCTCCAAGCCCATAGAATTCAAGATCCTAAGAGTGAGTCCTCCAGGTTGTAGCCGAAACCTCATGAAATGTCACATCATCCCAGATAGGAAGGTGACGAGAGAGGACATTCTCGACATACCTGGACACTGTTGATCTTAATTCAATGTGAACATCTCTAATGTTTGTTAAGTGAACAGATCTAAGGACCGCCCCTCGAGCTTTTTTCTTATGAAGAGAGCCAAGCTTAGCCATTCTGCACTGATGTTTATAACCGTTCCTCTTATCTTTGAGGACCTTCCGCCATCATGTCTGACACGTTATTCAACACAATTAAAATAAGTCATTTCACCAATAATCTCTGTAGCTTCCTCCCATTCCTTTTCATTTCCCCAGAGTGAAGTCTTTTCTCAAAGCCAGCCCCTGCCTCAGCCCAACCTTATGCCCATCTATAAAGATACACAGACTTGTTCCGTGAATTAGAGTCTCATTTTCCCATCTGGATTGTGAGCTCCAAAAAGGCTAGAGCCACATCTTCAGACTTTTTGTGTGTGCCATGCAATGTGGAATGAGTCACTTAGCCTCTCTGTAAAACTGGGGGAAATAATACAATCAACCTCAGAGGGTCCCTAGAAGCATGACATGAAACCATGTATAAAAAGCCCCAGCATGGCATAAAATAAGTATTCAAAACATATTTGCTATTATCATTAATATAATTATCTGGATTTTAGATCCTGCATCAATTGAATAATAACAAAGTAGGTAGCCCATTGGGTTGCAGTAAGTAAATGAGATGATGCATACAAGGACCTAGCATCGTGCCTGGCACACAGTAGGCTCTTTATCCATGGAGGCAATTAATCCTGATGCCCTAGGTAATTGCTTCCTGGCTTGTACACCAAAAGAACTAAGTCTGTACTTGGAAGTGGAAGATCTGAATAGCATCAATCTTTTATTTCGTGAAAATTCACTCCACAGAATAGTGACTCAGGGGCAGAGAGGGAGATGGAAAGCTACGCCCTGTGAGTGAAATCAGTCTCTTTCTTTGACACAATAGACATTAACGAGCACTTACTAAGTGTCAAGGTAGAACTTGGTGATGTGATATATTACTTTGTGGCAACAGCTTGAAATATCAAACTCTCTTTTTTCTCTCTAGCTTATTCCTCACCCAAATTATCAAAGGCTACATCCAGTGAAGACTATACAAGGTGGTGTAGGCATGGGTAAAAGTGCCAGAAGAAGTGACATCCTAAGACAAAAAGCAAGATGGGGAAGAGAAACTAGAAGGGGGTATGTTAGCCTCCTAGTGCTACCATTACAGATTACCACAGGCTGGATGACTTAAAACGACAGGATATATGCCCTCAGACTTCTCAACGATAGACATCCAAAATCAGGGTATCCGAAGGGCCAGGATCCCTCTGAAGACGCAAGGGCAGAGTCCTTCCTTGGCTCTCCAAGCTTCTGGGAGCTGTGGGGGTTCCTTGGCTTGTGGCAGCATCACCCCAATCTCTGTCTCCATCTTCACATGGCCTTCCTCCCTGCGTGTGTCCTCTCCTCTTCCCACAAGGACATCAGTCACTGGATGCAGAACCCACCCTCACCCAATATGAAAGTGTTAGTCGCTCAACTGTATCTGACTCTTTGCAGCCCCACAGACTGTAGCTGGCCAGACTCCTCTGTCCATGGAAGTCTCCAGGCAAGAATACTGGAGTGGGTTTCCATTCCCTTCTCCAGGGCATCTTTCTGACCCAGGGATTGAACCTGGCTCTCCTACACTGCAGGCAGATTCTTTATCCCTAGGGGCTTGCCTGGTGGCTCAGACAGTAAAGAATCTGCCTAAAATGCAGGAGACCCAGGTTCAATCCCTGGGTTAGGAAGATCCCCTGGAGAAGGGCATGGAACCCACTCCAGTGTTCTTGCCTGGAGAATTCCATGGACAGAGGAGCCTGGTGGGCTACTATCCTTGGGGTCACAAAGGGTTGGATACGACTGAGTGACTAACACTTTCATATTGGGTTAGAGTGGGCCCTACATCCAGTGACTGATGTCCTTATGGAAAGAGGATTGAGTTACTGACACTAACCTAATATACTCTCATCTTAACTAATCACATATGCAAAGACACTATTTCCAAATGAAGTCACATGCACAGGTACCTAGGTAGTTCTGGGACTTGAATAGATCTTTGGGGGACACGATTATAACCCATTACGGATGGTGTCTTCAAAACTAAAGCAGAATTCAGTGATTTGCAGGATCAGACTTCGGTGCTTGGTCCTACCCCCCACTCGTCCTCCGCATCTCCACTCACAGAGAGGAAGCTCAGTGTGCACCCTCTGACTCTGGGTGCTGCCAAGAGGAGTGAGGGTGGCTCTGGAAAGTGAGATGAGGACCTGTTTTCTCTGGAATTTCTGGGGGATTTCACAGGATGTTTGCCCTAGCCCACCCCCATGGATTCTGGAAATTTTGAAATCAGGGCAAAGAGAACATCGCTGCAGAGCCTACTGGAAAGTGTTCATCGTTCCTTCCATTCATCCATCCATCTACCCGTTTACAGCACAGAGGCTCCAGAGACAGGACAGGCTTCCTGAATTGAACCCAAGACTTACTGGATATGTGCCATGAATGAAGCACTTAATTTCCTAAGTCTCAGTGTTCCCCTTCTGTAAAACGGAAATAATAATAGTAATGACCTCACAGGCTTACTTGGTAGGAAAAAAAACAATTCCTGTGTATAGTGCCTGGCACAGAATGAGCATCACTACATGCGAGCTGCTACTATGATGACGTCGACTATGATGATGGTGAGAGACTGCAGGATATCTGCACGAAGGTGAAGGATAGAGATGCATAAAGCAAACTGCAGATGGAGACCACCAGACGACAGGTCAGAGCCAGCCTGCATAACCTGGGCGGGGGCTACTGCATCTGCTACGGGGCTCCGTGAAGGTCTGCTGGTTCCTCAAAGGGAGGAAGACATCATGCCGCATCCTTTGAGTTTCCCGTTTACGTGGGTCAACTACACACCTGCAAATACACCTTGAAGGGATCTGGGGAGCCCTCCTTTTCAGCAGCCTTTTTTTTTTAAGCATCCTTCTCCAGGTTTGCTCCCTCAGTCACCTGTCAACGTGTCACTTCCCTTCAACCTTCCCTCTAATGCATTTGCTAAAAAACAATTTCCAAACTCTCCTTGTTACCAGGAGAGATGCTGAGACAGAAAGGAGGGAGAGCTAGAAAAGCTACCGACTCTCTTTGAGGAGTCAAAGAGTCTAGCATGTCCCTTTCCTTAACACTCTGCCTTTGACAGACACTGGGGGCCTGTTTATAAATCTTTAACGTGAGCCAGTGATCCTTTTCCAAAACCTCCACCTGCAGACCAGCATCAGCCTCTGAAATGACGACCGTGGGTCTGTTTGGTGGCACCTTCTCGGGAGTCTTAATGAGCAACCTTTCAAGGGCTGTGGTGGGAGCCCTGATTCATGAGAGGGAAGATGCGAGAGAATGAAGGCTCCCCAGACCCCCACACCCACTCCCACTCTCCTGCTCAGATTAGCGCCTTCTTCTTGCTACTTTCTGAAGATACCAGCTCACTCTCATCTCCATCCTCTGCCCGGGCCCAGGACTGTTTCCTCCTCATGCCAACTGACATTTGAATTGACAGCATTAAGGAAGAGCAGTGGGAAGAAAGACAGACCAAAAATTCTTCAGTGGGTTTTGACGATTCTGTTTCTTTCAGACTACCAGAACTGTGCACGTGGAAAAACCAAAATACAGAAAAGCAAAGTATCTCCATAGATGGTCAACGTACGTCGATGCATACATGTCTGATGACCCCTCGCATCTCATCAGACACCACTGGTGACATCAGATGCTAAATTATTAAAGTAACAAAAATTCAAGGTGGCCACAGCCCCTCCCAGAGACTCAGAAAGAGCAACTGCATCCCTAATAAGATGCATCCTCAGGCATCAGGCCTTGACCTGCTTACTGAGCTCTCAGCAGCCCATCCTGCTCAGCAAGACCTCTGCAGCTCAAAGGTGACAGAGTCTACAATCGCAAGGGCAGGGTCAGCTCTGGTGGTCACCCTGGTCCCTCCAACTGGCCAAGCTCAGACTTGGCCTCTTCCTGTGGAGACAAGAAAACTACACGAATCTTTTCACTTGGTCACACCCCGGGGATGGAGCCTGCAGCACAAACGTGCTCGGAGTTAAGCCAGCCAGACAAATTAGCTAACAGGCAGGGAGAACAGAGGCCAGGGCCACCTGTGCAGGCAACCTGCCATTAGGCAGGCTCTTGACACATCAGGGCTGAGGGACCACAGCCCAGGGGGCAGGACCATGTGCCTGGCCAGGCCTGAATCTGCCCTGTGCGCCCGTGGCCTGGGCCAGGCCTCTGCTCCCACCAGCATCAGCAGAGCTGGAGGAATTGCAGGCACCTTCGCCACTGCTGGGAGTAATTGAGCAATAGCCTCCCAGCAGGCTGAATCGCAATGTGTTCCTGAGGAAATTATATACTTTTAACCTCTAAAACAATATAATTTGAAGGTGAATGTATTTTTCCTCAATAGTTACAGGGCCTCTTATTTTCTGTAAAGATCTGGGGTGGGAGGTTATTTTGCTGCCCCTCTATTTTGTATTTAAAGAGATACCTACAATGAATTCACCTCCAAATGTAAGTTTTGGCAGAGGAGTGTTTAGAATGCCTCTGAAAGTCATGTTCTATAAAAGGATTTCATTTCTAATTAATACAGTTTTGCAGCCAAAGTATACATACCCACCCTGATATACCTGTCTTTGACTCACCGCCCTCTTTCATTCCTCATATCCTCATTCCATCACTGAGCTAGTCAAGGATCCTGTATGGGGCTCTCTGAAACACAGAATCAATAGGATATTTAAAGAGACAGAGACAGACAGAGAGACATAGATGGAAGACAGAGAGAAATAGAGATAGAGCGTAGACATAGAGCAGATGTACTTGTGGGAGAGCCGAAGGGCAGGATGCAATCAAGAAAGTCTTCATTAGAAAGGTAGACTCTGGAGCACGGTTAGACTTGAGTCACAGTGGGAGAAGATGAAAGAAAATTCCAAATGATGGGGGTATAGTATGGGCAATAAGGTCTAAGAGATGACCTCTCTTTGAGAGAGAGTGATTCTGAGGAATTGGCTCATGTGATTATGGAGACCAAGAAATTCTGCAATCTGCCATTTGCAAGCCGGTTCTGGTTCAAGTCTAAAGGCCTGGAACCAAGATTGCTGGTTATCCAAAGGTAGAAGACTAATGTTCCAACTCAGTCAGTTAGGTAGACAGATAATTCTCCCTTTCTCTGCCTTTTTGGTTCTATTCTGGCTCTCAGTGGATTGGATAATACCCATCCACATTGTGGAAGGCAATCTGAACTGGTTCCACAGCTTCAAACGCTAATCTTTTTGTAAACAACCTCATGGACACATCCAGAATTGATGTTTAACTAGATATTTAGCCATGGTGGCTTAGATGGTAAAGCGTCTGTCTACAATGCAGGAGACCTGGGTTCGATCCCTGGGTCGGGAAGATCCCCCGGAGAAGGAAATGGCAATCCACTCCAGTACTATAGCCTGGAAAATCCCACGGACAGAGGAGCCTGGCAGGCTACAGTCCATGGGGTCTCAGAGTTGGACACGACTGAGTGATTTCACTTTCACTTTCACTTTAGGCATCCCATGGCCTAATTAAGCTGACACTTAAAACCATCACACATTCAATCTGATTTTATTTCCTGTTGAAATGACTCTCATGTCTATGGCTGTGCAGTTCCAATATCCCTGTAGTAATCCCGCCCTTATCCTGGGATTGCTGTGTCAATTCCAATAAACCCCCTAGATTCCAGCAGTTCTTCCATATTATGCATTCCTGAACTCGGGATCAGCTTCTTCCCATGTTACTCTTGCCAGCTTACTCCTCCACTTAAAAATCTCCAATGCCCTTTATCCTACACATCGTTTAAAGCCAAGTTTCTCTGCATCACCTTCCAGACCATCCTACAAGCAAGCCCCACCCTGCCTGTTCCACTGCAATCTTGATAACCCCTGGCATGTACACACACACTGAAGCCAAATCAATGTCTTTTGGGTCCACAAACATACCACATTCATTCATCTCTTAGACCTTATACCTTTGCCCATACTATACCCCCATCATTTGGAATTTTCTTTCATCTTCTCCCACTGTGACTCAGGTCTAACCGTGCTCCAGAGTCTACCTTTCTAATGAAGACTTTCTTGATTACATCATGCTCTTGTGCTCTCCCACAAGTACATCTGCTCTACGTCAAACAAGGCACCTCATTATAGACTGTAACCAGGTCACTGTCTCATGTTCTTTCACAAAGCGTCCCAATTATTCAAAATTGCAAGAATTGGGATGTCACCAGTCATCTGTATCATTTCAGGGCAAATTCTAGAACAGATTAGCAAATAGGCAGTTTCTGCAGACTTGGAAAGAAATAGAAAGATGCCATGATGCCAGCTCGGCAAGAACAAATCACACCAGGTGACTTATTTCCTTCTGTTTGGGAATTTTACAAAGGTAAAATGGAGCAAAACACAATGCTTCTGCATTTCATTAAATACTTCATAAAGTCTCCCCGTACCAAAAATTTAAGAGCAATAATAATCCTGATGAACTTTCTAGATAATCCAATGACCAGACCTAAAGGATGCCAATCATTGCATAGCTGTCAACTAGCAAAGAGAGCTCTGACAGTGCGCTCACAGGTCCAACCCTAGGACATTTTTGTTAATGGCAGGATGGTAATAATTATGGCACTCTGATCAAAATATATCAGAGGAAAAAAATATTAAATGATGAAACAACGTTACAAAACTTTCTGAACTAGTTGGAAAAAAAACCAACACTGACAATAAGGCATTCATTGGAGACAAATTTAAGGTGTTTTACCCAGGTCCATTCATCCAACATGACCGATAGGAAATCTCTGGCACTGAAGGTTTTCTGATAGATGCCTTTTTTTTTTTTTTCATTCTTAAAATATTTACAGACTATTCAGTATCCAGGAGAGGGCTGAAAAAAAAAGATGTCAAAAAACACTCCCAACTTCAAGATTGTAATATTTTCAGATTCTATACATATCCCTACCTTGTACCCCAAGTAAATTATGACTCTACTGGCATGGACATCATGGCAAAATGAAAAGCATATGAAATTTAGAGTTAAGTAGACATGAGTGTTTTGGGCTTCCCTGGTAGCTCAGATGGTAAAGAATCTGCCTGCAATGCAGGAGACCCAGGTTCGATCCCTGGGTCAGGAAGATCCCCTGGAGAAGGGAATGGTAACCCACTCCAGTATTCTTGCCTGGAGAATCCCATGGACATAGGAGCCTAGCAGACTATAGTCCCTGGGGTCACAACGAGTTGGACATGACTGAGTGACTAACACAGGCAGATACAGGTTTTCTTCCATTTATTAAGCGCATGATTTCCTAGTCTGTTTCTTTACCTACAAACTAGAAATTGTAAGATGTAAGAGTTGACTCAGATAATGCTCCATGCAAATGGTCTTGTCCAGCACCAGGCACATAGTTAGGTGCTAAATAAATGTTAATTATACATCTTTCTCCGTATCTGACACAGCTAACAGAATAAAAGGAACTTAGTAGGACCTCAGTATGAAATCATTTAGTTCTTTGATGTTGAGAAATAGCGTGGAAAAGTTACTTGCTCACTGGAAAAGTAGCTTTAGAGATGGAAACTAAGGAAGGCAAGCCAGGTAGGAGAATGGCAGGAGGAAAGTCATGGAGGTGAGAATGAAGAAGACACACCATGCGGAGTATGGCAGGCTCTCTGACCCATCAGGATTGGAGGCTGGAGACAAGGTTAGAGACGCAGAATGAACTAGATGGTATGCGACTTGAAATGCCACCCAGCCAAATGATGAGAAATGGATGAGCTGACGCTAATGTGATCACTCAGCCCTCACACCCTGTCTTTAGAGTAAGAACATTAAACAATGACTGGATGAAGAATTTTTCTCTTCATCTGAGAACAATGGTATGGCAAACAGCGTTCACAAAGGATGCCTCTTCTAGCACCAAACAACCAATTTCATTATCATTTTTCTGGTTTTCTTTCAATAGCCAAGGTTTACTGACTTAAACCAGGGCATCCTACTGCAACCATGCAACCTTTCTAGCTGTCAGAGGCTTTGAAGGCCTGTTTCACCCGTTCTATTCCTTTTCGAACACTAATGTATTTAACAGGAATAAGAGTGGGTGGAAAACATAATGTCTCCAGTTGAATTTCACTAGCAAGCCTCTGGGAGAGTCATTTTAGAGATTAAACAAAGGATCGTTTGGATACATGAATTTGAATATATTTTATAGATTACATGCAGAGACTTAACAGTTATTTATCTCTCAGACGATTGTCAGAATAGACAGAAGTCGAGCAGGAGGTAGGCAGCCCTTAGAATGGGGGGAGAAAATGAAATCTGAAAATGCCTGATGCAATAATTAATATTTCAACCTTCCTTGTGCAAGAAAGAAAAGAGTAAGATCACAGAGATGTTGGACTTCATGAATATGTGAAATCAGATCTGTGAGGGAATAGGAGAAAGGGGAAATGGGGAAGGGAGGGAGACCCTTAAATATGTATTATAAGCCTAACCTCTTGGGCACATAATGGGATATTTTTACATGTTAAAAAATATCATCAAAACTAAAAAAAACTTGTTTTTATCAAGGTTTCTGTAGAACAGTTCTAGCACATTCCTAAGTTATGTTATCAAAGAGAAATAATGCATAGGCAAGCTCCTCAAGAGTTCAGTTCAGTTCAGTCGCTCAGTCATATCCGACCCTTTGAGACCCCATGGACTGCAGCACGCCAGGCCTTCCTGTCCATCACGAACTGCCGGAGCTTACCCAAACTCATGTCCATTGAGTCAGTGATGCCATCCAGCCATCTCATCCTCTGTCATCCCCTTTTCCACCTGCCCTCAATCTTTCCCAGCATCAGAGTCTTTTCAAATGAATCAGCTCTTTGCATCAGGTGGCCAAAATATTGGAGTTTCAGCTTCAATATCAGTCTTTCCAATGAACACCCAGGGCTGATCTCCTTTAGGATGGACTGGTTGGTTCTCCTTGCAGTCCAAGGGACTCTCAAGAGTCTTCTCCAACACCACAGTTCAAACGCACCAATTCTTCGGCAGCTTTCTTTATAGTCCAACTCTCACATCCATACATGACTCCTGGAAAAACCATAGCCTTGACTAGACGGACCTCTGTTGGCAAAGTAATGTCTCTGCTTTTTAATATGCCTAGGTTGGTCATAACTTTCCTTCCAAGGAGTAAGTGTCTTCTAATTTCATGGCTGCAGTCACTATCTGCAGTGATTTTGGAGCCCAAAAAAATAATATCTGTCACTGCTTCCATTGTTTCCCCATCTATTTGCCATGAAGTGATGAGACCGGATGCCATGATCTTAGTTTTCTGAATGTTGGGCTTTAAGCCAACTTTTTCACTCTCCTCTTTCAGTTTCATCAAGAGGCTCTTTAGTTCTTCTTCACTTTCTGCCATAAGGGTGGTGTCATCTGCATACCCAAGGTTATTGAGATTTCTTCCAGCAATCTTGATTTCAGCTTGGGCTTTATCCAGCATTTCTCATGATGTCCTCTGCATATAAGTTAAATAAGCAGGGTGACAATATACAGCCTTGACATACTCCTTTTCGTATTTGGAACCAGTCTGTTGTTCCATGTCCAGTTCTAACTGGTGCTTCCTGACCTGCATACAGATTTCTCAGAGGCAGGTCAGGTGGTCTGGTATTCCCACCTCTTTAAGAATTTTCCACAGTTTATTGTGATCCACGCAGTCATAGGCTTTGGCATAGTCAATAAAGTAGAAATAGATGTTTTTCTGCAACTCTCTTGCATTTTCAATGATCCAGCTTCTTAAGAGAGTAGAGGTTTATTTCTTTTAACCTCATCAGTTAAGTGTTTGGCAACCATGTCTTGTGGGGCTGGCAGACCACACCTTTTCATTCACTAAATCCTACTCCACCTACCAGTGTACACACACTTTCATAAATACACAAGAACACAGATACATGATCCAGTCCTGAGGGCTTTTACCATCAGTTTATTGTAGAAGACAGACAAAAGCTGTAAAAACGTCTGATGCATTTACCTCTCTGGCCATCACTTGAGGTGCTTCTAGAGTTCCAGAAACAAAGACTCTAGGTGAGCTAGAGAAGCTGAAGCTCTAATACTTTGGCTACCTGATACAAAGAACTGACTCACTGGAAAAGACCCTGATGCTGGGAAAGATTGAAGGTGGGAGGAGAAGGGGACGACAGAGGATGAGATGGCTGGATGGCATCACAAACTCAATGGACATGAGTTTGAGCAAGCTCCGGGAGTTGGTGATGGACAGGGAGGCCTAGTGTGCTTCAGTCCATCTGGTCGCGATGAGTCAGACATGACTGAGCCGCTGAACTGAACTGAGCTGGAGAAGTCAAAGGAAGCTCCAGAGAGAAAGTGTTAAAGCATCTGGGCTTGTGAGATAGATGGCGGAAGAGGACAGGCCGACAGAGAAATGAAGAAACTGTGCTTGGCCAAGGGGAAAAGGGGATGTAAAGAAACATAGAGGAGAGACCTCCCTGGTGGTCCAGTGGCTAAGACTCCATGCCCCCAATTCAGGGGACCTGGGTTCAATCCCTGATCAGGGAACTAGATCCCACATGCTGCAACTAAGAGTTATCATGCTGCAACTAAAGATCCCATGTGCCGCAGCTAAGCCTCAGTGCAGCCAAATAAATTTGAAAAAAAGAAATACTTTAAGCAAATCAGTCACCCCACCACCATTATACATGTCTTTTTCAGAAATTCTATTCCACCTTCCATTTCTAGCTGATACACCATACACACCACCTCTCCATCATCTGGGTTCATACTTATATATTGATATGATAGAAAAAAAATTTTGTCTTGATCAAAGCAAATACAAGAAAGTGAGCTAGCTGTCACAGAAATATTGAAGAACCCTTGCAAATTGTACAGCTGCTAGGATAAGATCAATAAAGAATAACTGTTGGGAAAATTGCAGTCCAAAGACAATCAAAGCACCCTTAAGGTGCAACAGAGTCTGACTAAGCAGAGGGGTCATCATCAGGGCAATAAACTACAAAATGATAACAGGAATCACAGTGCTAATCAGATCTTTGCTCTGTCCCAGGCTTACAGAGTATAAGAGATTGGCAGCACAAGGTTATGCCCCCAGGATGAAGCATGAAAACTTCTCTCTAGGAATAATGGGGATGTGACTGGGAAAGGGAGTTAGTTAGAATAAGAAACCTGAAAGAGTTTGAAAAAAAAATCACTGTCAACTTCCACATTAGACCAGGTAGGGGGAGGTCTTAACTCCATTTAAGCACAAAATAAGCTAAAGTTGTCTAACCTCAGATAAAGTTCGGAGAAATTTCCCTGAAAATTGTGGGAACATCTACTTTACCTGCTTATGGAACATATGGGAAAATCTGTCCACTCATTTACTTTTATAGGTGCCCAGAGTAAGACACGGAGAAGGCAATGGCAACCCACTCCAGTGCTCTTGCCTGGAAAAAAATCCCGTGAGTGGAGGAGCCTGGTAGGCTGCAGTCCATGGGATCATGAAGAGTCGGACATGACTAAGTGACTTCACTTTCACTTTTTACTTTCATGCACTGGAGAAGGAAATGGCAACCCACTCCAGTGTTCTTGCCTGGAGAATCCCAGGGACGGGGGAGTCTGCTGGGCTGCCTTCTATGGGGTCACACAGAGTCAGACACGACTGAAGTGACTTAGCAGCAGCAGCAGCAGAGTAAGACATCCCAGTCAGGAGAGAAGCCTATCGAGGACACAGACTTTTAAAACCTGCGAAGAAAACTTCATACATGGTACCCACATGAATCAAACCTCTCCATTTATCATCAAGATCAAGAGACATCTGAGAAGATCAATTTTAATTAAAAGGATGAAGCCAATATGACACCAAAAGAAACAGAAATGATTAAAGAAACTAACTTTAAATATTCTAATATGTGTCTTCAGAGATATTTTAGTGGATGTTGAATATACATCAAAATAAATTAGTGATTATAACCGGAAGTCTGTACCTCTTTTAGAAACACACAGATTTAAAAAAATACTTAAGTGTAATTGCTGCTGCTAAGTCACTTCAGTCGTGTCCGACTCTGTGCGACCCCACAGACAGCAGCCCACCAGGCTCCCTCGTACCTGGGATTTTCCAGGCAAGAACACTGGGGTGGGTTGCCATTTCCTTCTCCAATGCATGAAAGTGAAAAGTGAAAGGGAAGTCGCTCAGTCATGTCCGACTCTTCGTGACCCCATGGACTGAAGCCCACTAGGCTCCTCCATCCATGGGATTTTCCAGGCAAGAGTACTGGAGGGGAGTGCCATTGCCTTCTCCGAGTGTAATTGCTACTGTGCTATAAAAGCAATCAGAGTACAAGGGAAAATCCCTAAAAATTAAAAATATGATTACCAAAATATTTTTAAAAGCAATGTATAGAATAGAATATTACAATGGATAAGGTTAAAGACTGGAGAAAACATTTTCTATTAAAAAGAATAAAAATGAAAAGAAATAGAAAATACAAGATGATGGATGACAGAGCCAGGAAGTCAACATATATCTAATATGATGCCTAGAAGCAAAAATTGAGACAACAAAGAGAAGAAAATAACAAAGAAATAACAGGAACGAGGGGAGAGAGAGGAAGTCCCAGAGGTAAACAAAAAGATTTCTTTATAATGAAAAGACCTACCAAAATAAAAGCAAAGTGAACATCTGAACAAAATTCCATAAAATTTCAGAACTCCAAGGGCAAAGATAAAAATCCTAAAAATTATCCTAGGGAAGAGAAAGTGAAGTGAAGTCACTTAGTCGTGTCCGACTCTTAGCGACCCCATGGACTGCAGCCTATCAGGCTCCTCCATCCATGGGATTTTCCAGGCAAGAGTACTGGAGCAGGGTGCCACTGCCTTCTCCAACATATAATTTAGTACCATATAATTTTAGTACATATTACATAAATGAAGAATACAAATATCTCAGTGTTAGTTGCTCAGTCGCGTCCAACTCTTTGTGACCCCAGAGACTATAGCCGACCAGATTTCTCTGTCCATGGGATTCTCCAGGCAAGAATACTTCTAGGGAAGAGAGGTTACCTACAAAGTAATAAGATCAGAATGACAGCATACATCTCAATAGCAATACCATCAAAGTACTGAGGGAAATGTTTGACATCAGAAATACATACTCAGCCGAACTATCAGGCAAAAGTGAAAGAAAAATAAAAAGATTCTAACAACAACCAACCAAAACAAAACAAACAAGCGCGCACACACACACACAAATTCTCAGACATGCAAAAAAAAAAAAAAGTTTCAATGAGGTTCTCCAGTAAAACAAAAATGTAAGAAGAAAACAAGATATGAGAAATACCTGAAAAAAAAATATATATAGCTAAGCATGACCCTTGAGGGTCCCTTGGACTGCAAGGAGATCCAACCAGTCCATTCTGAAGGAGATCAGCCCTGAGATTTCTTTGGAAGGAATGATGCTAAAGCTGAAGCTCCAGTACTTTGGCCACCTCATGCGAAGAGTTGACTCATTGGAAAAGACTCTGATGCTGGGAGGGATTGGGGGCAGGAGGAGAAGGGGACGACCCAGGATGAGATGGCTGGATGGCATCATGGACACGATGGACGTGAGTCTGAGTGAACTCCGGGAGATGGTGATGGACAGGGAGGCCTGGCGAGCTGCGATTCATGGGGACATGACTGAGCAACTGAACTGAACTGAACTGAAGCATGACCCAGGAGGAAATAGAGCTCCGAATAAATCAAGAGAAAAACCCCTCAGCCTGTGACTCGGGATCTCTTGCAAATGACTACTTAGCATTTCATTTCCTTCTCTTTGGATCCAGTCACCTCACTTGGTTGAGTTCTGTCATTATTTGGTTAATATTTAGAACGAACCTATGCAAAAGGCACTACTAAATACAATTAAAAATGACAGAACAGAATGCAAATACTGCAAAACTTAATAACATAAAAATAAATACAACAAAATTCAGGAGCAGAGGGGAGCTGTAGAAATCAATGTAAGTGGACTATTTAGTGGAAATATCAAATGCACAATGACTAAATGTAAGAGACAAACAGATAAGGGTGAATCTGTAAAGGCATGAAGCCAACCATTAGAATTACTGAATCTCAGGAAGCAGAGAAAGAAAGATGGACAATGCTGAAAATGACTAATACCTCAATTTCCATAACAGGATGTCAGATTANNTCACATCCTGATATACCAAAAACATAAATTTATTTTATTTGGAATTTCAACTGTAGCCACCAAAAAACTAAAACAAGAAACTTTAATTTCAGAGGAATGAAATGGGGGGTATTTCTTTCCTTCAGAAAAAGGAAATGGAAAAGACAGATATTTACTTTTCATTTTAGATTCATATGTAGTTTGAACGTTTTTTTCTATTTGCCACATGAAGGTTTTACTCTCATTTTTAAATTAATCTTTAAAATTTTAAAGAAAAAAAAAAAAGCTGTATTCTCCCAGTTTATCAAACAGTATGTGGTGCCCCGGAGAAGGCAATGGCACCCCACTCCAGTACTCTTGCCTGGAAAATCCCATGGATGGAGGAGCCTGGTAGGCTGCAGTCCATGGGGTCGCTAAGAGTCGGACACAACTGAGCGACTTTCCTTTCACTTTTCACTTTCATGCATTGGAGAAGGAAATAGCAACCCACTCCAGTGTTCTTGCCTGGAGAATCCCAGGGATGGGGGAGCCTGGTAGGCTGCCATCTATGGGGTCGCACAGAGTCGAACACGACTGAAGCGACTTAGCAGCATGTGGTGCCCCAAGGTAAGCTGGGTCATTTTGAGTATTAGGAATTTGTTATGGCAGCTACGAAATGACTCATTGGAAAAGACCCTGATGCTGGGAAAGACTGAAGGCAGGATGAGAAGGGGACGACAGAGGATGAGATGGGTGAATGGCATCACTGACTTGATGGACATGAGTTTGAGCAAGCTCCAGCATGCTGGACAGGGAAGCCTTGCCTGCTGCAGTCCATTGGGTTGCAAAGAGTCAGACATGACTGAGTGACTGAACTGAACAGAACTGATGGTAGTTAAGGCTGAGAACTAGGACTTGGGATTCAGGATTTCAAGTCAAAAATTCTAGACATGAGATACACAACAAGGCTAGACTAGAAAGGCATGTATGCTTGTTAATTAGCACAGAAAAGTCATTAATTTGCTCATGCATTTATTTGCTCTCTCATGCTCCATTTATTCCCTCTGACTCATTTCCCCACTTATAAATCATTCATTCTCTCATTGATTCATTCATTCAGTGAATACTCAGAAAATATAAGGCAGGCTACCTTCAAGGAGTTTAAAAAATATACTTGCAGGTAAAGTAATAACCTAACCCATTACCCCCTAAAAGCACAAATCATGCTGAAAAGAGAGATCTCATGGGCAAAAGCTCATGAATGGGGTAACAAATGTACTAGGTCTTGAAGAGTGAACGAGCTCCAACTCAGAGGAAGGAATCTGTGCTTCATTTTAAATATGTTTATACTTTTGCTTAAAGTTTCATGCCACTCCTTGAGATATTGAGGGGACAGATAGAAAGATAGTGAGTAACTCTGATTCTCCAAACCAAAGTTCAGAGTCCACTGATTGAAGAGATTGGGCAGTTAATCCACATAAAACCAAACAAAAAAAGATTTCCTTCAACTGTGGAGAAAGTTCCGTTACCCACTGGGGTAATTGTTTAAGCTGGGTTGGGTCTTTGCAGAGGGGTGTGGGCAGAATGGACTGCTCTGAGTAGGATGACCAACCATCCTAGTTTTTCCAGTTTTTGCACTGAAAGTCCTTTCCCCAAAGCAACCTTCCACTCTTAGGTACTCTCAAGTCAGCACCAAGTTTCCAACACCTTCACAGGCTTCCTTCATCTGATTCATACAATAAACTACTGTGATTAAAGATGTTGGTATCCCCATTTTCCAGATGGTAAAACTGAGGAATCAAGAAGTCCAATGACTGCTAAAGATCACAAACATAAAGAAAGTGGCAGAGCCAGGATTCAGTCCCAGATCTGGCTGCTTTGATCTTGAGCCACCTCCAATGACCCCACTCCATGCCTGGGGTGCTTCTCTGCATAGATGGACATAAAAACAAAAGTAGTGGAGCAGGTATATTGGAAATTCAGGCTCTCTGTGCACAGAGTGACTGAAAAGAGACCAGGAAATCTTGAGTTTGTTGAAGCCCTGCTCTAAACCAAGGAGCCAAGGAGCCCAATTATGAGGAGAAAGATGAAGCAACATCTACATGGGGTATTCAGGGTCTCATGGAACTGTGCAGGTTATGAAGAATTTTCCATTTAACTAGATAGGAGATTATAGATACAGACATAGATGCAGATACACATACAGATGTAGCTATAGACACAGATATGGTCACTGTAGATTTTTAGCAAAAAGTTTGCAATTCTTTATCAAGGATACTAAAGATTATCTACATATCCAATACAAAGCAGAAACTTCTGAGGCCCCTTCCAACTTTGGAAGAAGACAGTTTTTGGACTCAAAAGAAATGATCCATATTTCTAGAAAAATCTTCGCATATGCGTGCCCTGCTAGGGTTTGGCTTTTTTTTTTTTTTTTTTTNTTTTTTTTTTTTTTTTTTTTAATGTAGAAATTCTATAAAAGAGAAAGAAAAAAGAGCTGGGAGAACATGAAGCAAAATGGAAACATGGGGGTGATGGACATAATCAAAGAGGGGCAGGTAGGAAGGAAAGAAAGGAAAAGGAGAGGGGGACTTGCGTGGTGAGAAACGAGAACAGATAAATGAGGAACGACAGCTCGGAAAGTCCTGGAGAGCTCAATTAATTAGTTATTGTCCATTTCCTTGAGAGACCTCTAACAAATCTGTCCTTGTCAGTGACAGGAAATCTTTTTGAATTCTGTGTAAAAGGATATTAATGGTGGTGGTAAGCTTCAACACCCCTGCACGGTGACACGAGGAGGTGGTGGAAGTTTCTGGAGGTCATCCCAGCAGCCAGCCTGGATGCACAAGCAGCCCCTCTGCCCAGCGCACAAGGAGAACTTCCCCAGCCCACAGACTGTCAACCCTCTCTCCTCGACTGGTACATCAGGAGGCTGACATTCAATACCCTAAGGATATAGATGTTTGAGAGCTGGTTATTGTAACAAAGGGGGCCATCCAAACTCTGCAAGACCAAATGGATCAGATAAAGCTGACACAGAGATAAATCTGTTTTACATCCATTCTTGCACAAGTTTTGCTAATCTATGTAGTTATAGCTTTCCCACTGAAGAGAAAAAATAATAATAATAATAACCCACCACATGTCAGCAAGTCCACATCGCGTTCCTATTTTTAATCTCCGAGGTATAACATTCTAGGCAAAGAACATTTTTGTGCTGACTTTTGCATGAACTCCATTAACAAAGGATGACACAGGAAGAAAATGACAAAGGAGGATCAGAGAGGGGAGGAAAGAGAGGTAGAGAGAGAAGGAGAGAGGATTTCTTCTTGAATGGCTATAGAAATGCAGTGTTTTGTTTTTTTTCCTCTCAAATGAATGAATCTTGCCCCATCATTGAGGCAGGATCCCTTCTCTCCCAGTCAGTCAGACACCTACTCTTCATTAGCCAGTATTTATGCTGCCAGATTGGACTTTCATATGGGAGCCTGAAGCACAAATGGTACAGATGGCAGGAAAGCTCTCATGAGATTGATAACGATGAAGAAAGATGCCACATTAAGTCAGAAGGTGCCACTGTTAACATCCCAGCTCAGAGGAGGATATTTCTAGCGAGCACTCCCCTCCCAGGGCTGCTTTTCTTCTGGCTTCAAGTAAAATTCATTCCCCTCCCCAGAAGCTCTCCGCCCCACCGAATTGCTGGCAAGTGAGTGATACATTCGCTGGAGTCTCTTTGGTGTGTCAACTGATTTCTCCTCAGAAACTTAACCTTTGCTTTCCAGAGGTGGTTGAGATCCTAGCAGTGAAAGGGGGCTGGAGGGAAAAGGAAGGGTGGGGGACAGCATTTCAATCCCCGTTTCCTTCAACAAAGGCATCACTATAAGAAGCTCCGTGCAGGAAATCTGAATGGTATTTATTGTTTCCATCCAGGCCCTCATTGCATCTGCTGTCTTTCAGAGACAGGCACTGGGTTCATAAAACCAGGGCCCCGTCTCAAACACTTTGGACAGAAGGCAGTCTCCAAGGTCTAGGATTGAGGGTTTCATGGGCAAGTCACCACCACCAGAAGATCACAGTGCGGGGCCTTTGCTGATGGAAAAGAAGACAGCCTTCTAAGGACCCATTGTCAGAAGAGACACCATGATTCTTTGGAATCTTCAGCTGCTGGCTCAGACAGTGGGTTCCTCATTCAACAAAAACACAAGTCCTCATCCATGAAGTTCAAGCCTTTTGACTGAAAAGGTTTAAAAAGAATCCACTTTTCAAAAAAAAAAAAAGACAACTTGTCCTGATTTTTCATTTTTTCATCTCTAAGGGCCTGGTCACTGATTTTATCTCTGGCATCAAAGCTGAGACTGAGTTTTCTGGTTCCTCCAGACATTCTGGCCTCCCTAGATGGCAACCTGACACCAGACCAGGAAAGGAGAGTAGGGGGGAAGTTCTCTAGCCCACAGAGCAATCAGATCAGGAAAGTGTCTCCCTTGTTCAGCAAGAGTCAGCCAGAAGCCCAACCAACAGACCAGGGCATAAGGGGACTTGCAACTTCAAAATATCTGGCAGCTCTGGCTCAATCTGAATGATATATTATCAGAGGTCCATTCTAGAAAACACAGGCCGGGAGACAAAGGGAGCCCACATCAAGAGCCCCAGTGCAGCAATCACAAATTCACATTGGTTTGTAAGCATTTGATTAGCTTCCTGGATTCACAAGAACTCCAGTCAATTTAAGACACTCAAGGCAGCTCCTTCCAGATTCCACCAGCCGACTCGGAAGCTCAGACCTAGAATGCCTACCTGGGGAAGGGTATTTGGAGAAACTTAATTGAAGGGAATTCCTATTTTTATGTCTATATGATGTACCATCAGCATTTCCTCCTCTACAAAAATACACTGAGGGGCCACTAGTCCAAATAACTGGTTTAAATCTGTAAATTACAGCACTGCTTCAAGGAACTTTTAAGGTCATTTTGTGTCTACAGGAAAGTTAGATGGCAACATAAAATTTTTAGAGCTAATGTAATCTTTATACAGTGGATTCAACTCAACTGACGAGATGGGTTTGAGACACTACCCTTCTCTCCCCCTTTCTTCTGGCCATCCTGGAGTCCTTAGGCAGAATTACTGCTCTGGAAGCATTCACGCCACGACTACACAAAACATCTTCCTCCCTGCAGGTCTCAGAACCTAGGTCTTCATCTCCCTCCCCTCCACCATGAGAAGAAGAGATTGCTAAATATGGTTAATTTTCTGAGTTGGTTGCATTTCTGCTGTGGAATCTAATCCTCTTTCACATCTCCTGTGTGTATTTCTTCTTGGAGCTCTGGTCTTTGGTGACCTTCTCATAGCGTTTCATTAAATGCCCTCCGCCTTGGTAAATTACAGTACTTTGAAGCCTTGGAGTTTAGCATATAAAAAAGCAAGAGGCTCTGTATACTGCCTTGGGATAAGGTGTGATGAAAATCCCATACAAGCTGAACTGTACTTCCTAATCAAATGGGTGTAACAGATGGCTGCTGGAGCAAACCATCACAATGGAAATATCTGCAGTTCTCATGGTAACGGAATCTGCCAGGTCTGAGGGATTTGCTGTTTTTCAGGACATCTGAGCTGCAATCTCTTTCGAGCTGTCTAGCAGTCTCCGTCTCGCTCGCTCTCACTCTCTCAGCATGATGGAGATAGAGTTGAAAGGTGGAGCCCGATTTTGCATTCCAGCTGTGATTAAAGACACAGGCACACATCCTGGGAGATAATGCACTGCATATTCATCACGCTATCTAGAACCTCTTTAGCTACTGGGACACGACTGTCACGCAATTACAATATGCCTTCTTCAGGAGCAAAGTGGGGGGTTGGGATGAAGAAGATCAGAGGAACAACAGAGAGGGAGAATAGGAGGAATTAAGATGCATGGGACGTACCTTGTAATAAAGATATGGAAAGATATTAAAACTAGCAGTTGTTTCCACTTCGTGGCAGCATGTCAAGATGACTTAACGTAGCAGGATAAAACATCTGGCCTAGGGGAAAAAAATACATGATGTCGAATTTCCAAATCGTAGACTATGTGGAGGAAAAACAACAGATAAGCAACTGTGTACCTTCCCAATAAGTGAAAGCATGTGGAAGATTTCCTTACCCTCTGCAGTCAGAAAGGGATCCATCTCATAAGGGGAGGCTCGTGTATAGACACTGAGCTTTCATTATAAATCGAAGGTTTGGGCTTAAACCCACAGGACTACATTAGAAATGGGTCTTTTATTATTTTTTTTCCCTCATGCCATTCATAACCTTCTGATTTTACAACCGTGCTCGGAAAGGGGGAAATAATCAGTCACAGTTCTATTTTATTAAAGGCTTTTCCTCCAAATCCCTATCGATTTAAAGAAATAAGGAAAAGTATACTGTCTTCTTTGCTATAGTACCTGCTAGCTGACACACACACACACACAGGATTGATTCACAGCTGCCTGGTCCCTTGGGTATTTGAGCTTGAAGATCAGACAACATATAAGAATTCAGCCATGACTCAAAATGGAAACAAAGAAGACCATTCTTAGCAAAGCCTGCAATGTGAAATGAAAAACTACGGGCTGGAGGCTGGAGCCCCCTAGCACGCTTCCCCACCCCATTGTCCTTGAGGGCACTACTGTTAAATACATATGACAGCCAAAGAGATGAGGAGAATAGTCTCCAGAAAGCAGTGATTGGATCTCCCTTTTCATGAGGTAGAATAGCCAGGACTATGTAAGCCTCTAAGTAGCACTTGAGAGCAGGTCCCGTAAGGCAGCTTTGTCTCCCCCTCATACGGCGCCTGAAGAACATATTATATTATATAACCTTTCTCCAAGCCTGCCCCGCTCTGCCTGAGACCCTCTTCCTTTAGAAGCCTGCTAATAACAACTTGTGGATGACGATCTCCATCTTAACAAGCCGGATTAGTTAGTTTCAAGCAATGAACTGAGGCCATTTGTGCAGATGCTAATCAAAAAAAGAAAAAGGAAAAAAAAAATTATAAAAGCCCCATGTGCCTCATTCTCTTGTAAGTACAATATAGATAAAGAGGAGGGTGGCCCACGGCCACATCTGTGAGCTGACCTTTAAGGCACACAAAGGTCTCGGGGGGCCACAGAGTTAGAAAAGGAGGAAAAGAGGTTTGGATCAAGCCAGCAGCAGACAACGGAGGCTCTGAAAGGGCAGTGATTGGGGAACCGTCTGAAGCTTTTTTTTTGGAAATCATTCTTTCGTTGTCTCCCATGGGGGCTTTGCTTTTTGACAAACACTTCTCAGCTCCTAGCTCAGAGCCTCGCATGGCACAGGGGGTGCAGAGTAAACCTTGGCAGGGTGGAGGGATGAGCGTGGAGGGATGGATGTATAAGGAAAGATGCCCAAATGTCAAAATGTCAAAACCAAACAAATCCCACTGGTCTGTAATCGTCCTCTCTTTCCTCCCCACACCAAGAACATAAAATTGCATGAAACGTCAGAGTCAGCACATTTGGAGAGGTACTCTGCGTCTTCAGAGATCAATGGCCAGATTGACTATTAACATTCAACCACAACTGGCACTCTTAAAACCTACACACGAAAAGGAGAGCTACTCAGCTGATGCTTCAGACTTGGAATATTGCAGAACATTTAAGTCCATTAAAAAAAAAAAAATCTGTCATTTCATCAGCTTCTCTGACAGCTTCTCTGCCTTTTTCTATACCACAACTAGGAAACTGACTCATGAAGGAAGGAATGTTTCGTTTCCTTTAAAATAGTCTAGGAATAACATAAGATACACTCTGTTACATATGGGATCTGAGTGTGTAATCAGGGTGAGAGAAAAAATTCAAATTGTGAGGGAGAACACCAGCTCTCACATTCCAGAGAGCGCAACACACACACAGAGCTTCCACCAGCTTCTTGAATCTTAACTGCCCTTCAGAGTACATATTGCTTTTTTAGGAATTCTCTAAGCCAAATGTTTGTTGGAATGCTGACCTCCTCAGAAGGTCAGGATGTCTTGCCGAGATCATTCAGTTAGAAGACACCTAACTGCCCTACAAGTTAGAAAAGGGTAAGTTTGAGAATTGAAATTATTCTTTAAGAGTAAAACATAAAAGTTGTCTCTGTGGATAACACTCATCTCTAACACTCATCACAAAGAATATTTTTGTACACGAAAGTTGCAGTCAACCTCAAAAAGATCCCACTATAACTCCAAAAGATGCCTTCTACAACTTATAGATATTTCAAATCCAAAATATTAGGAAACTAATATATATATAAAATAAATTTATATATAAACTTATATATATTTTTTATATATATTCAACTCCTATTACTTTTCATTCCCATAGATTTTTTTGGTTTACTGCCAAAGGATCAAGCTTCCCAGGTAGCACTAGTGGTAAGGAACTCGTCTGCCAATGCAGGAGACGTAGGAGACGTGGGTTCAATCCCTGGGTCAGGAAGATGCCCTGGAGGAGGGCATGGCAACCCACTCTAGTATTCTTGCCTGGAGAATCCCATGGACAGAGGAGCCTGGTGGGCTTCTGTCTACAGGGTTGCAAAGACTTAATCAACTTAGCACGCACGACAAAGGATCATCTTATTTTTTCATGTCTCTGTCAACACAAGTGAAGGAAGGGCACTTTGTGGGGTTGCTATTCCCAATTAGCCTTAGGATCAACTTTGTTTCAGGCCTCACCCACCACCCTGAAGTATTCAAGGTCCCAGTAGGACAGACCTGTTCTTTCAGAGGACAATCTTTATTGCCAACCTTCTCTGGAGTGGTTTGCCTGGAACTGAACTGGAGTATTTTTATTGTAATTGAGTTAGCTGAGCCTAAATAGGAAACTATTGCACCCAACACCCTTCGAAGCACTGCAGGGACAAAAAAATGAGTCAATACCTTCTTGTCCCCAAGGAGTTCACAATCAAGCTAGGACAGGTAAGACCAGATTACTAAATGTTGACAAGATCTGGCCACACAACACAACACCACAAAAGAGGTATAATCCAAGTGTCCAAGCAGAGTCAAAGGAGGCATTATAAAAGTCTTCATGTGAAATGGAAAGGTTGATGAGCCTTGGAGGGCTATAAGTAAGATTTCAACAGATTGGGGCATGGACGAGGATATTCCAAATACAGGAAAGGACAAGAGTCAGGATGCAGAAAAGTGTTGTGACCAGTTTGGGCACGCTGAAAGGACCTGTTTGTCTGAGGTGAGAGTACAGGGATGGTTAGGTGGGAGAATTAGAGAAGGTGGGATGTGATCCCAGGAGCATTTGGGCACCACTGACCTTCACTAGGCTCACAAAACATCTTGCTTTCTGAGAAGTCCAAGGATGCTCCAAGCAAGGAACACTCCTAAGGGTCTGTAACCAACAGGAAATACACAGGGGCACTCAATTTTCATAAAGCACCCCCATTTTTATGAAACATACTCTCTGAAAGTATGAACCCTTTTTAAGAGTCAAATCAGTAAATTGCAAAACCTGTCCCATTCTGTGTGTCTTTGGAAATAAACAAACCTTTCTATTTCAATATTTGGCATCGTGACAAGATCTAAGAGGAACCAGAGAGATAATTAATAAGGGCATGAGGGGAAAGTGCAATTAAAAATGGCAAAGACTACTCCATCAATAAGTGCTTCATACTGAGATAGATTATTACTGCGATCTCCAGCTTCAAACCTGAAATCAAGTCACTCTGAATGGATAATTTGACCATTATTGCAGGGGGCGGGGTGGAAGGCATCATGGTTCCCAGCCTCTAAATTACAGGAGAAACATGATCCTATTCTGACCTCACCTTTCCATCTCTAAATCAACACAATATTCACAGCTTAGTCCCAGTTGGCATAACTTCTATAACCTCAAGTTTTAATGTTGTCCTTCAGATTCTTAACCAGAAGAGGAAGTTAGACTGAGAATGCCTCTAGAAGAGTCTTTTCTAAGGAACTAAAAAAAAATTTTTTTTCCTAGGAAACAAGGAAGATAAACTCTCTTTATCTAAATAAGGCCCTTTGTCAGAAATAAAAACTAGCTGGAGCAAATCTGAAAGCTCCAGCCCCACCAGGCCTGGAGATGTCTGAACCTCTGGCCCAGTTTACAGACGCTGCTTAAAGATGTTAGCCCATCTAGCCCATCTGAAAAAGCAGTCCACATGCTTGCCACTCCTCAGAGAACTGTTGGCTTCTGCCTTTTTGAATGCAATGGTTCAATACGGAACCACTTCCTGCAACTTAATTTTGGAGCTGAATGCAAAGTATAAGAAGGTAAGGTCACAAGGACATGGATTTTTCTCCAGAAAGCGATCACACACCCTGGGCTGCCGAAAGCGGAGATTTAATTGGACACAGTAGGTTTTGCTACTGTCGCAATGTGGAAATATATTACTTTAAAAAAGGCCAGTGACCACAGCAGGAAAAGCAGTCAGAAAAAAATTTTTTGACTTTCAATTATTGACTCAGATGGAAACAGCTGCTTATGTCAATTTCAAATGGCTGTGAGTAGCTTCATTATTTCATAATCATCATCGTTGCTGTCATCCTGCCCTGTATTTATCTAGCCATCTTAAAAAGGGACAATGACCAGAGAGAAAAACTATTGTCCACGCTCTTTTGATCTTTGGTTAAGGAGGTCCACTGAAATGAAAATGGGATGAACACCTCTTGACTATCATTTCTGCTCAAAATATTGCGGTCACCTTCCCTTTAGTCAGGGTTTGGCAAACTACACCCACAGTCCAAATCTAGATCACTACCTGTATTTGTAAATAAAGCTTTATTGGAACCCAGCCACACTCATGACTGATGTATTATATCAATGGTTGTTTTTGCAGTAGAATGACAGAGTTCAGTGGTTAATGACAGAGGGTGTGTGACCTGCAAAACTTAAAATGTTTACTAGCTGGCCCCTTACTTTGCCAACCCCTGCTTTAAAGCACCGTCATCCTTATCATCATCATCCCTTCCATCTGCAGAGGGCACAGCTGTCAGAGGGGCTTCCCAGGTGGCATGGTGGTAAAGAACTTACCTGCCAATGCAGGAGACACGGAATTGATCCCTGGGTCAGGAAGATCCCCTGGAGGAGGAAATGGCAACCCACTTCAGTATTCTTGCTGAAAAAATCCCATGGACAGAGGCGCCTGGCAGGCTACAGTCCATGGGGTCACCAAGAGTCAGATACAACTGAGCGACTCACACTCACTCACACACACACACACACACACACACACACACACACACACGGACATCAGGGTTCTTTAGCACACTTCATTTGATAACATCTTTCCAATACATAAAGACAGAGATAACTGCAGTGTCCGGAGACCTATCAGACCAGTGTCACTTGGCTGCGAGAGATTCAGACTTGGCACCTCCTCGCGTTGGGACACTCGGGGTAAGAATGCCACTTTATGTATGAGAGTAAGGACCAGTGCTCCTGGCTTTCGTCAAGAATTTAAGGCACTAGGCTTGACCCATAGACGGGTGATTCATGCGGAAATGACAGCAAGGGTTGTTAAACTTGGAAATTGCATATTAAACCACCGTGTGTTAATACATTTATAACTGTGCATATTCTCACCCATCTGGAGTGGAAATATGTAAATGGAGAAACATAAAAGTTGAGAACATTAACCTGATTGTGCTCTTGGAAATTGCAACAGCAGGACAATATACTGAAAATAATTTAGAGTTTAAATAATAGAGTTTAAACTCAAACCTGAGTTCAAATTCAGACCCCCATTAGCTATCTATCTTTGGGCAAATTTCTTACCCTCTCTGAGCTTCAGTTTCTTCATCTTCAAAATGCTAATGTTAACAGATAACACTTTTCAGGGTTGCTGTAAGAATGGAACGCAATAATTCCTGAATATCTGGCACAGTGCAATAAATGCTCAAGAAATGGCAAAGGTAATAGCTATTACAGTATTTGGCTTCAATTAAGACAGCAGGAAAGTTCCTTCCTAAGAAAGGCTGATTTAAATGTCATTAGAGAATGGGAGAAAATAACAGCAAATGAAACAACTGACAAAGGATTAATTTCCAAAATATACAAGCAGCTCATACAACTCAATACCAGATAATCCAATCAAAAAGTGGGGAAAAGACCTAAACAGACATTTCTCCAAAGAAGACATACAGATGGCTAACAAACACAGGAAAACATGCTCAAAATCGCTCATTATTAGAGAAAGGCAAATCAAAACTACAATGAGATATCACCTCACACCAGTCAGAATGGCCATCATCAAAAGGTATACAAACAAAAAATGCTGGTGAGGGTGTACAGAAAAGGGAACCCTCTTGCATTGTTGGTGGGAATGTAAATTGATACAGCCACTATGGAAGACAGTTTGGAGATTCCTTTAAAAACTAGGAATAAAAAAACCACCATATGACCCAGCAATCCCACTCCAAGGCATATACCCTGAGAAAACCAAAATTGAAAAAGACACATGTACCCCCAGTGTTCACTGCAGCACTATTTACAATAGCTAGAACATGGAAGCAACCTAGATGTCCACTGACAGATGAATGGATAAAGAAGTTGTGGTATATATACACAATGGAATATTACTCAGCCATAAAAAGGAACATATTTGAGTCAGTTCTAATGAGGTGGATGAACTTAGAGCCTATTATACAGAGTGAAGTGAGTCAGAAAGAGAAAAACAAATATCATATACTAATGCATATATACAGAATCTAGAAAGATGATACTGAAGAATTTATTTGCAAGGCAGCAATGAAGAAACAGACATAGAGAACTGACTTATGGACATGGGGAGAGGGGAGGAGAGGGTGAGATGCATGGAGAGGGTAACATGGAGACTTACATTACCATATATAAAATAAGATACCCAATGGGAATTTGCTATATGTCTCAGGGAACTCAAACAAGGGTTCTGTATCAACCTAGAGGGATGGGGAGGGAAATGGGAGGGAGATTTTAAAAGGAGGGGACATCTGTATACCTATGACTGATTCATGTTAAGGTTTGACAGAAAACAACAAAATTCTATAAAGCAATTACCCTTCAATTAAAAAATAAATAAAAATTTTTAAAAGAAAAAAATAAATGTTCTTAGTAAATAGGACTAATACTCCCCAAATGAGATATTTCTGTATCCAATTTGTTCTGAATATTATGCTTAAAAATATTATAGCTTGTATTTTCACATTGTTTCCCCTCTCAAAGCTTCTTCAAATAAACTCAGTATCTCTTGTGTGTAAAGCAGGGCATAAGGGTCATTATTTGCCCATTTTACAGATGAAGAAAGTAAAGTCATACATAGAGCTCTATAGTTAATGAGTTAAGCTGAGACCCTATCTCTCCTCCTCATGGCCCAAAGCACTTAGTACTACCCTGGATGTTATGTAATGGTCTTTTAACTAACCAGATCTCTAACATCCTGGGGAAGGAAGAGACCCAATTATACAGGTACAATGGAAGGAATGAGAACAAGGGCAGAAGACCTGGGGAAGAAAGCAAGACACTCAAGAAAGCAAGACTCTGACAGAAGGATGATGCTTCAGACTGCAGACAAATGCAGTGCGCCTTTAAAAAGGACCACATCTATACCTCTATATTGCTTACTATCTGAAGGTAAGCCAGAGGGATGTACATAGTGAGATTTTTGTCTCATTTCAGGAAGGATACAGGATAAAGATTCTGTGTCAGTAATCTTCCTTGGATTAATGGTTTCTCTTTTATCTGCAGTATTTCTGCTCAGATGTCTCTTCTTTGAATGAGTCAGAGGAATGCAAATGCTGGGCGCAATCCGCCTGAAATATTTAAATCCAGTTTTGCAATGTTTTGCAGGTTTTGAGGGACAAATTACACACACACACACACACAAACATACGCGCGCACACACACAGAGGATGGAGGAATGGCAGATGAGAATTACAGATATATCAGCCAGCAATACAAAAACGTGGTATTTCAATTTGACAACAAACTCATTTTTCCTTTTCCATTTCTTTGTTTCTCCAGATCAACATTTTAGAGGCTTGATATGAGTGGAAGGAATCTGCAACATTCTTTTGTGAGGCTCGGAATCTCATCAAGAATGTATCTGACTACACAGAAAACTGATTTTCTTTTGGCTCCCAAATGACGAGACTTCATTATGCAACGAGCACATCCCTGGAGAGAGCATTCTCTACATACTGAGAGAGAGAAGGTGGGACAGGTTGGACGGTTGGGCACGACTTGTGTGCATTTTCTCGATCTCTCCTTTTATGGATACACTCTGAACTCTTTATTCTTACGTTCAGTCATAGACTTGCGGGCAGTGTCTCACTATTGTGACTAAGAGGCCTTCTTCTAAAAGGAAACCCGAATGGCATTAATATTCAAATCCTCTAACTCGGTCTGCAGTGGCTTGGTGGAGCTTGCATGGAGCTTCTGTCTGCCAGGGAACAGATCTTGGGAAATACAGCTGAGTAAATTGGGATTTAGCATCCATCCCCATGAGCAATTCTTAACATGAAACCCCTAGAATGAAAGGTCTCCTCCAAAGGCTTTTATTGCTGCCAGAAAGAATTCCTACCATGTGAACCCAAGGACAGAGGGAGGCTTGCTTTCTTATTTTCCTTTCCACCTCATGTGAAAGAATAATCTCATGCCTTTGGGACAAAGGCTTCTTTAAACAACAAAGTGAAATGCTTTCAACGTCCATGAACATCTCCCAACATCAATGAGATTGGTATTCACAGATGAAAAGCAGCAGGGGGGTTCACACTGGCCATGAACAATTGGTCAATACGGCATTACCCTTGAAAACCAGAAAGCCAGGATTTGAAATGTGAAGCATCTCTCACTCCTAGTAAATGAGGACTGATGAGTTCCCAGGGACGTTCAACTTCCTTTGACTTTATGTAAGTGATTTATAACCTTTCTCTATGCCATGGTTTCTGAATTTTCCCCAAGCATGTACCTGAACTAAGGCTGGGAAAGGCTTGGCCCAAGAGCACAGAATCATACTTCTTTTTCTCAAAATGTTTTCATAAATCAGTCCATGGACTTCAGTATTCACCAAGCACCTAGAATGTGTGAGTGCTATACTAGGTACTGGGCCACAAGATCGGTACAACCCAGGCCTTGCTCTCAGAGAGAGAGAAACAAAAAACGTAAGTCACTTGAGTGGTGGCTTAAAGACATTAACTGTTGGAGAGAAGGACAAAAGAAAAAGAGGCCTCAGGTGAGGTCCTTATCTTTAGACAAGCAAATAAATATACCTCTAAATACAACAACCTCCAGGAACACAAAAATATGTTGGCTGTGCCAAGTCAGATTTGTTCTATTATCCATGCTCCCTAATGATCAAGAACTGATTCATGTCACCCAAGGGTCTACTTTAGAAGTTTCAATGTTATGAGACAGGTCAGACTTCAGTCTCTCTGAGTTGAGATTTCTGTGGCCCCAGCCTCTGCCTGGCAGTCAACTCTCTAGCTCATTCCCTCTCCAGAAAAAAAACCGTGAAAGAGCCCAATTCTCTGAGGTCCCTGGCAGCTGCAGACGTGATACAGGTCCTCTTCAGACCCCATTCAGTCCATCAGTAGACTATCAATTGTAGGGTCTAAATGAGAAGGGAGAAGCAGGGCTGGGACCCTTTCTCAAAGAAGTTCAGTGAAGTCTCTGCCTAGCGGGGAGCTTCATCCTGCCTGGCACGAAGATGGAAGCCACACTGTGAAACAACTGGCCATTTATATCTCCTTGGAAGGACTCCAAGTGTTACTGTCATCCTACGTGTGTTCTCCAGAACCGAACGATGATCAAGGCATATATCAGATATATCATACGCATACATAAAATCAATATATTGATATATATTAGAATAGAAATGAATATATTTACTATATATTAGAATAGAATATATGAATATCTTTGCTATATGTATTAGAACACTTTTGTATATTCATATATAGGTATATTAAAATCCCAGTTGCAATGGCGACAACTGACCCACTGAGTCATCTTCATGAACCAAATGTGGTTTAATGACATACTCTCTTGACACCAGAATCCAAACCATCATCCATGCCACAAAGAGACAGAGATTTTACATCCAAAGACACCTCCCAGCCCACCAAATTAACCTTCTCTGGCTAGGGAAGCATGTTGCTGAGAAGGGTTTTTACAGGGCTCCTTTAAATGAGATGGAAGCTAATTTACTCTCTTAAATGATATTCTGGCTCTGGGTGGCACAATGTGAAAAATGACAAAGTCCACTCATGCATCAGACAGGATAATTCTGGCAAAGTTGGTGCTGACAGCATTAAAAAACAATGATGGAAGAGCCTGGCCTTGTTGTTGTCATTTTAATTGTCACTGTGAGTGACGAAAAATGCAGTTCCTGCTCCCGCCTACTTACCTCTCAGCTTTATAATACCTTCACTGGGTCCGCATCATTTGAAAGTGTGATTTAAAAAAAAAAAAAAAATCAGGGGCGGGGGGAGAAAAAAACTGTGTGTGTGAACACATGAGAGATAGAGAAAGTAGGAAGAGAGAGAAAGACAGAAAGGGATAAGAGAGCACTAGACTCAGAAAGAGACAATGAGACAAAGACAGAGAGAGGAAAAAAAAGATAACCAAACAAGGATTATTTCAGATGGCTTCTCCTGAATATCAAACGCAGAGTGCTGTTAGTAATCTCATGGAAGAGGCGAGTTTTCACAAATCAAGAAACCTGCAGTGTTTCCAAGATCCACTCTGAGTTTTCAGGCAAGACAGTCCAGAATTTCTTGTTAAAAGCTTAAGGGCTCAATTTATGCTAAGCATTCAAGGAAGTGTCTCATCCAAACAGGATATCGTTTTTCATATTAAAGAAGCAAACCCGATCTCAGAGCATAAATGTTATTATTCACAGTTGCAAAGGAAAATGGCATTTACTTTCTCTTTCTCCATAGGAAGGGAAGGAGGAGGCTCTCCCTTCTCTGGGGCCAGAAGAGGGCTCAGAAATTCTGTTTCCACTCCTGAAAGAAATACATTTCTCTCTCCCAACCCCAGCAGATGAGTCCACAAACTTCCTCCTCAGCACTGATTGTTGCTTTGATGGGTCAGTGTACTGTATGCACATGTTGCTTTTCAACATATGTTTGGGGGAAGAATCAAAGCTAATTTCAGTGTGTGAAAAGCTAGCAGATTCCATTAGTGATTTGTGACTTCCCTTCAAAGTGATAAGGCTGCTGGATGCAGGTTCTCAAAACTGAATGTCCAAATGGGGATTTACAATGCAGAGCTTGTTTTATCAACCGTAGGCTTCAACACACATACAAAGGGAGAAAGACATAATTTTTTTCCCTTAGCAGAAATGTTAAAAGTTAACCCAGAGAACCATTTGTACATGCTTTTCTCATTCCCCAGCCCCCTCCAACCCACCCACATCATTTTTCCCTCTTCAAACAGGTTAGGGTGGAGAAGGGGGTGGTTGAGGCCATCATTTCTGATTTTCACATTGATGGATCTGAGAGAATACACATTCAATGAACTCACACTAGCTCTTCTGCAAATGACCACAGAAAAAAATCCCAGAAGGAATTCAAGTGGGACTCGACCACAGCCTGATTCTCTGAATTGTCCTTATAACATCTATATCTGGTAGTATTCTTCATTATCTTGGTCTCAAAGCCCACAGAGTCATTTCTCATCTTTATGGAAAGCAAGCCCAACCAGAACTTTGAAAAAGTTTTGGTCAGTGGTACTTGCTGGTTGTCATCACATTTAAGATGCACCTGATCCATAAACATACACAGATAGACTACTCAGAGGTCCAAAGGGGGTGGGGGGGAATGGCATGCACTGCTAAACTCTGTTAGGATGCAGCACACTTTACAAGAAAGTTTGTTATGAAACAGCATGTGGTATTTCCACCTATAAAACTGGGTGGCCTCTATTTAATGATATGTGATTTTTTTTCAAGACAAGATTTACATTACTCCAAATATGAAGAGCTCATAGCTGGGCCCACCAGTTTCATAAAAAAAAAAAAGTTGGGATTCATGCCAGTTCAACACGATCTCAGGCAGGGTAACAATACACCTCCTTGTTCCAGGTCCAGA
Source organism: Redunca redunca (assembly GCA_006410935.1). Classification (NCBI taxonomy): domain Eukaryota; kingdom Metazoa; phylum Chordata; class Mammalia; order Artiodactyla; family Bovidae; genus Redunca; species Redunca redunca. The sequence goes on along the minus strand of SJYQ01000488.1, from coordinate 320,790 downwards.
AAAAGAAAACCAGAGTCACTGCAAGTGATCCTGGAACCCCTCCTTGTTTGATCTGGCCCCGTATTCCTTTGCAGCCATTGTCTGCTGTGTGTTCAGCATGGGCGGCGATGATCAGTGGAAGATAGAAAGAGACAGAACGAAGTAAAAGATAACTTATGTTTACTATGTGCTGGGCACAGCTGATTATCTCTTTCAATCCTCAGAGTTACCCTATGAGGTAAAGATCCCAGTACCCACTTTCAGTTCAGTTGCTCAGTCGTGTCTGATTCTGTGCGACCCTACAGACTGCAGCACGCCAAGCTCTATCACTAATTCCTGGAGCCTGCTCAAACTCATGGCCATTGAGTCAGTGATGCCATCCAACCATCTCACCCTCTGTCGTCCCCTTCTCCTCCTGCCCTCAATCTTGCTCAGCATCGGGGTCTTTTCTAATGAATCACTTCTTTGCATCAGCTGGCCAAAGAATTCCGATGAATACTCAAGACTGATTTCCTTTAGGATGGACTGGTTTGATCTCGTTGCAGTCCAAGGGACTCTCAAGAGTCTTCTCCAACACTTCACAGATGATCAAATGGAAGCACAAAGTCTTGCCCACAATCTCATAGTTGGAGACCGTGGGACTGAGAATAAACTCAGACCTCAACCCATCTGATTCCGAAGCCTATATTCCAGAAGACTAGAGAAATGGTTTTCAGACAGTGTCCCAGTACTTTAGGGGCTCCTCAAATTTGATTTGAATTTTCAAATATCTTTTGAAATACTTTACGACTAGAATAAAACACAGGAGGTACATTGAGGTATTATATACTCAATGAGAACTTTTTGGAGACTCCCAGGATATTGACTGGTTTAATTGCTGGCTGACTTTGTAACAGAACACGTTCATATAATTTAACATTTAAAGTACATGTATACTACTAAAATGATGCCTTTTATCAATTTCACATATTGAATTTGTACAGAATTTGTATCGGCTTAAAAAAGAAAAAAAGGGTTGAATACCCCTGCTGTAGGGCATGCAATCTCAAGGAGAAGGTGACCAAGTGTTGTTTTTGAGGGCCCACAATCTCAGCTACTGCAAGAGTTTTTCCCGCCTTCCCGAGGGTCATAGTATTTACATAAACAAGTATCCAGTATTTTTGCTATATTAAATTTTCATAGGGAGAAGGGGATTAGGAAAAAGTCTAAAAAGTTCTTTATGGAGGAGACAATGAAAAAAAGGTTGAAAAATACTGCTCTAGGGTATTAAGAATTTCAGAGTTTGAAACAGAAAAGAGGAATAGCTTGGTCCTTACTCAGCTTGAGCAGCCTATGTAATGTGAATTGTAACTCTGTGAGGAGTTCTCCTTGGAGAATAAGCCTGGCTTGCTTGCAACCCAAGGATTTGCTCCCCGTAAAAGGCTTTTATGAGCTTCAGTCCCTTTGCTTCTGAGAGGAATCTTAGCAACTTGAGCCAACCCCCTCATTTTGCAGAAGGAAAAACTGAGGTCCAGAGAAGCAAAAGGTTTGTCCAAAGATGTAGCACTGTTTGTGGCAGTCTGAATTCAAACCCAGAACAGCACCTTGCACTAGTAGGTATCCAAATAGTATTTGGTGATATGAGTAAGGGAAGGGAAAAAGGACTCTGATAAAGAGATTTCATTGAAAAGATCAGGTACAAGAATTTTTTTAACCAAAAAAATAGGAGTAGACTGCCTACTTTTCACCACCTATTGATAGGGAAAAAGAGAGACAGGGAGAAAAAAAAAAAAAAAAAGAATCTCACCACCTAAATTTGCCTGGGAGTTGGAGACCTCTAAAAGAAATGTTCCACCCGCTCAGCCCCAGCTGAAGCAGAACAGTGTCAGGAGCCAAAATAAGTGAGTCCTTCCTCCAGCTGACCCAACCGCACATCTTTCCTTTGCTTGTTTGTTTTCTTTCTTTAAAGCTCTTACAGTACTCCTAGCATACTACCATCTGCTGAAGCAGGATGAACAGGTAGCTTTAAAATGATGATAGCTCTGGGAAATGATAATCACTAGGTCATAGAAAGCAGCACTGCAGTGCATAAATAAGATAAGTAAAAGTGCTGAGGACGGCATGTTTGCTTTAATAAAATGTGGTTTCCCTTTGTGTGGAGAATGCCTTTCTCAAATGCCTGGGGAGAGAGGCTGAACTATAGACCAGAAACACACAGCCGGTTCCAGAATCTGGCAATGAGGGTGGGATCAGAGGGGAGAGGAATGAAATATGACTTACTGAGACACAAAAGGAAAGGAGTTGGACCAGAGCCTTTGTGTTGAATTGCTGAAGCAATGGAATGAGATCAGAACTTCCAGGTCTAATTCCAAAGCTCCCTTTGGTGGAGGCAATAACGCTGCACTGGAAAGAGGGCTTGGGTTACAGCACAGCTCTCCTTGAACTGTGTGACCTTGGGAAACACCATCTCTTGTATTTTGATTTTTCTCTTATATGAAAAGGGGATACTATCTCACAGGGTTATCGAAAGTTTTAAATTAGAGATTGTATACAAAGCACCAGCCACAATACCTGACATACCTTTAGCATTTAATAAATAAATGGTAGTAATGGTGAGCAGGATGTAGCTAATGCAAGATGATACAAGAGGTGACGATGATGACAATAAGCAAGATGATGCACAGGCCTTTTCTAGAAAGCAGCTACAAATACACACCATGTCCTAAAGATCACAAGTAGCTTAGAAAAGACCATCACCTGTTAGAAATGACATTGGGAAGCGTAATTCATACAGTGAGCATTCCCTGTGCAAAGTATTTCAGTGAGCAAGAACTATGTCTTGAAAACATGAGCAACTTCTGAATTTTTGCAGATAGATCATCTTACTTGGACTTTCTACAAAGCATTTTCACTGATGTTCTCTCATTTTAACCCCATACCAGCAATGTGAGGTTGTGAGGACAAGTATAAGATACCCATTTAACAGATGAGAAAACCAGAGGCCTCAGGAGGTTGTAGTCGTTTAGTTACTAGCTCAGTGTTGCAGAGAGGTGGTGCAACAATCTAGACCACAAGCTTGGTTGTTTGCTTCCCATCCTCGTGGTACACTGAGCTGACTACTTAAACATTCCCACCTGGAAACAAGCATGGAACTCATGCAGGTCTGGCACAGTTGTGCCCTTTCTGCTCTCTGCATCCTCATGTGCAGTCATCTAGCTTCCGCCTGACTCCTTTCATCTGAGTCAGCACAGTACTCTCCTTAGTCATCTAACTAGCTCTGTGTCCTCCACTCCTGATCCAAAATAGAAAATCCAGAAGAAGAATCTTTTCCTTTGGAAACTAATAACATGAGATGTCCATCAAACCATATACATAAATGGTATCATCTAACCATTGTGTGATTGCTAGTGGAGAAAGCCTGAAAAAGCTCTGGAAGGCTTTGCTCTACCCAGTGGACAGAACAGAAGTGACTTTGTCTGCAAGGTACCATCGCTTGCTGGGGGTACTCTCTTTCTCTACCCTCAGATACAACTCTGATCATATAAATGATGTAGCCTCCTCCTCACAATAGTCGTATAATGAAGATGGGGCAGTTGGGGAAACTGAAAAATCAGAAGTAGGGCAAAATATGTAGAAACACACAACTCAGTTGGAAAACCACGTCTTAAACACAGATTTCCTCACTCCAGTCCCATGTTCTTTGAACTATACCAAAGTATAGTACTGTCATCATCAAATAACAGAAAATCCAATCCAAATCTTCTTAAACAAAAAAAGTTAATTTTTTCTTTTCTCTCTCCCCCCTAGTTTTTCCTTTTTTGTTGTTGCTGCTGTTATTTTTTTTTTTTTAAATAACTAAATAGTTCAGGGATAAGTCTGGTTGCAAAATTCAGGTTAAAGTCTGAATTGGCTCCCTCCATGTGGTAGCGCTCTAGAAAGTACAAGATCTCTTCCCATGGTAGAGGCAGTTTCATTCCTCAAATCCTTACAGTGCCATCCTCCATGGGAATCGTCTCTGCAGTTCCATAGGGTGGTAAGCTTCACTCTGATTGGACTAGCTTAATCATGTGTCCATCCCTGAACCAATCATAATAGGTGGAAGGAAAGGATATTTTGGTTAGTTTAGGTTAATCAGAGCCCACCATCAGAGTCAGAAGTGAGGTCAATCCAACTCAGTCTACATGAATGACTATGGTTGAGAGGTACTTTTTCAAAGGAAATTCAAGGTGCTGTTATCAGGAAAGAGAGGCAGTGGAATCTGGGCAGGAACCCCACAATGACATCCAGTCCTTTATTCTACAGATATTCTTTGAACTCCTTGTTGTTGTTGTTCAGTAGCTAAGTTGTGTCCAACTCTGCAACCCCATGGACTGCAGCACACCAGGCTTCCCTGTCCTTCCCTTTCTCCTGGACTTTGCTCAAACTCATGTCCATTGAGTCAATAATACCACCGAATCATCTCATTCTCTGTCACCCTCTCCTCCTTCTGCCTTCAGTCTTTTCCAGCATGAGGGTGTTTTCCAAAGAGTTGGCTCTTTGTATCAGGTGGCCAAAGTATTGGAGCTTCAGCATCAGTTCTTCCAATGCACAGTCAGGGTTGATTTTCTTTAGGATTGACTGGTTAGGTCTCCTGGCAGTCCAAGGGACTCTCAAGAGTCTTCTCCAACACCACCATCCAAAAGCATCAATTCTTCAGCGCTCAGCCTTTTTTATGGTCCAGCTCTCACATCCATACATGACTACTGGAAAAAACAGCTTTGACTATGAACTATGAACTACAAACCTTTATTGGCAAAGTGATGCCTCTGCTTTTTAATACACTGTCTAGGTTTGTCATAGCTTTCCTTCCAAAGAGCAATTTCATGGCTGCAGTCACTGTTGGTGGTGATTTCGGAGCCTAAGAAAATAAAACCTGTCACTGTTTCCACTTTTTACCCTTCTTTTGATTTCCTATTGTGTGCCAATTGCAGGCAAGAGGTAAAAAATTAATAAAACAATGTCTAAGCAGAACTCAGTTGAGTGTATCTGGACTCAATCGTCAACTACTTCCCCATTTTAATCTCCAACTCACCCAAAGTACTCTTCCGTCCAGAGCTTAAGCCAGGCTGTTGAAAGGCCCAGCAGGGTGGTGAGTTCAAATTGTTTTCTATTTGCAAGGCAACTAAAACCCTAGAGTCATGTCTTCTACAGCAAGAAGGGCAGTTACAGGGTAGCAGTTAAGAGTTACAGGTTCTGGAGTCTGACAATTTGAGTCTGAATCTTGAGTTGGCCACTCCCGAAGTGTATGACCTTGCAAGGTGTTTGACCTCTCTAGGCTTCAGGTTCTTTACCTGTAAAATGGGGATAATTGCAGTCACCTATAATTATGAGATGAGATGGTTGGATGGCATGACCAACTCAATGGACATGAGTTTGAGCAAACTCCAAGAGCTACTGAAGGACAGGAAAGCCTGGTGCACTACCGTTCATGGGGTCGAAAAGAATCAGACACGGCTTAGTGACTGAACAATAGTCACCTAAGGATATCTGGATTTGATCCTTGAGTCAGGACGATCCCCTGGAGAAGGGAATGACTACCTGCTCCAGTGTCCTTGCCTGGAAAATTCCATGGACAGAGGAGTTTGGTGGGCTACAGTCCATGGGGTCACAGAGTTGGATACAAGTTCGCAAAGAGTCAGACATGACTGAGCGACTGAACTGAACTGAACGGGAGCAATTAATACTTTCACTTTCAAGGATATTTGGAGAGCCAAATGAGTTAATACAGAGGTCAGCTAACTTTTTCTACACAAGGCCAGACAGTAAATATTTTAGGCATTGTGGCCTATGCAGTCCTGCGGCAACCTCTCTACTCTGCTATCACAGTGTGAAAACAGCAATGGATGATATATGAACAAATGGCAGTGCTTACAATCACTTGACACCAAGTAAGAGCTCAAGGAGAGCTCAACACATTTATAGCAAATAACGCTTAACTGTGTTTATTATTTTCTTTCCACACTGTCCCTCTCTCTCAATGGCCACTACACACCCTTTCTTGACTACATGGATTGTAGATATGTTATTTCACATATATACACATTAGCTATTTGTCTTTATTTATTGACTTAATGACAAAGATCTCTACTCTTCTAATTGGATTACTCATCACATTGTTAAATTGTTCTGTCCCTATGCCTTAAGAAGGAAATAGCAAAAACCTTGGCATGTTGTAGATGATCCAGTGCTAGGGTGATTCATAGCCAGTAAAGAATAATAACTGTTATTATTTGCTATAAACAACTTCTCAGCCTCATTAGTGAATGCTCACTTGCAGACATTCCCATCAAAACGATTTTTTTATGTTACAGGACAGGCCTCAAGTTTCCTCCTCTACAACCAGACTCCAGGTCCAGAAATCACTGCTCAGATTTCATGGTGCTCAGTCATGCTGAGAGGTCTCAAGAGACAGAAAAACAACACTGGAGTTAAAAGTTAATTCTTCCTGCTGGGTTAATAATTAGGTAAAACCCATTTGAAGTAAGGAGAAATCAGTGTGTCTGGAGTTCAGAATGAATTAGTGAGGAAGGAGGCAAAATAAGGAATTACAGAGTTAGAATGGAACTGCCAAGAACTCCACCTTCTGCTGGGTGGGAAAGGAGAGATGACAAGGAAACCCATTCAGGAACTTCAACTTTTATAATCAGCAAGGAATCCCCAAACTCAGACGCAGATCCCTGTCTGTGAGAAGGCTTTTTAGCTAATCCAAATGAATAACTCTGCTGTTTATTGGTGAGACAGAGACAACCACTTAAAACGTGATAAATTATAAAATGTCTCCCTGTTAGCACTTCTGCTGGCAGTCTAACTCACTTTATTTTGCACCAAGCCCTCTTCCCTTTAATTCAGCATCTTCCCCCAAGTTCGTATGTTAAAGGAGAAACTTACATATCATTTATACATTTTGTTTGGATGGCTGCGACCCCCAATCAATATGCACATTACCCAGAATGCCAAGTGAAAACCCCAGGAAAAACAAGAAGGAAAAGAAAAGCTCACACTTCTCTGCTACTAACTCAAAAGCACAATGCCATACTCTACATCTTTCAGTAGAAAGGTTCACAGGTGAGTTCATTTATGGCTCATAATTTTGTTACCAGGAAAGGAATCAGTGGAATTGGAAATATTCCACATATTTGGCAAAACTGTATCAACATCATTCAAAATAAAGAAGCTCCCAGCCATTGCACTGCCTTGTACAGACCTAGACATATACCCGAAGGCACTCAGTGTAATTAGTTGGAAATATACCAAGGCCAAGATTACATTCATAAAGGGTGAAATGCCACAGATTCTTTGGTCATGCTGCTGGTGCCACCTACAGCCAGTTAACCTAGGAGTTGCACACTCAATTAGCCACACGATCCGTAGTCCTTCTCTGTACTTTTTCTACAAGGAGAGCTCCTGGCATCACTTGAACACACACAGCCTCAGCCATCCACCCATTTCCCCAGGACTAGGGTTGAGAATTTGAGTGGAAGGAACTAAGAAATCCTGATGAGCCTAGAGAAAATCTCATAGGTTTTAAAGTAAGATAGGGTCAAGTTCGATTTTGCCCTTACTAACTGCAGGACTCTGATCAAGTTGCCCCTCTCGTTTCTTCACCTGTAAAATAATGATAGTACCTCCTCTCTAGTATTGCTGTAAGAATTACAGAAATACATGTTAAGTATTTAATATGTGTTAAGGTTTCAATAGATAATATTTTTCTGGAAATACAAGTTATACGGGCCTGAAGCACAATTCCTCCAGCCTTGCTGTCTGTTCCTCCCTACATTGGCACGTCTTGTGGTCACCTCAGGAAACACAGGAAAGGCCAGGATGCATAATACACAAGAAGAAGAAAGAGAAGGGCAAATAAGAGAATGACGGCCAACAGCAGCAACTAATACTGAAAGTGCTTACACAGTACCAGGAATTGTTCTAAGCTGTTCATATTTATTAACTCAGTTCATATCCATAACATCTCTATAGAGTGGTACCATAGTTATCCCCATTGTACAGATAAGAAAAATGAGGCACCAAGCAAGGAGTACGGGCTTTGCTCAAGACTACATTGCTAGTAAGTGTCAGAGCCAGGATGCAAACCCAGACAGAATGGCTCCAGGGTGTGCGCTCTTGGCTACTGCTGTAAGACCCAAAGAAGCAACTCACGATATCAGAGAGCTCTAAGTGACAGGTATGGCTATCGCTTTCCTAGAGGCACTACAATGTCATTTTGAACAGAAAACAAGAAACCCAGGGGCTTAAAAATACTCTCTGACATGAAAAATTCAGCAAGGGCTGTGGTGGTACAGCCACTAGTTCAAAAAAATGGTGCCCGAGCAAGCCTGTGCCTGCTGCAGTCTGCGTCTCATCCGACCAACCAATTCCAAATCACTGGGGAAAGTGAGGACACTTAGAAGCACGCTGGTTCTTGCCTTCCTTTCCACGCCCTCTTTGGTCTTTAGAATCAATCAGACGAATGGCTGAGTGTCCTTATTGTTTGAGTGGTACCTTTGAATATTGAAGGAGCTGTATGGAAGTGACAGGTGAAGGCATCTTCATTGTCTAATCTCTGACACTTGAAATCTCTGTCAGGCAATCTGTGACAGGCAAAAACCAAGAGGGAGACTTGATTCAAATGTCATATTCTCCAGGTTCCCTCCCGGAGAGGATTTGTTGATGTTACAGGTATAGGAGGTTAAAAGCAAGCATATTTCCATGTGTTTAGCAACCTCCCAAGCTAAAAAGCCCCTCAGAATTTAAATTTACTCTAAGGTTCACAAGCTACAACCAAAATGCTAGTTTCTGTCCCAGTTGTATGGTACAAATAATATGGATCCAAAAAGCACAAAGAGATTGAGAATGGGAAACTCCCCAAGTGGCACAGAAGCAATATCTCACAGCTGGGAATAACCAGGAGAACCTTAATGGAGTTGACCATTAAGGTCCAACTTTTGTTTCCTCCCCAGGACAAGAATAGAATGAATAGAACTGTGTTGGCTACAGTGTGGGAAAAGCCAGTATACAGGCCTCCCTACTGCAGTACTGGTGGGAATCACTGATGAAGGGGGTTTGAAGGAGGGGAGGGGATTCTGTCAGATGACAGAAGGACCAGAATCAGCTTGGTTATTCTCCTCCTAACTTTGCATGCTCCAAGTCCTTGGTGGTCTTCAAAAAGTTCAAAGTGAATTCTCAGTACATCAGTGAGTCAAAGCTTGATACTTGGGATTCTTGTGGATCTCCAAATTAATCTTAGAACTATAAGACTGACCCAGGTTAAAGGTTCTGGGAATGTCACTAGGCATCTCTACAGGTTCAGTGTGACCAAGAGCTGTGAAAGCCATGGTAAGTAAACCAGTCACTTCGAATTTTAGATTCCAGGTCATTCAAAGTCAATCGCTAAGGGCAGCCTAAGAAAAGAAGCTTATTTATGTGGATTAAGTGCTAACCACCTTCTTCCTCTCACTCACTCACTCTCACTTTCTCTCATCCTTCTTCCCTCTTTCTCCCTCTCTACTTGCTTTAGGGGAGGAGTCATGTAGTCAGCAGCCCTTCAGAGAGGCCCATGTGGCAAAGAACGGAAGCATTCTGCCAAATGCCTCCTGCCAACAGTGACTGAACTTAGAAATAAGATTTTTCCAGCCCCAGTCAAGTCTTTAGCATTGCAACTTTGTCTGACAGCTTCACTGCAAAACCCCCTGAGAGAGTCTGAGCCAGAACCATCCATCTAAGTTAGCTCCCAAATTCCTGACCCTTGGAATGTCTGTGAGATAATAAATGTTCCTGGTTTTAAGTTACTGTGTGTTCAGGTAATTTATTATACAACAATAGATAACTAATACAAATACTTGCTTAAGTCCTATAGCTGAAAGAGTGGTATGTCTGTTTCCCAAACCTATGCCCTTGCCAGTGCCCCTTTATGCCAAGTCTATAGCAGTTCTCTGCTCCATAACTAATGGCTTCTGTTATGGTTTTGAAAGAAAGAGAAACACAATCAAGCTAGCTCAAGTAAAGTGGGGATTCCTTAGAAGGAAGCACTAAGCAAATCATAGACCTCCAAGGACAGGAACCAAAGTACAAAGTTCTGCTTTTAACAAGGAGTGAGAGTGTAACAACTTATCCTCCCATAAATAACATCTATAAGTGGTGGAAGAAAAATATAAAGCCTTGAGGGCTCCAGGAACTCAAAAATAAAAAAGCAGGCATATTTTGGAAGGCAATCAAAAATTATAGCAAGAAATCAACACTAAGTGAGCTCCAGTTTTTTCCGGCATGTCCTGAAGGCAGCCAGAATCGTGGCCAAAGTGGCATGTTTGAAATTAAAAAAAAAAAAAAAAAAGTCTGCTACTATTCTGGCTGGAAGAACCACCTGAAAAAAAGCCCAGGGAAATTGGACAACCAGAGAGCGGAGGGAGAAGAGAGTCAGGAAAGAAGAAATTAAATTTCGTGCTTAAATTCAGCCTGTCTCTGCCTGACCCCTAAACCATTCACTGGTGGGTCAAATGGAAATCAGCCAGCGGTTAAGACTTAAAGAACTGATCTCAGGTCTGAAATTCCACTCACCATAGACATTACAGTTTTCCATTTCAGTCAAACCAAGTTCGTTGGCTACTAAAATAAAATATCAACACTCCGTAGGGCAATATAACAAAATCCAGAGTCTCTCCATGATAACATTCACAATATCCAGGATATAATGTAAAAAATATTCAACATATGATTCAGTCTAAAGGGAATGAAAATGATAGATGCCAACCTCAATATGGTCCTTATTTTGGTTTACAAAAACTGTATTTCAAAATAGCTATTATAAATATATTCAGGGAAGTCAAGGAAAATACACTCAGAGTGAATGAAAGAAACTTCAGCAGAGAAACAGAAAATATAAAAATGTAACAAATGGAAATTTTAGAACAACAACAAAAGAAATCTGAAATTTCAAATTCAACTGATGGGCCTAAATGGTAAAGCAAAGATGAAAAGTAAAAGTGAATTTTAAAATGGATTAATAGAAATTACTCTATTTGCATAAGAAAGATGAAAAAATTGAAAGAGTACTTCCCTAGCGGTCCATTGGTTAAGAATTTGCCTGCCAATGCAGGGGACATGGGTTCAGTCCTTAACCTGTGAAGATTCCACCTGCCACTGGTAAACTAAGCCCATGCGCCACAACTACAGGTCCCACACTCTGGAGCCTGTGCGAGCCACAATTACTGACGCCCACGGGTCTGGAGCCCGTGCTCTTCCACAAGAGGAGCCACTGAAATGAGAAGCCTGTGCACTGCAGCTAGAAAGCAGCCCCTGCCCGCCACAGCCAGAGAAAGCCTGCACAGCAATGAAGACCCAGCACAGCCAAAAACTAATTATCAAACACACACACAAAGAATAAAACGGCAGGCCATTTTCTAAGTCCAACCATGTCAGTATATTAAATATTAATTGGCTAATCATTCTGATTAAAAGACACAGATCAACAGAATGAATTTTTAAAAATCAAGTCCAAATTAACTGCTATGCATAAGAGACACACTGTAAATGTAAAGAATGGACAGAAGAGAGACACTACATAAAGAGTACACAGAGTAAGGATGAAATGGCTGTAGTAATATCAGATAAAACAGATCTCAAGAGTATTATGAAAAATGATGAAGAACATTTCATAATAATAAAGGGATCAGTTCATTAGAAAGGCATAGCCATCATAAATGTGCATGTACCTAGTAACAGAGCCTTAAAATCTATGAGTAAAAAAACTAACAGGATGAAAGGAAGAAACAAACGAGGCTACAATCAGACTGAGAGAATTTAACAGCCCTCTTTCAACAAATAATAGAAAAGCTAGACAAATACCAGTAAATATACAGAATAGAATAACTGGACACACCATTCATATAAATGTACATACACTGCACAATACACACTATTTCACATGCATATTGTAAATTCATCAAGATAGACCATATGTTAGGCCTAAATGCAAGTTTCAACAATTTCAAAGAATCAAAGTCATACAAAGTATGTTCTTTGACTATTAAAAGATTAAATCAGGAATCAGTACCAATAATATAGCTAGGATAATCACAAACATCTAGAAATTTGACAACAGTCTCCTCAATAATCCAAAGGTCAAAGAAGAAATCACTGAAGAATTAGAAAATATTTGGAGCTGAATGATAATGAAAACACAACATATAAAATATTTGTGGGATGTAAACAGCTAAAGTAGTAAAGGAAAAATTATGATTTTAAATACCTATTGGAAAAAGAAAGATCTACAATTAATGACCTTGAAAACCTAGAAAAAGGACAGCAAAGCATTAACAAACTCAAAACAGGAAAAAAGGGAAATAAAACTAAGAGCAAAAAAGAAAACAATAAAATAGAAAGCAAACAATAAATAGAATACTAAAGGCAGAAGCTTATTCTCTGATCAACAAATTTCCTAGCTCCCTAGTTAGACTGAGCTGAAAGTGGGAGGGGGAGTATGAGAGGAGGACACAAATGACCAATGTCAGGAATTTTTAAAAAGTGTTACAACTAAAATACTATTAAGAAGAAAAATTATAAACCGTTTTATATAAAAATTTTGACAACCTAAGTAAAATAAATATATTTCTTGAAAGCTAGCACAGTCCAATCAAGAAGAAAGAGACTGCTTGATAGCTATTTTAAAGAAATGAAAATACCTTGTTAAAAATTCTTCTTACAAAGAAAAACACTAGACTCAGATGTCTCTAGTGGTGAATTCTGGCAAACTTAAGGAAAAACTACCAATTCTACACAAACTGCTCCAGAAAATAGAGGAGAAGAGTGAAACCGTCCTGATGCTAATACATATTAAGATATTACAATAAAAGTAAAGATTCCATGTTGGACATGGAACAACAGGCTGGTTCCAAATAGGAAAAGGAATACGTCAAGGCGTATATTGTTACCCTGCTTATTTAACTTATGTGCAGAGTACATTATGAGAAACGCTGGGCTGGAGGAAGCACAAGCTGGAATATCAGCTTGCTGGGAGAAATATCAATAACCTCAGATATGCAGATGACACCACCCTTATGGCAGAAAGGGAAGAAGAACTAAAGAGCCTCTTGATGAAAGTCAAAGAGGAGAGTGAAAAAGTTGGCTTAAAGCTCAACATTCAGAAAACTAAGATCACAGCATCCATCCCATCACTCCATGGCAAATAGATGGGGAAACAGTGGAAACAGTGGCTGACTTTATTTTGGGGGGGCTCCAAAATCACTGCAGATGGTGACTGCAGCCATGAAATTAAAAGACATTTACTCCTTGGAAGGAACGTTATGACCAACCTAGACAGCATATTCAAAAGCAGAGACATTACTTTGTCAACAAAGGTCCATCTAGTCAAGGCTATGGTTTTTCCTGTACTCATGTATGGATGTGAGAGTTGGACTATAAAGAAGGCTGAGTGCTGAAGAATTGATGCTTTTGAACTGTGATGTTGGAGAAGACTCTTGAGAGTCCCTTGGACTGCAAGGAGATCCAACCAGTCCATTCTAAAGGAGACCAGTCCTGGGTGTTCATTGGAAGGACTGATGTTGAAGCTGAAACTCCAAATTTTGGCTACCTGATGCAAAGAGCTAACTCATTTGGAAAGACCCTGATGTTGGGAAAGATTGAAGGCAGGAGGAGAAGGGGACGACAGAGGATGAGATGGTTGGATGGCATCACCGACTCAATGGACATGAATTTGGGTAAACTCCAGGAGTTGATGACGGACAGGGAGGCCCGGCATGCTGTGGTTCATGGGGTCGCAAAGGGTCTGACACAACTGAGTGACTGGACTGAAAGATCCATATATTTCATGAACATAGATGAAAAAACCCTAAACTTTAAGAAAATCAAATTCAGTAAGATATCAAAAAAATAATACATCATGATTGAGTAAAGTTTACACCAGTAATGCAAGGCTGCCTTAATATTTAAAAAGAAATCAATGCAATTAACAATATTAACAGAACAAAAGAGAAAAATAAAATGCAGGGGAAAATTACGTGACAAAATTTCACTCCCATTCATGATAAAAATTCTCAGAGACAAACTATGAATAGAAGGAAACCTCCTATTTGGTAAAGGACTTCCAGGGGAAAACTTAGAGCAAATGTCATCATTATGATGACACAATGAACGCATTCCCTTTAAGATCAGGAAGAAGGCAGGGATGTCTTAACACAGGTCATGCTAGCCATTGCAATAAATTAAGAAAATTTAAAGTCATAAAGATCACACAAAAAAAGAAGGAAAACTGTCTCTACTTGCAGAAGACAAGATTATTTATGTAGAAAATCCTCAGGGAGATACAAAACAACTACTAGAACTAATTAGTGAATAAAGCAAGATCTCATAATACGAATTTAAATTTCTAAAAATCAAGATTAAAATAAAGATGAATTGAATTTTTATATAATAACAGCAAACAATAGGAACACAATTTTTAAAAGTCATTTCTAATAGCACCAAAAAACGAAAATATTCTCAGGAATACACTTAACAAAATCTATATAAGACTCCTATACAAAAAAAAGTACAGAGTATTACTGAGAAATTAAATATCTAAATGGAAAAACATACAATATCCATGGATTAGAGGACTCCATATAATTAAGATGTCTCTCTCCAAATGCACCTGTGATTTCAACATAATGCCAATAAACATTCCAGTAAAGCTTTTTATATAGAAAATCACAAGTTAACTATAAAAATTTTTACATACTAATAGATATATACGGAAATGAAAAAGAACAAAGTTGGCATCCTATTTAACTTCATGACTTACTCCAAAGACACAGTTAATACTGATTATAATACTGGTTAATTCTGATTCATTATTATTAAGTAAAGTTCATATTTTATCACATTTTCTTATTTTCTCTAACAGCCTTTTCCTGTTCCAGGGTCCCATTCAGGAGGCCATACTACATTTAATTATCATGTCTCCTTGGTCTCCTCTTCTAGCTCAGTTGGTATAGATTTCGCCTGGAATGCAGGGGACCTCAGTTTGAATCCTGGGTCAGGAAGATTTGCTGGAGATGGGATAGGCTCCTGGTAGTTCAGAGGTTAAAGCATCCACCTGCAATGTGGAAGACCCGGGTTCTATCCCTGGGTTGGGAAGATGCCCTGGAGAAGGAAACGGCAACCCACTCCAGTATTCTTGCCTAGAGAATCCCATGGACGGAGGAGGCTGGTAGGCTACAGTCCAGGGGGTCGCAAAGAGTCGGACACGACTGAGCGATTTCACTTCACTTCACCCATTCTAGTATTCTTGGGCTTCCCTGTGACTCAACTGGTAAAGAATCCACCCGCAATGTGGAAGAACTGGGTTCAATCCCTGGGTTGAAAAGATCCCCTATAGAAGGGAATGGCTACCCGCTCCAGTATTCTGGCCTAGAGAATTCCATGGACTGGGGACCATGAGGTTGCAAAGAGTTGGACACGGCTGAGCAACTTTCACTTCACTTAGTCTCCTCTTGACTATGACAGTTTTTTTAGCTTTCCTTATTTCTGATGACTTTGACAGTTTTGAGAAGTATTTTGTAAACTGACCTTCCATTGGGATTTGCCTGATGAATGATTATACTGGGTTCATGGGTTTAGAATAACAGATTTATCTTTAATGATTATGCTCAAGGCTGAGAAAGGTGCATTAAGAAAAGCATTCTTACATTGTTAGAGTAAAAATTGCTACACTTTTCCTAGAAAAAAATTTAATAATGTGATACTTCATACAAACAAGTGATTTCATTTCTAAGACTTCCAAAAAAAATTATCAGAGATAAAGACAAGGACTGAGCTCTCTCTCTGCTCCACATGTAGGAGGAACTGGATAAAGACATCTATGTAAGACACAGAACTAGGAAAAAGAATCTAAAGGAAGTTCTTCCAAAGGGTTCACAACGTTTCTCTCTGTATCATGTATCTTTTTAAAATTATTTTCTATATTTTAAAAATTGTCTACCATGAACACACATGACATTTATTATCAGAGAAAACAATATTTTTTGAGAGTCACGTAAATACATTATAGGTCTGAATACATCCTGTAGACCAGGATACACAATGGTGCTGAGGTTATATACCATTCCCTGCATTCAGAATGCTGGAACTCTGACACAGATCAGTCCAGGGACTTGACTTAAACTGTCCCCAGGACACACAGGTCATGGGTCTTTCTATTTAATAGTTGACATTAGGATTCTCTCCTCTCTACATCTGTGACATGGCTCATGGAATGCTTGCAGTTTGATACCCATGGTTCTTTATTTCCAATAGAATCAAGACCAAGATCCTTACCCTGACAATTCTCCCAATATTTGGTCAAACAGTACTGTCCAAAATTTAGGTTCTACTACTTTCCTTTACAGTTGTTTGCTGAATTTTCTGAAGACCAAGTTGTAACGAGTTCATCTTTTTACCTTCTGCACATAAGTCCTTATCGTGTTGAATTAAAATGTTAACGATTACTGTCCAGTATAATCAGACTACTTTTTTTCATCATTGCCCTGAATGTACCTCACTCACATCTGCCCCTGCACCTGTCTTTGTACCATCCCCGCCCCCAACCTAGCAACTTCCCATTCACATCTTTGCCAGCCCTTCAGGTTCCAGATAATTCTGAGTCCCTCCACGAACTTTCTGCTCCTGATTTGAGCCCCTGCTTCTGATTCCCTAAGGCTCTATTCAGATATGGCCGCTGCACTGTCTTACAGCGTCCTCTATTAATATCAAGTTTATATCATCTCATTCCAGTCGGAATGGCCATCATCCAAAATACCTGCAACAAAAAATGCTGGAGAGGATGAGGAGAAAAGCGAACCCTGCTGCACTGCAGAGGACACCATGCGAAACGCTGGGCTGTAGGAAGCACAGGCTGGAACAAGATTGCTAGAGAAATATCAATAACCTCAGATACGCAGATGACACCACCCTGATGGCAGAAAGTGAAGAAGAACTAAAGAGCCTCTTGATGAAGGTGAAAGAGGAGAGTGAAAAAGCTGGCTTAAAACTCAACATTCAAAAAACTAAGATCATATACCCCGAGAAAGCCATAATTCTAAAAGACACATGTACCCCAGTGTTCACTGCAGCGCTATTTAAAACATCTAGGACATGGAAGCAACCTAGATGTCCACCAACAGATGAATGAAAAAAGAAAATATGGGTACATATATACAATGGAATATCAGTTGTAGTGAGGTGGATGAACCTAGAAGCTGTTATACAGAGTGAAGTAAGTCAGAAAGAGAAAAATAAAAATCATACATTAACAGGTATATATATGGAATCTAGAAAAATAGTACTGATGAACCTGTTTACAGAGAAGAAATGGAGACACAGACGTAGAGAACACAGCAGGGGAAGGAAAGGCTATGACAAATTGAGAAAGTAGCACTGACGAAAACACTATCAATGTGTAAAACAGATAACTAGCAGGAAGCGGCTATACAACACAGGGAGCCCAGCCTGGCGCTCTGCGACCATCCAGAGAGTGGGATGGGGTAGGGGGAAGGAGAGGGAGGAGATATATATAATTATGACTGATTCATGCTGATGTACAGCAGAGAACACCACAACATTGTAAAGCAATTATGCTCCAATAAAAACAAGAGAAAATAAAACTATCAAGTTTACATGTGCCTCAGCCAGCAGCAATTAGTGGAAAGTCCCAGAATTTTATAAAAGAAAGAGCCTGAAACCAATATTGCTATTACCATCTGGGAAATCACAGTCAAGTATTTCTGCTCTCAGAGTTCTGTTTTTGTTTACCATCCGTAAAATGGGGATACTGTCGCAAAGGGACTGTGCCAAGATCAAAAGAAATGACACCAAAAAAGAAACCAAAAGAAAAATAGGCTTTATGATTATTTGTGATGATCAAACCCTTTCTCCTCCAGAGAGTTCATAGTTTCGTGATACCATGGCACTCTTCTGTATCCTCCAAGGCATCTCATCCAATACACCACACACAGCACACTGACTTGAACGTAGAAGATATGCCTTATTTACTATACGACCTTGAACAACTCACTTGACCTCTCTGAGTTTCCCTGTCTGATAAGTGAGTCATATTACTGTATTTCCCCTAGTTATTTCATACCACTGTTAAGAGACAAGTAGATGATGATGTATAGTACTTCATTATCTAAAAAGTACCTGCAATCTGTAAAATGTGACTGTTAGCCTTAGTTACCATCAAATATACTCAATATATGGACTTCCCTGGTGGCTCAGCAGTAAAGAATCCACCTGCCAATGCAGGAGATGCAGATTCAACCCCTGGGTTGGGAAGACATCCCTGGAAAAGGAAAAGGCAACCTACTCCAGTATTCTTGCCTGGGAAATCCACGGACAGAGGAGCCTGGCAGGCTATAGTCCATGGGGTTGCAAAGAGTCGGACATGACTTAGCAACTAAACAACAATACTCAATATATATGGATCAACTTCAATTACTCTTCCCTCTTTTCAAATTCTGCTTAGCACATTCAACCCCTCTGGTGTTCCCTTGAGAAATAAAAAAAAACCTCCCTCCCTGAGCTATATTCTGCTAACTCTGACTCAGACTTAACATCAGATACTAGCTTCCTTCTCTCTCATAGGCACCATGGTTCACACAAGTGATAAAGGTCTCCTCTGTACCTTGGTTTCTAGGAGCCCAGATCCAAACGTGCCCATCTCTAGCAACTACACAGGACTTGTAAGCATGCATTCTTACACTAACAGTGCTCCTGACTTCATCTTTCTCTATTTCATTTTTATCCTATACTTTTCATTTTCTCTTTACTGTTGTTACTTGTAACTCTAAAACCCAACCCAAATTTCTTCTGAGGTGAAAAAGAACAAAAATCTACAACTGAAGTTCCACTTAGTTGCTAAAGACAAAACCTTGTTTTCTCACTGCAGGGTGCTATGATTCCACAGCAACTGTGGCAATCTCTCTGGTCACCTAGTGCCAACAGGAATGGCGGTGGTAGATAGTTCAGAAACATGGATACAATGGTTTTCTTGCCTGTGTGAATGCTACTTTGCAGCATGACTTTGCAGCAATGCCTCTCAAAAGATGGAATTTACTTCTCTACTCCTTGAATCTGGGTGGGTTTTATGACTTGTTTGAATAAATAGAATGCAGCAGAAGTAACATTAAGACAGTTTGCTAAGATTCAAAAGAATCTTAAAAGTTCCCATCCCCCTTGAAATCCCATCCAGCCATCAAGTGAACAAGCCCAGGTTATCCTGCTGGTTAATGAAAGACATGAGACCTAGTTGCCCCCATTTCCCCTGCTCACCACAACTACAGAGAAGCCCAGGCGGCAACAAAGACCCAGGGCAGTCAAAAATAAATCAATAATTTAAAAAAAAAAAAAAAGGCAAAGAGTGAAAAAAATAGAATGTATATTAGTAAACCTCTAGTCTGAAAATGACTAATTTTCAAGACTACAAAGAACAAAGCTCCTCATTTTACAAATGATGAGAATGAGGCACTGGGAATAAGTGGAAACCCCACTCCAGTACTCTTGCCTGGAAAATCCCATGGATGGAGGAGCCTGGAAGGGTGCAGTCCATGGGGTCACGAAGAGTCGGACACGACTAAGTGACTTCACTTTCACTTTTCACTTTCATGCATTGGAGAAGGAAATGGCAACCCGCTCCAGTGTTCTTGCCTGGATAATCTCAGGGACGAGGGAGCCTGGTAGGCTGCCGTCTTATGGGGTCGCACAAAGTCGGACACGACTAAAGTGACTTAGCAGCAGCAGCAGCAGATATAAACCTAAGTCTCCAAACTCCAGGTCTTGCTATAGCTCAGAATACTATCATCTTCACCACAGGAATCTCTACAAATAATTGACCATAGTGATAGAAAAGAGAAATACACACACACACATATATGTGCACACACACACATCTCCTAAAGGAAATGCTATTGTCATTTGTCATTCCTCATCCAACCTTTTGGCCAGAAATCCATATCAGCTTTTGTCACTGCCATATTATCAGGCTGGCTTCACTCAAGACCCACTTATTGTCTGCAAATGTTGCTATAATTAAATCCAAGTGGCCGCTGTGAGTTATCATCACATACCCTCTCCAGCCATTAGTCAGATTTCCAGGGCTGCAGTTCTTTCTAAAGAGGTCACTCACTCTTCTCTTTCCCCCTTGGCTATCCCAGCAGGTTTCTGTTTCCTTTTCTTGGGCAAGGAACCTTTAAGCCAAACTTGTTTTCAGGCAGTGGGCCAACCTTCCCATTTATCCCCGTGACCTTACGGCAGCCAGGAAGTTGCTCGCCAGCATCACTACTGAGCTGGGGTTGGGGGCTGAGGGGCAGAGGAGGAGGGGGCCCTGAAGCAGCATCTGTGAGAGCAGAGGACGGGGGCTGTTTCTAATAGAGAGCAAGACTGCCCTCACCATCACCTTCGACGTCAGAGTCAGAAACCCCCGGAGTTTACACAGTACAACACGATACTTCAGCTCTCTGGACACTCCCAATAATCTTTCCAGCTAGAGGAAACTGAAGAACTTTTGATTAGATGGAATCATCAGAATCACCTGATCCAAACTTCTCCCTGTACCAATAAGGAATCTGAGACCCCCCCGAGGAAAAGTGACCAGCCCACAGTCATTTAGTGGGTGAATGACAAAATGGGTCAGACCTCTCTCCCACCTGAATCTAAGTTCAGGAAGCATTGCATTCTTTGTTCCTGGGATCCCAGAAGACTAATAAGCAATGGTAAAGGAATGTATCTTGAGGATATCCTCTAAGAAACCATGTTGTGTTGCCACCATTTCTAGTCAACATGACTCACTGGAGGTTGACCTTGCTTCCCAGTTCCAAGGAGAGGCACATGGCCCAGACCTAGATTTAAAAAAAAAAAAAAATTATTGAAGTATGGTTGATTTACAAAGCTGTGCAAGTTTCAGATGTATAGCAAAGTAAATCAGTTGTAAATATATCCACTCTTTTTTAGATCCTTTTCTCAGATAGGCCATTACAGAGCATTGGTAGAGTTCCCTGTGCTATACAGTAGGTCCTTATTAGTTATCTATTTTATATACAATAATATGTATATGTCAATCCCAATATCCCAATTTATCCCTCCCCCACTTCCCCCCTTGGTAACCGGAAGTTTACTTTCTACATCTGTGACTCTATTTTTGTTTTGTTAATAAGTTCATTTGTACTATTTTTCTAGATTCCACATATAAGCAGTATCACATGATCCTGGATATTTTAGAACACACACCCTCCTTCTGGCCACAGTTATTGGTTCAGAGATAATTATATTTAAATAAGGCCAACAAGAATCATCCCCAGGATTTTTGCTAGAACTTTCAGAAAAGAATCTATACCCTCTGGGACTGTAAATTGTAAGGAGTATAAAAGCCTTGAGTTGCTAGAGGCCCTTTGTCACTAGTTCAAAAAAGCCTTCCTTAGAATAAATCCAACACATGAAAATTGTTTGAACTCCTAAATTCAAATAATGTCTGAAGACCTAGACTTTTCAGTTATAGGTCAATAAATTTTACCTTAAAAAAAAAAATAGTCTGAGCTGTGTCATCATTTGCAAGCAAGTGAATCCTAACTATCACACCAACTTTTCTCAATGATTTTCAGTCATGATTGAAATTTGAAGGCTTCTCTGGTGCAACACAGCTTTGAACATGATCACTGACAATGTGAGCACCCCCTTCCCCCACCCACTTACACATCTATACCCAATGGACCCCCTACATGGAATCACTCCCTGAGTCTCCCAAATGAATTATTACTAGGCACTACTTTTGCATTATCTCTGACTACACTGTCATTAAATTCTTTCAGATTCCCATAAGGGAAAAAATACACATTACTGAAGCAACTGGGTTTTTAGGACTCTTGTTTACCTAATAGAAAATGGCCCCACTGTGAGAGCGTAAGCATCCAATCCACAATCCTACTGTCTTGGTACATACCCACCTCCAGCCAAAGGGCAGTATTAATGATGGGCATTCGGACTGGACAACCCATCTGAAACAAAGCCTGCGGTAGGGACCTCTGCTCAATATTCTGTGAGAACCTAAATGGGAAAAAAAAATTGAAAAAGAATAACTATATGTTCATATATAACTGAATCACTGTGCTGTACACTGAAACTAACACAGCATTGTAGATCAACTATAGTCCACCACATAAAATAAAACCTTTTTAAAGACTGCTGAAACTTCATAGCAGCATTTTTTAATTCACTATAAAGAGCTTCTCTGAACAAAGTAAAATGCTATTAGTGAAACCCCCTTGGCCAAGTGAAATCAGCTTGGCCCTTTCCAAGACCTATCTTCTAGGTGGGTTTCTCAGAGAAAGTTAATAAAGATGCTTCAAGAATCACCATATGCTTACCATATACTGTGGTGTGGAAAGTGAAATTGCAACCCAACAAAATAATAACATAATAGGAATAATAATAATTAGAATCGCTGGTACATACAAAGAATTGTCTGTTGAAAAGACAAAGCACCCAGTGCCAGCGCACCACTTTTTAACAAAAGCCTTATTAATAGCTGAGATTTGTGGACACTAAGAAAGCAGAAGCTTGGCTGTCAAAGCAAAGCAGGCATAGAAGCCATTCTTCTTACTATAAACATGCTTGTTTCTCTGTGTACAGTGTGGTACCAAATGCTAGCCCAAGGATTATTTTTCCATTTTTGCATTAGAGCCAAAATTATACTTGATGGAATGGATGGATGGATAGACAGATAGATAGACAGACAGACAGACAGACAGATGTGTATGGGCTAAGTTGCTTCAATCATGTCCTTCTCTTTGTGACCCTATGGACTATAACTTCCCAGGCTCCTCTGTCCATTGGATTCTCCATGCAAGATGACTGGAGTGGGTTGCCATGTCCTTCTCCAGGGGATCGTCCTGACCCAGGGATCAAACATGCATCTATTACATCTCATGTCTTTTGCATTGGCTGGTGTGTTCTTTACCATAAATTCCACCTGGGAAGCCCCTAGATAGATAGATATTGCTTCTTAATTCATTTCAGACGGAGGCAATACCCTGGGTATTCACCCTTTGCCATCACCTCTCTGAGATAATTGTGCATGTGATACGTTCTGGTAAAAATTTATGTCCTTAACTTAAAGCAAATAGCATCCTTATCCTCGAAATGCATTGCATGCAAACAAATAGAATAATTTCACTATCAGGGCACAGATGCATGATGCGGAAAAATGAAGCAATCAACAGGAGAGTACACATTAATTCAGGAACCTGAATAGGAGATCCATACCTACATTATAAGCTAACTCTCCTTTGTGCAACTTCCATCAAGGAATGGTCGTTATTTAAATAAGTATTTATTAAGTACCTACTCACAAGCTGGAATCAAGATTGCCAGGAGAAATAGTAATAACCTCAGATACACAGATGATACCACTAATGGGACATAAAACAAAGAGGAACTACAGAGCCTCTTGAAGGTGAAAGAGGAGAGTGAAAAAGCTGGCTTAAAACTCAACATTCAAAAAACTAAAATCATGTCATCTGGTCCCATCATTTCATAGCAATAGATGGGGAAAAGGAGGAAACAGTTACAGCTTTTATTTGCTGGGGCTCCAAAAATCGTTGCAGTGACTGTAGCCATGAAATTAAAGATGCTTGCTCCTTGGAAGAAAAAAATGTAACAAACTTAGATAGTGTATTAAAAAGCAGAGACATTACTTTGCTGACAAAGATCTATATAGTCAAAGCTATGTTTTTTTTCACTAGTCATGTATGCATATGAGAGTTGGACCATAAAGAAGGCTGGGTGCTGAAGAATTGATGCTTTCAAACTGTGGCACTGGGAAGAAGACTCTTGAGAGTCCCCTGGACTGCAAGATCAAACCAGTCAATCCTAAAGGAAATCAACCCTAAATATTATTGGAAGGACTGATGCTGAAGTTCCAGTATTTTGACCACCTGATGCAAAGAGCCAACTCACTGGAAAAGACCCTGATACTGGGAACAATTGAGGGCAGGAGGAGAAGAGGGCAACAGAGGGTGAGATGGGTGGATGGCATCACTGATTCAATGGAAAATGAGTTTGAGCAAACTCTGGGAGATAGGGTAGGACAAGGTAGTCTGGCATGCTTCAGGCCATGGGGTCACAAAGAATCAGACACAACTCAACAACTGAAAAACAAGTACCAATACTGAAATACAAGTACCAAGTTCAAACAAGTGTCTCAATACTGGGCTAAATGAGCACACAGTGTGAACAAACCAGGCATGGTCCCCGTGGTCTTCACAATGCTTACAATCTAAAAGAGAAAATAGATATTAATAAATAACTAAAGTTGAATCAGTGTTATCCCAGTCATCTATTACTGCAAAGCAAACTATTCCAAACCACAGTGGCTTCAAGCAGCAACCACCGTGTTAGATCTCACAATGTTGAGGGTCAGGAATTCAGGCAGGGTTCAGCTAGGCAGTGTGTTCCACGTGGTGTCAATGGAGGTCACATGACAGAGTTCAACAGGCAGGTATGGTGTAGTCTGCAGGGTCCAGTGTAGTTCATTCACACGTCAGATGCCTTGGCAATAACAGCTGGAAAACTACACTTGGCTAGGACGGTCAACCAAGAGACTCTGTGAGGACCCTCTGGCCTGGCCGAGTAATCAGGCATCTTGCTGAGGGGCGTGCAGCTCCCAGAAAGTGCCCCAAGAGACAGGAAGCAGAAGCTCCCAGTTTATTAAGGTCAGAGCCTAGAAACTCTCACATCATGAGGTCTGCCACATCCTGTTGGCCTCACGGTCAGAAAGCCTGCCCAGGTTCAATGCAAGGACAAACGATCTCACCTCTTTCTGACAGAAGAAGAAAGAATCTGCAGCTACAGTCAATCTACCACAAATATATAATTTCACAATCGTGAAAAATACTGTGAAGTATAAGAACAGTGTGCCATGGGGGATGGGGGCTGAAGGGGGGAATCCAATTTAACTCAGGTGAACAGGCAGCTCTGGTTCTCTCCAGCTCTGAAGGGTAACTAGGCATAAGCTTTAAATCCAACACATACAGCCCATCTTCCACATCATCTTCCCCTTCCCCTCCCCAAGGAAAGCTATCTTTATTGGTGGTTTAAAAAAAAAAAAATTCAATAGGGTGTTTTGTGTTTTTCTAACTCCTTGGAAGACAGGCATATGCTTCAAAAACTCTTGAATTCCTTCTATTCTCTGAGGAGTGAAATAAATTATAGCCTTGAGAATTTATTTAATGACATGGAACAGCAAATTCCACTCTAAAATCAAATACAACATCTGTAATAGTACAACAAAATAATAAGCAATCAAGTAGAAAACTTTGTTACTAAATACGAATATCTGGAAGGAACAATTTGTCATCCTAACACAGAGAACATTAGACACTTCAAAATTGCCATAATTCGCACTCACTTTCTGTAATGAAAGTAAATATTTTAAAATTTCCAGGTATGCATGTTTATCATAAAAATTATATAGCTGGTATAGGTGAGTGTGCATTGTATATAAATGTCTAACTATAAACATAATACGATTCATCTGTATTCAACTTCCACCTCACACAGTAAGCATCCACTTTGTTTCAGGTCCTCTCCGTATACCATCTTCTTTTTCCAGCTGAAGTATAGTTGGTTTACAATGTTGCAGGTATACAGCAAAGTGCTTCAGTTTTATATGTTCTTTATATACACATGGGCTTCCCTGGTGGCTCAGACAGTAAAGAATTTGCCTGTAATATGTGAGACTCAGCTTAGATCCCCAGGTTGGGAAGAGCCCCTGGAGAAGGAAATGACAACCCACTCCACTATTCTTGCCTGGAGAATTCCATGGACAGAGAACCCTGGTGGGCTACAACCCGTGGGATAGCAGAGTTCGACAAGACTGAGTGACTAACACTTTTTATATATACATAGTTCTATATATTCTTTTTCTGAGTCTGTTCTGTTATACATTATTATAAGATACTGAATATAGTTTCCTGTGCTATATAGTAAGACCTTGTTGTTTATCTATTTTATATAAAGTAGTATGTATCTGTTCAACCTGAACTCCTAATTTATCCCTCCCTTCCTCTTTCCCCTTTGGTAACCATAAGTTTGTTTTCTATGTCTGTGGGTCTATTTCTGTTTTGTAAATAAGTTCATTTGTACCATTTTTTTTTTTTTAAATTCCACATATGAAAGTGAAGTTGCTCTGTTGTGTCCGACTTTTTGTGACCCCATGGACTGTAGCCTACCAGGTTCCACCGTCTGTGGGATTTTCCAGGCAAGAATACTTGAGTGGGTTGCCATTTCCTTTTCCAAGGGATCTTCCCGACCCAGGGATTGAACCCGGGTCTCCCACATTGTAGGCAGACGCTTTACCATCTGAGCCACCAGGGAAGTCCCAGATTCCACATGTAAGTGATAGCATATAGTATTTGTCCTTCTCTGTCTGACTCAGTATGATAATTTCCAGGTCCCTCTTGTTGCTGCAAATGGCATCATTTCTTTTTTTTATAGCTGAGTACTATTCCAGTGTGTGTGTGACTACCAGGACAACCTTCCTCCAGTCAGTTCTCTCCCGTACAGTCTCAAATAGCTCCACCCACCCCCCAGAGAGATCCTTCTAGCTATTGCTGCTAAGTCACTTCAGTCGTGTCTGACTCTGTGTGACCCCATAGATGGCAGCCCACCAGGCTCCCCCGTCCCTGGGATTCTCCAGGCAAGAACACTGGAGTGGGTTGCCATTTCCTTCTCCAATGCATGAAAGTGAAGAGTGAAAGTGAAGCCGCTCAGTCGTGCCCAACTCTTAGCGACCAAACGGACTGCAGCCCACCAGGCTCCTCCGTCTATGGGATTTTCCAGGCAAGAGTCCTAGAGTGGGTTGCCACTGCCTTCTAGCTATTAGCACAGGATGTCTGTGCTCCAAAGTCCAACTTGGAAGGCCCCTCACAGTTGGGTTGAATTTCTCTCCAGCCTCTTTTCCTACTGCCCCAGACACTTCGTATATACCCTGATTCTGTGGGTTTTGCCCACATTATCTTCCCCATTTTGCTGACTTACCCTTCAAACCTCATCTCAAAATTTGCCTCCTCTAAGGAACTGTTTCTCCCATGTTTGCACAGGCTCCTGTTCTAAGCTCTGAATCACGGAGTATTAAACTGGCCTCTCACCTATCTGTCCCTGCCCTGCAGCCTCAGCCTGATCTCCGCAAGGGCAGGGCTGCACCTTCCTCACCTCGTTATCTTCAGAGACCCGCAGGGCCCGGTCCAGCATCCTCATTCCACAAACATTGTCGAATGGCTTCTCTTTCAGGCCACAGATGACCTTCTAGAAGGTTGATTTGCTGGCTCGAGAAAAATTTGGCTTTCCTGAAACACTGAAAAATCATGATGCAAATAGGGGTATAAAGAAAAATACAGGGACTTTCCTCATGGTCCAGTGGTTAAGACTTCATGCTTCAAATGCAGGGGGCACAGGTTTGGTCCCTGGTCGGGGAACTGAGATCCCACATGCCACATGGTGTGGTCAAAAAAAAATTTATTTTTAATTTAAAAAAGAAAAATACACATCTCTTAAAGTTCACAGAAGTACTTCTATTTTTTTCTCCATTAAGCAGATGATTCTTTCCCACAGTTCATTTGTCTCCATGTGGACATCTGATGCACTCTGCCTAGCTTTATTTTGTAAGTCATGAAGCTGGGCCTCTGGGACTTCATTTGCCAGATCTAACCCCATACATTTGATTTGCTACAACGGCTTTACAGCCCCTGAAAATGATGCCTTCTGTGTAGCTGGGTTCCCTGTGACACAGAAACTGACCAACGGCACAAGAAAGGAGCCGAGATGGAGATTGCAAGGACTGCCCCGGAACACAGTTACTCCCTAACGCTGAGGCTTCAAGCAGATCACTCCATCTCTATGCCTCGAGGTCCCCATCTGGAAAATGGGCACAGTATGGAAATAATAACTGCCTCACGGCATTTGGAGAGGCAATGTACACAGAGTGTTTAGCACAGCCCATGACACCACCTTGCTCTTCTCCTCCATCCCCAGATGAAGACTGCAGGAGAGAGCAGGTTCCCACAAGCAGGAGGCACAGACAGGCAGCCAGCCCCTGTCCAGAGCCCATGCACAGGCAGGATCTTGCTTTCTCTGGCCCCTGGCTGCCTTTGTAGGCTGTGATTCCTGGTGAGGAATTCCCATTCTTCAGGTGATAAGGTTGAGACTCTAGATATGATTAAGCACCAGTTCCTTTGTGCCTGTTTAGCCAGAGGAGGTGTTACAAAAGGCAAATGGGTTTCTCCCCATCTTTACAGAGGCTGCTGGCAATAAATCCCATCTGCCTCTCACGTGCACTGCTGCCTGGAAGGATCCTTTTTCCCCCAGATGTCATCACCTGACACCCTCCATTAACACCACTCAAGAGTCTCCAGACAGAGGGGAAACACTGGGTCCCCCTAAATAAACTGCAGGCTGCATCTCAACATAATGACTTAGTTAAAACCAAGGGGCTTCTGTCAAGGTTGCTTCAAGGAGACAGTAGTAGAAAAACTGGAAACCATCCGGGGATGGACTCAGAGGGGATTTAAAGATCATCTGGAGAGGAATAACGACTTGCTTAAGCTTGTACAGCAAATTAATGGCTGTGAGACATGGCTTCCCTGGGTCATGAAGATCCCTTGGAGGAGGGCATGGCAACTCACTCCAGTATTCTTGCCTGGAAAATCCCATGGACAGAGGAGCCTGGCAGGCTACAGTCCACAGAGTCGCACTTGACTTAGCACGCACAATGGGAGTATGGGCCAAAGTTCTTAAAGTCAACTCCAATATTTTTGCCTAGTAACACTGAAAAGATGATGGATTACCGAATAGACCGTGATTTGGGATGGAGAAGGGTTTTAAGAGCAGAAGGACTAAACAAGTATGATTAATTTTTGCACCAAAGGTTTGTTGAGTGCCAGGAACTGAGGTAACAGTGACGATAAGGGTTCCTGGTCACGTGTGACTTAGTTTGAGCTGGGTGAGGAACAGGAATAGATAACAAACAAGTAAGCAAATACACCAAATACAGAAAGTCCCCTACAGACTAACCTTCAAGTCGTGAACCTTCAAAGATGCGAACGGGCATTCCATCAGCGTCAGGTGTGAGTGAAAATGCGGCTTGCCTTCCATAACCTGCTGCTGATCCTTCAGCTCTACCATCTCCCACCTCCTCTCCTTCTTCCAGTCACCTGTCTTGCCTGTTCACTTGATGCCAGCCCCTGTATGCCAGCTGTTTTACTGTACTTTTCAAGGTACTGTACTCTAAGGTTAAAAATGTTTTCTTTTTTGTGCTTTTGTGTATTACATGTGAAAAAATACTATGTGTGTTAGTCGGTTGCTAAGTCATGTCTCACTCTTTGAGACCCGATGGGCTATAGCCCACCAGGCTCCTCTGTCCATGAGACTTTGCAGGCAACAATACTGGAGTGGGTTGCCATGCCCTTCTCCAGGGGATCTTTCTGACCCAAGGATTGAACCTGGGTCTCCTGCAGAGTAGGCAGATTCTTTGCCATCTGAGCCACCAGGGAAGCCCAAAAAGTGTATTACTGTGCAGCCCTACGTAGCCTTTTGTGTTAGTTGAGTGCCTAGGCTAACTTTGTTGGACTCAACAAACAGATTGGATTTATGAACGTGCTCTCAGAATAAGACATGTTTGTATGTAGGGGGTTTACTGTATGTAATTATAGGTAATAACAAGCACCATGAAGAAAGCCAGCAAGGCCCTCTGATGCCAGCTAACACAGTGGAGGGAGCGACTTTAATAGGGTGGTGAAAGAAGTTCTCACAGAGAGACTGGTCTCTAAACCAAGACCTGAAGGGCAAGACTCAGGCCATATGAAGAGCCAGGAGAAGAATGTTCTAAGGAGAGAAAAAGAACAAGGGGGAAAGCTTGCTTTTTTCCAGAAACAGTCAAAATGTGTATGGGGGAGTAGAGCTTGGAGAGCAGAGCAGAGAGTGCAGGAGATAAGGGAGGGTCAGGGCCGGATGCCACTAGCTTTTACAAGCAAAGGTAACACAGTCGAACGTTACTCTAGGTACAGCAGGAGATCTGCAGAGTCCCAAACAGAGGAGAGACACACTGTATCATAATTTCTTGGAAGATGGGTCCAGCTGCTGTGAACCATGATGCCAGCTGAGCAAGCATGGGAGGAGGGAACATACCTAGGAACCAGGGAAGGGGTCAGAAGATGGTGGTACCCAGGACTCCGGGGACGATTCTACTGACGACAGAAAGAAATACATGCTTTTGTGATTGGTTTAGGAGTACAACTGAGAGGACTGTTCAATGGATTAGATTTAACTGGAAGGAAGAATCAGACATCTTACCTAGGTTTGTCACTTAAGAAACTGTCTGGCCCTGCTGGAATTTAGAGAAATTCTAAAGAACTAGAAAGATTCTCAAGTGAGGAGTAACAAACGCTGTTTAGTCCAGGTAATCTGAAGTCTGAGCAAGTTGATAGACCTCTTTCAGCCTTGTTTTTTCTTATATATATATATATATTTTTTTTTAAAGGGGGGATAATAATATGTACATTGTCCAGTGATGATAAGAATTTAAAGAGTACTGGCACATCTTGGCCCTAGATAAACATTAGTTTCATTCTTCCTAAAAATAACATCTCATCTGGGATCAGTCTCTGAAGACTTTTTTTACTTAGTCTACTTTAAAGTACAAAACTTTTAAGTATTCTAAATAAATATTTTCTAATACAAATTAGTCGGGTATATCACTAGGTTATCATTAGGAAAAACCATAAAGCCTTTTAGAAGATCTATTTTCCTTTCATTTCTTTGGAGTTGTTTCTGACTCTCAAAGTTAATCTGTTTGGTCTTATTGTGATTTAGTCTAGAGAGAGTCTTAAAATTCTTAAACTTATTGCCTCATAAGTATGTCAACTTGATTAAACAAAGTGAGAGGCAACTGTGGATTTCTCAACCACCCATGATGCTAAGTTTCAATACTGGGTCCTCCAAACAATATTTACAAAGCTGCTCAGTTAACAGAAAAATAATGTCCCATGTGTGAATTCCTGCCACTTGGGAGGCAGAGTGGAGCTCAAGAGGGTAGGTATTACAACTCAATCCACTTCGCACATTGGGAAATTCAGCCTCTTTTCCACACCAAACTCTGGAAGGGTCAGAAGCAGTTCTGGGACTTCAGCTAAGTCTCTAAGACAATGGAATAGAGTCCTGTTTCTCCTCCTGCTGCAAATGCTTTCAGCATGGAGACCCAGAGATTGACTACTTAAAATAGAATAATCACTTTTACGCTATCATCTAAGATTGTTTCTCCTAAAGCATATAAATATGTATGTGGAACATGCATAAACTTCTCTACAAAGTCTCTGCCCTGTGATTGGGTCGGCTCGCTTGCTGGAAGAGCCAAATTTATATAAAAAAAAGAGGATAATCACTGTAATTTCTGCCCTAACACATTCATTGGAGAATTGCACTTATACCTCAGGGAGAAAAAGTTATTTTTCTCTCAAGACAAGTAATTTGGAGGCTATCATAAAGGTTTGTTTCAGCTTTATTTGAATATCAATCTCTTATTCAATTTTCCTAAATAAAGACGGAGAACGTACACATAACATCTCGGGAAGTATATACTGCGATATAGGGGTGTACCCAGAAAAGACTTCGTCTACGTATTTGATATTCTGCTGAGCATCCCTATGAAAAAGAGGAACAATACTCAACTGCTGATAACCAAAGAACCTGCTATTCTAAGAGAAGGTGGCGATATGTTTCTAAGGCTAAATATCTCCTCTCACAGTGGCTGTCATTTAAATTCCTGCCTAGCAAAGGGATTTTTTATGGAAGGTTAATGCCTTCTATAACATTTATCCTGGATGGCGGAGCTTTTCGCATAATTTTCTGGGCTTTTTTCCTACAGTGTTATGGAACCTTATCTTCCCTGTAATGGCCTGCCAGTAAAAAGCCAGTGCATATACAGGCAGTCATTATTTCTCAGTTCAAGCCCTGATTTACTGAAATTCCAAATCTCTAGGAAAAGGTTTAGGGTTAAGCCATGAAGCCAGAAGGGCAGGCCAAAAGCAAGATGCTGTGGCCCTTCCTGGGACTGGGCTATAGGAGGTCACTCAGGACACCCTGCTCTGGCCAGTGGAGGCCACCTGAGGCTACAAAAAGAGCATAAGCCAGGCCAGTGGACTAAGTCGAGGGCGCAATCATCGCTTTTTTGGAAGGGATCTTTGGCTGGAGGAAGCCTCTTCCGATACTCCTCATTTGCATTTGAACTTCTTTCCCTTTCCATTATTTTCCTAATTCCCTTTCACTATTCTGACATTTTCTAGAGACCCAGGCACTCGACAGAACATTTCCTTCCCTGGAACCTATCCATCTTCCTTCTCTGTAACACTGATAATGACCACGGCCGACTGTATTTTCCAAAAACAGCCATGACAATGTTTGTGGGTCCACTCGCCCTGCTCAAACCTTACCATGTCCCATAAGCAGGCAGAATCTGTGTCAGCCCTCCTTGAGACAGAACTCTGTGACCACCATGTTGAATAAAATGCATGAAGTGCATGGTGCAGGACTTTCTGGGGTGAGACCATGATAAGCGGTGTGTCTCTTCTAGCCTTTTGAACCCAGTCACTGTGCCATGAGGGAGGAAGCCAGAACCAGTCCACACAGGGAGACAATGTGGAAAGGCTGCACGGAGAGGTTTGAGCTGCCTAACTGACCAGCAAGTCCATGAGTAAATGAGTTTCTTTGGCTGTTTTCAGACCTTAGCCTTTGAAGTCCTCCAACTGAGGCCTCTCATGCCTGCCATTTGGGGGTGATTTGTTTTACAGCAATAGTGACTGGAACAGTGATGCCCTATAACCATCTCTTTGTAAGTAATGACAAATGTTTCTTGCAAAGATCTCTCTTTCTTTAGCAAAGTCTCCAGCTACGTGCCAACTGATCCTCAGAGCCAATCTTAGCCATCCAGTATTGAAGGGTGGCCTTGAGACAAGGGAAAGCATCGGGTCACTGAAGATCCAAGTCTGGGTTCTTTTTGTGACCTTAACTAAGTTCCTTAACCTCTCTGTTTCATCTATAAAACAGGGATGATAATAATGTCTACCTTGGGAAACGAGGCATGTGAAACCCTTACACATAGTAGGAACTGTTATCACTAATGGAAAATTCTTTCTAGGAAGTATCTACATTTTAGCTGGGCCATTGCCTAAGGCTCAGACACTGCTGGTCGCTGCAAGGAGATATCCATTCCCCACGGTAGCCTGTGCACTGGATTACAGATTCCCACACATTCTCTTATTCCACAAATCCACAGAGGAGCAGAGGAACCTCATGGGAGGAATAAAAATAAAACTCTCTTTTGCTCCTTTCTTATTAATGTTCAAGGATTAAAAACATTTCTTCTCTGATAATTTAGGGTGGCAGCAAAGTGGGAAAACACAAGAGATTCCTGAAAAGGGAACTCACTGTAAGGGAAACAAGAGTCCAAACTGGTAAACCGGACACAATACTACGTCAAAAAGAATAATTCTAGGTACAGTATATAGTATAGTGACTCCCCACAGATCCATCCAAGCTGAAATCAGAAGCAGGTTTTCAGGAAAAATAGTTGCCTGTGGGTATCAAGACCTGTACTCCTGGAGAGGTGTACCACTCAGAGTCCAGGTAGTTTTGTTTCAGAATGGTGCTGTTCCATGTAGTGGCCACTAGCCACCTGCGGTTACTGAGCAATGAAAAGGTGGCTAGTCCAACTTTAGATGTGCCATAAGCATAAGATATATTAATATACCAGTTTTGAGATATATGATTTTAAAATCATGTCGATTATTAATAATTGTATATGTTTATATGCTAAATAATAGATACACTGAATTAAATAACATTGTTGAAATTAATTTCATCTATTTCTTTATATATTTTAATATGGCTGCTAAAAAATGTAAAATTATACCTGTGACTGACATTATATATTCTCTCACACTAAACCATCTCTTATGGAAAAGACTATCAGAAAACCAGGTTAGCTTGGTCCAAAAGGATACATGAATCCCAATATTCATTGCAGCACTGTTTACAATAGCCAAGACATGGAAGCAACCTAAACACTCATCAGCAGATGAATGGATAAAGAAGACATGGTGTATACATACAATGGAATATTACTCGCCCATTAAAAAGAATGAAATAATGCCGTTTGCAGCAACAATGGATGGACCTAGAGACTGTCATGTTGAGTGAAGTGAGAAAGACAAATATTGTATGATATTGCTTCTGTGCAGAATCTAGAAAATGATACAAATAAATGTATTTATAAAACAGAAATAGCCTCACAGACTTAGAGAACAAACTTATCATTACCAGGAGGAAAAGGTTGGGGGGTGGGGGTGGGCAGGGAACAGTTATGGAATTTGGGATTGACATGTATACATTGTATATTAAAATGGAAAACCAACAAGGACCTGCTGCATAGCACAGGGAGCTCTGCTCAATATCACATAACAACCTAAATGAATTCGAAACCTAACAATGTAAATGAATCTGATACCTAACAACGTAAATAAATTTGAAACCTAACAACGTAAATGAATTTGAAAAGGAATAGAGTGGCTCAGATGGTAATCTGCCCCCAGTGTGGGAGACCCAGCTTCGATCCCTGGGTCAGGAAGATATCCTGGAGAAGGGAATGGCTACCACTCCAGTCTTCTTGTCTGGAGAATTCTATGGACAGAGGAGCCTGGCAGACAACAGTCCATGGAGTTGCCAAGAGTCAGACACGAATGAGCAACTAACATATATGTATAACCAAATACCTTTGCTGTATAACTCAAACTAACACAACATCGTTGATCACCTACCAGTGAAGTTGCTCAGTCGTGTCCGACTCTGTGACCCCATGGACTGTAGCCTTACAGGCTCCTTTATCTATGGAATTTTCCAGGCAAGAGTCCTGGAGTGGGTTGCCATTTCCTTCTCCAGGGGATCTTCTCAACCAAGGGATCGAACCCAGGTCTCCTGCATTACAGGCAGACACTTTACCATCTGAGCCACAAGACACTCCTGTGTAACATAAGAAGTTTAAAAAAAAAAAAAAGAGCACCAGAAAATCAGGTTGGCCTGAGCAAATCTGTAGATTTATATTTTCAATGGATAATAAGCAAGTCCTGGGACTCCTGGGGCCCAGGGAGAGCTCCATCAGATGCTCCTATGGAAAAGTGCCAAGGATGGGTGGCGCCCGTTCTGGCCAACAGCTGCCATCCCCCACTAGCTATGTGCCAGAAGCGTCCAGAGCTCAGATAGGGCCACCTGGAGAGCCCCAGCTGAGGAACTGCATCTTGAGGAACGCATCCTGGTCTCTGTTCTCCCTCCCTCTCCAGGTGAGCATCAAGGGGACAGAATGTGAGAACTGAGGGGAACCAATGATTCATGAACCTGGGGATTCTCAATAACACTGGGAAAAAGGAACCCTCAGTAAAGGCAAGAATTCCAGCTAGCAGACTGAGCTGAGATTCAAATCATGGTAATGGGGTGTAAAAAGTCACAAAACCTTATTTATAGTCTAGATTATCAATGCCTCCTCATTTTGGTTACATGTATGGTTCCCTTCTACTTATCCATTCATCTTACATGGGAAGAAGAATAGCTCCTGCTGAATGGTTCTGCTAGACATTTGGTATGTATGCTGAATCATCACCAGACCCCTAAAATGTAGGCATTATTACGCACATCTTACAGATAACAAAGTGGACGAGGCTTAGAGATGTTAAGTCCTGCTCAAATTCTAGTAAATGCCAGAATTCAAACTCAGATCTGTCTCATTCCAAGACTCACAGTCTTCAGGTTTTGGAACTAAAGAATTCTAACCAATAAAAGAAATGTATTATAGTTACTCTGCATTGATTAAATATACATTTAAACTTTTATATGTACATTCCTTTGCAAAGGTGATGCTAAAATCAGTCAGTTCAGTTCAGTCACTCAGTTGTGTCCAACTCAGTTGGGTCACTCTTTGTGACCCCATGGACTGAAACACACCAGGCTTCCCTGTCCATCACCAACTCCTGGAGCCTACTCAAAATCATGTCCATCGAGTTGGTGGTGCTATCCAACCATTTCATCCTCTGTCATCCCCTTCTCCTCCTGCCTTCAATCCCTCCCAGCATCAGGGTCTTTTCCAAAGAGTCAGTTCTTCGCAGCAGGTGGCCAAAGTATTGGAGCTTCAGCTCCAGCATCAGGCCTTCCAATGAATATTCAGGACTGATTCCCTTTAGGATTGACTGTTTGGATCTCCTTGCTGTCCAAGGGACTCTCAAGAGTCTTCTCCAACACCACAGTTCAAAAGCATCAATTCTTCAGTGCTCAGCTTTCCTTATGGTCCAACTCTTACATCCATAAATGATGCCATAGATAGAAAGTTGTGAACAGGTTTCTACTTTAAATACTGCCGTCTTTTACCCTGAGTTTCCTCATCTATAATGATGACACCTGCATTCCAGGACAACTTGAGGGTGATGTCTTCACTTGGTTCTGAGACTATCAAGTCTTGTTTCCTCACTAGATTCTATAAACCTTGGATACAGGGTCTTATCAAGCTAAAACAGTCTTTTAGTTTTTCAAAAGTCACATAGCAGACATAGTTCTGTCTTATATAGTTTAATCTTTATTACGAAGGCAGTAGAGATCATTTTTAAACTGGGCATGAGATAATCAGATTTGCATTTTAGAAGGATCCCTGTGGGGTACTCTCAAACACACTGGTGGGAGTGTAAATTGATACAATCCTTTTGGAAAGCAATTTGGCAAAGTGTACTAAGAGCTCTAAAATGTTTGACACAGTAATACCACTTTTGTGACTACTCCAAGGAAATAATCCCAAAACCAGAAAAAACTTTATGCACAAAGCATCTATTGTAGCATTATTCATAATCACAAAAAAATGGCAATGACCTCGCTCCTCAACAATAGGGGAATGGTCACACAAGGTTCAGCAATGCACTGGGTGGTACTTTACTCAGCCATCTAAATTATATTCATGACAATCTACCAACATCATCAGAAATGATGATTTACCAATATTAGTATTAGCAACACATTTGTGGTAGATTCTAAAATGGGCCGCAAATTCTTCTCTTGCCTATAGCGTACCCTTATTTAAAAAAAAGCCACAAATTCTTCTGCTTATATTCACATCTTTACAAAATGATGCTCCACATTCTTCATCAAGAAGTGGAATCTATTTCTCCACCCCTGGAGTGTAAACTGACTCTGTGGCCTGCTTTGGCCAATAGCAGTATTAGTGAGCTACTACCAGAAGTTTGAAAAACACTTACGCATTGGCACTTGCCCCTTGCTGTGGTTGGAAGCCTTCTACCACCATGTGAAGAAGCCCAAGGATAACCTGCTGAGTGACAAGAGACACAGGGACCCATTCCCTCCTGTGGCCCCACATGTCAGCCAGTCAATCCCAGAAGTAAAGCCATCTAGCTACGTGGCAGCAAAACATAGATGCAAGACTGAGGCCAGCCATGACTAGCCGAAGAGTCACACAGCCGAGCCCAGCCAAAATCACTCCTCTAGAGAATTCTGAACAAAATCAATGGTTACTATTTTAATGGCTACCAAAGTTTGAGGCTATTTGTTACACATCAGAAGTTCATGGATACAATGCTAATACTTTTTAAAGCTAGGTGTTGGGTACATGGGATGGGTGGCAGGTTCATTATAATATTGCCTTGGTTTGGTGTATGTGTCATACTTTCCATAATAAAAGAAATTTAATACATATATGCATTTGGGCTAAAGGAAAAATAAATGTTAAGTAAGGCATTTAAATATAAAAATACATATACATATACATTTTGATCATGACTCTATAAAAAAAATGTTTTTCACAGAAAAATACTAGGAAAAAAAATACCATTGGTTCCCTTTAGGTACTGAGACTATAAACTTTTTAACTTGTATGTTTTTTCCAAAGTATCTATAATAAGCTTGATTTATTCTGAAAATCAGTATTTATAATTTTATTCATTTATTTCACTTTCATCCCTCCCTTCAATACATTTTCTTTTTCCCACAGAAAGTGAATAGGTGATTGGATAAGAATCTAAAGACAGAAAGACAAAGAAAATTAAAGTAGTCTAAGGGCAAAATGACCCTCAATAAGAGTCCAAAATGGGGCAACAGAGAAGGAAAGAGAAGATAGATGGGGGAGACAGAGAGGGAGGGGTTAGATACTGAAAGGGATAGTGAATGTCCATAATGTTGGGCATTGTCTTGTACTAGAAGGACATTTAACCTGGGACCATTTTTGAGCTTCAAGGGGACCCACAAGCCCAACCTAAAAGTACACCCTAATTTGGATTTAAGTGTGTTCTCAAATAGTAAATATGCTCTCAAGAGCTTAAGACCCATGAAGCCTTATCTGCCTGTAGACAGGGAAGAATTTGGTTTTGTCTTTCCAACCCTATTCAAATGTGACCACCCATGGACACCCTGACTAGGACACTGAAAGGATCAGAATACAGTCTAGGACTCTGGTCCTGAGAGCATGATCTAAGTGCAAGATGGCCCAGGAGGTGTCAAGCTATTTGAGCCACAACTCATCACATGTGCTTTCCTAGTGTCCCTTAGAATCTGGTTCCAATGGGTTCCAATCTGAAGATAGCCAAATCCTCGTGGATATCAACTCAGAGTGTCAGAGCCATGGGTCTAACTGGGAACTCTGACTTCCAGGAGGCACTTACAAAACCAGTTTTTCCAAATCTTGGGCTCCAGCAGAGCCCAGCACAGCCTGGTCCCTGCCCCATCTCTACTCTCTTCCTCTTCCTTGTTCTGCTTCATCCTGGCCTACTCTAAATCCGAAGAAATCTGTGCTTCTTCCCACCATAGGAGCTTTGCATATGCCATTCCCTGGAGTCTGTTCCATTCTCCTTCAACTGGTGGACTTATCCTTCAGATCTTAAGTTTAATCACTACTTCCCACGCTGAAGGAATCCTCCTGATATGTGTTCTCAGAGCACTTAATACAACTGAAATGCTATATTTATTTTTGTGCTTATTGGATTAATTTTACCTCCTCTACTAATAATAAAAATAAAAGTCAACATCATTTAATGTTCACCATGCACCAGGTACTATAGGAATCCCTTGACATGTATTCCTTTATTTCAGTAGTACCATAATGACATGAGGCGAAAGAGGCATAGAAGAGAAACAATTGGACTAAGATTCTCTAGCAAGCAGGAGCTGGTTTTGGGCTATAATCCCAGGCGGCAGCAGCTGGAATGGTTCCATGTCTATTTTCACTGACTATATCCCATGCCCAGCACAAGGTCTAGAACTTAATAGGGACTCCAATAGTGCTGACTAGATTGACTTGTCTTGCCCAGCCTGAAGTTGCTTTTACACATGAAAGCCAGACTTGGGGACAACTTTACAAATCACTTTTACCAGCTCCCAAGAGAAGAAGAACCAGAGACCTGGAGAGAGAATGAGATTCTCTTAAGGTCACATAAAACCACAGCCAGAAGCCGCATCTCCCAATTCAGCCTAGTGCTCTTTCCACTTCAATGAATGAAAACTTAGAATTAAAAAATTAAGTATATAATGCTTAATATTTTTAAACCAATAAAGAGACATGACACTCCCTTTCCCTCTCCTAACTTTGCTATGGGATCTGATGAAAGATGGGTGGGTAAGGAAAGAAAATCATTCTTCAGAAAGGCAGAGAAAAACACAAGGATTACAAAAAATTGCTATTTATAAAAATTGCTCCTTAAAAGAGGATTTTTTTAATTTATGAGTGTTGACTATTTTTTAACTCAAAATAATCTTGATTTAGCAAGTCTGTGTCTTAAGCTTACAATTATTTCAACGTGGTCATCTGTCATCAATTTCATTTTAGTGCAGTTTTATTTGTTGTACTGATACTGATTCACACAGTGCAACACCATCATGGGGGTCCTGGGGGCAGGCAGTGACACAACCTGGCCGTCAGAAAGACCTTAATCATGGCTGGAGAGGTATTTTGACTATCTCTTTGGTTTGAATAGGGGAGGTCTGGGGATTGGTGAAAACAGTAGTGGGTTTTGAACTGTTTCTAGAGCTTCAGCTATATTCTTACAAAAGCTTGATTTGTAAGTCAAGTACAGTTATTTTGGGGGCTTCCCTGGGGGCTCAGTGGTAAAGAACCTACCTGCCAATGAAGGAGACACGGATTCAATCCCTAGGTCGGAAAAATACCCTGGAGAAGAAAATGGTGACCCACTCCAGTATTCTTGCCTGGGAAATCCCGTGGACAGAGGAGCCTCGCGGGCTGCAGTCCATGGAGTTGCAAAGAACTGGACGTGACTTAGCGACTGAGCACGTACCCAGAGTTGTTTTTAATTCCTCAAATCATTGGGTTGCCATCTGAATTATATCCAGCTGCTGATCCAGCCATCCAACTACCATATCTTTAACTCACTTTTATATTAAGGAGAAGATCTTCAACTAAGACGGAAATCAAATGATTCCCATGTTCTAGATTTAGAGCTGTATTTCTTTGGAATGTTTTAGTAAATCTTTCCACAATGGCTTCAGAATGTTTTTCTTTCCCTCTGCGTACATAGTTTCATTTTAGCTTCGGGAGAAGGCCTAAAAAAAATTTTTTTTTCCTATCAGGTTCTGAACATTAGCTTCCAACTTGGCCAACTTCTGACCACAGAGATACTTACTTTAAAAATCATTTCAAATATCATATCAAGTTTCAGTTTGGACAAATAATAAAAATATCCCTGCTAGTACTGAATAACTCCCTAGATACCAGAATGTGCAAAAGAACTTCCCTTCCCAAGATCCAGAGCCACGTTCACAGATAATCAAAAGAAAGAGATAGGTCCCCTGCTATTGTTGTTCAGTTGTTGTGTCCGATTCTCTGTGACCCCGTAAACTGCAACCTGCCAGGCTTCCCTGTCCTTCACTATCTCCCGGAGTTTGCTCAAACTCATGTCTATTGAGTCAGTGATGCCATCCAACCGTCTCCTCCTGTCACCCCTACCCTTCTTGCCCTCAATTCTTCCCAGCATCAGGGTCTTTTCTAATTAGTTGGCTCTTCACTCCAGAGGCCAAAGTATTGGAGCTTCAGCATCAGTCCTTCCAATGAAGATTCAGGAGTGATGTCCTTTAGGATTGACTGGGTTGATCTTCTCACTGTCCAAGAGACTCTCATGAGTTCCCCCTGAGAGCCCGGCTATAGTCAGTAGGATCCCAGCTGCAAATAGGGTGCAATCCACATTTCTGACCAGCCATATTTTGGAGGCCTCCAACCTGATGGCTGTCAGCCACATTCTTAGAACACAGCATGAGACAAACTTTCATCCCTGGGAGAGAAAGAATCAGTACCTCCTCTGTCCATGGGATTCTCCAAGAATACAGGAGTGGGTTGCCATTCCTTTCGCCGGGGGATCTTCCTGATTCAGGGATAGAACCTGCGTCTCCTGCACTGCGGGCAGATTCGAGCTTCAAGTGGGAAGGTGTGGTTTCTCTCGCGAGGCCGCAGCGGAAAAGGGCCTCATCTTGCCTGGAGTGGAGAACCTCCTCGTTTTTCTCGACTTGCGGCAGGTCCTCTCGAGTTACGACGGGGACCTCAGGGACCGGCACGCGTGGCCTCGGGAAAGGCCCTTCTCCAGGCGAGTGGCGAGTGGCGAGGGAACCTCTCGGGAATCCACTACATTCGGCGCCGGGACCTATGACCTCTTGTGGAGCGGAGGGCGGATCCTGAGGTTTCCTCTCCAGGGCTGACATGTATCTTGGGGGTCCTCTGGAGTCTCCACAGGGGTGTCAGGCCTCGACTCGAATGGAGCCCTGCATGTCCGCTTTGCTTCCGAGCTGCAGCAGCAGTGTCAGGCTTCCCTTCGAGTGACACGGGGATCTGGGTCTTTCACTCAAGGCCTTCCAGCAGGGCTGTCACACGTGCCACCGTGGTGTGAGTTGATACTCAACGTGACACTGGAGGCAGTACAGGGTAATCAGACAGGAAGGAACAATTTGAAATTTTACCTTAGTCTCTGGAACAGGCACCACAGATAGGGATCAAAGAAAGCCAACTTTGGGAAGAATTCTTACCCTTTGCGGGCTTCTGCTAGTTTTTCCGGGGTGCTGTCTAGAGGCTCCAGAATATGTTGGTGTCTCGGTGGGTCTTATCCTGGTCCCCAGAAACTGTAAAGAAGGAAAAATAATTTTCCCTCCACCCTTTAAAGCGGCCAAGACCCCTTTTTCCTCTAGGGTACCTTTTAATGGATGAGCTCATCTGGGTTAAAAGTTCTTCACCCGTGCCAACGGTAGTTCAAAACAAACTTTGGAAAGTTTAACCACCTTGTTCAGCCTTAAAGTTTATTCACCTGAGGCCTCACACTGGCCCCAGTCCAGCTTAAGTCAGACCCAGTCCAACCCCAGACTCAGACCAATTTCTAAGTAGGATCCAATTTATTACCATCCAGTTTCCAGACCCAGTCTGGAAAAAAGAAATGCTCAAATCAAGTCTGAAAGCTGTGGAGCCAGGATCTAGGACTCAGGAGGGACTCACCCACCACGTCCAGAGACCACAAGAAGGCAGCCACTGAAGGGGCTACAACAGTCCCCACTGATGGCTGCTTCCTGCTCCTGGAGACTCTGAGAGGCCTCCTGCAGTTCCTTCTTCTGACACCAGAACTGTTAAAAGATGAACTACACCATTTTAAATGGTAAAAATTTTAAGAGTTTATTTCAGTAAAAGATGCTTGTTACTTGGAAGAAAAGCTATGATGAACCAAGACAGCATTTTATGAAGCAGAAACATCACTTTGCCAACAAATGTCTGCATAGCCAAACTTATGGTTTTCCAGTAGTCATGAACGGATGTGAGAGCTGGACCATAAAGAAAGCTGAGTGCCAAAGAACTGATGCTTTTGAGCTGTGGTGCTGGTGAAGATTCTTGAGCATCTCTTGGACAGCAAGGAGATCAAACCAGTCGACCCTAAAGGAAATCAACCTGAATATTCACTGGAAGGACTGATGTTGAAACTGAAGCTCCAGTATTTTGGCCATCTGATGCAAAGAGCTGACTCACTGGAAAAGACCTTGTTGCTGGGAAAGATTGAGGACAGGAGGAGAAGGGGGCGACAGGAGATGAGATGGGTGAATGGCATCACCAACTCTATAGATTAGTTTGAGCAA
The DNA here is from genome assembly GCA_006410935.1 of Redunca redunca. Taxonomy (NCBI): domain Eukaryota; kingdom Metazoa; phylum Chordata; class Mammalia; order Artiodactyla; family Bovidae; genus Redunca; species Redunca redunca. Next base: position 277,578 of record SJYQ01000488.1, on the reverse strand, counting down.
ACTCCAAGAAACAGTGAAGGACAGGGAAGCCTGGTGTACTGCAGTCCATGGGGGGTGGGGGGAGAGGGGTCACAAAGAGTCATACACGACTGAACGACTGAACAACAACAAAAACAACAAAAATCCATTCCAATCAGGCAGCACCAAACCCCACCAATAGGAGCTACGGAGAGGCTTTTACAGAGAAGACACAAAAGTGAAGGAAGGAAATTACTGATTGGCGGAGCTTAGGACTGGTGGGGCCTCTGTGACAGGTCGGCCTCTGTGACTGGCTATCCTCAGTGTTTTGATCTTGTGGCTTCTGGGCCTTGGGATACCAGAACCCCCAGCCGCTGCCCCTCCCAACTGCACAGTGGCCACCATGGCGACCGCCAGAGCATGTGGGCAGAACCTCCCTCACCTTCACAGGAAGGGGTGTGCCAGCCCGGTGGCGGAGGCCACGCCGACCCTGTGGGGGGGCCTCGAGGGCCCTGTGGCGGGGGCCGTGCCGCCCCGTGGTGGGGCCCCACACCACTCTTCCTTTAGGGCTTCTCCGGTGGCTCAAATGGTAAAGAATCCTCCTGTAATTCAGGAGACCTGGGTTTGATCCCTGGGTTGGGAAGATCCTGTGGAGGAGGGCATGGCAACCCACTCCAGTGTTCTTGCCTGGAGACTTCCCATGGAGAGAGAAGCCTGGAGGGCTCAATCCACTGGGTCACAAAGAGTTGGACACGACTTAGCAACTAAGCACAGGCATTTACAGCCTTAGATCTTGGTTTGCTGATGTGGGCACCATGACATCCAAGCCAACTCAGTCTAATGTTCTCCTTAATGAATTTAACACTGTTAAGACAACACTGAGCTCTACAGATATGGATATGAAAGCCTAGAGTGGGAGAGGTATTTGTCCAAGGTCACACGGTGAACAGGAGATGGCCTGATTCTGAGTCGGGACTCACTTCATGAGAAAGACAACTCCAGAGTGTCAACAACACGATCACCTTTCATTAGGAGGCTAGTGCAGAGGGTCTCATCAGGGATGTGCCAGTGAGCTGTGGAGAATCCAGCTCAGAGGCCGAGTTAGATCTCAGAGCAGCTGTCTCCGTCAGGGCCTGGGAGGACCACCACAAAAACCCTGCAAGAAGGCTCCGTCTTTCAGTCTGACACTGGTTTTCCCGCCAGCCATGACACAGAAGCTCAACCCTGGCTTGTTGTAATACTCTGGATTTTTTAAATGCCTTCTCCCTGAAAAGGGCTGTGGAAAAAGTTCACTGTGTGCTCTTTGGAAAGCCTCCCTCCGCACCCAGAATAGATGCCTTAATGGTTCCCTGTTGCCAACAGAGCCCACAGTCTCCTAATAGAACTAGGCAACAGTGATAAAGTCTCTTCAAAATGTTCCAAACGGAAATGACACATGTTTTGAGAAGAGCACTGGTAAGCAGGAAGGGGTCCAGAGGAACTTGCCAAACTGAGATGCAGTGTCAGTTGACATGGAACAGAGGAAAAAGGAAAACTGGGAAGCAGGCTGAAGGACAGGAAGGCTGCCTCAAATGTCTGAAGGGCTGGTGTGTACAAGACTGGCAAGGTGTTCTCAACTACAAATTGGCACTTGCCATGGGTGCTTGCCATCTAACCTCTACTGGGATTAAATCAAGTGCTGCTGCAGCTGCTGACCTTCAACACCACCTGGAAGGAGTTCAGGGTGGAGAGCAGAAATGAGGCACTCTGTGCTTGGTTGGGAGGTGGGGTACTGGAAGGGCAGGTCTTCAGATAGTTAGGTATTATCAGGAGCAATTTTATGAGCCCAATTCTTGTATTAACATCTCCTCATATCTAGAAAAGCACTAAAATCCTTCATGGTGACAATGGTTTCTAACAACTAGGAGAAAGCTTCACAAGACTAGCACAAACCTTCTGGGAAAATATATGCTTGATTGCATGTACACTCCCTTCATCAAAATCACATATACACTGTTCTTCCCCCCTACCTCTCTGGAGCAGTTTCTCAGAGCTATCTGACATGCTATCTCCCGGGCTACAGTCCTCATTTTGCCCCAAATAAAATTTAACTCGCAACTCTCACATTACGCTTTTTGTTTACGTTGACAGTGTATTCCAAGTGTCTCCAAGGAACAAAACATAACAGTCAAGGCTGCCCATGATGGGACAGCCCACAGGACACCCTGGGCAGGGGGTGTGTGCAGGGAATAAGAATGCAGCACACTCTAAATTCCTTTCTCTGCAACACATGAAGCCTTTTCCCCATCTGTAAAGTGATGGTGCAATCAGTTCTCATAAGGTTGTTGCAAGCATTAAATAAGACCATGATTTTTCAAGGCTTATCACAGGCCTGACCCACAGTAGGTCCTCCATATAGTGTCACTGTTGTCATCGCTATTTAGAGGAAGTGAGTTCTTTGTCCTCAAAGGTATTCAAGCAGCAACCAGATCAAGGCACTGCAAAGCTGTGATGGGAAAGAGACTCCTGCATTAGACAAAAGGGAAGATTAGGTGACCTTAAGTTTCCTTCTATTCTTGGCTTTCAAATTCTTTGTCTCATTGAAACTGAGGTTAACATGAAGTCCTCTATTGGATTACCCTCGAGGGCTCCAGCTTTGGGGTTTTGTTTTTCCACCTTTGTACTTGCAAAGCCTTGCCACGGAGCAGATTCTGAGAGCACAAGCCAGGAAGAAAAGCTTCTTTTGCTTGGAGGGTGCATTCCTGGAATTCCCAAGATTCCAGTCCCTTCTCCTCCTCACTTTGTCTACATTAGGTTCTAGTGGGGAGGACAAAAAACGGTCACCCTCCAAACCACAGTTGCTCCCAGGCTCTGATCTGAATAACTCAACTCATCCTCCACGAGAGTTCCAAGCCCATCTGACAAGAACTGGGCTGATTTAGGCTAACAAGAAGTCATTGTTTGGGTAGGAGAGTGACAACCTCACTTCTTGGTGAGCAAAACCAGGTCGGAGAACATAAATCCAAAGGACTCCTTGCAGCTGAACCAAAGGCAGCCTTCCCCAGATTCCCTTCTTAGCAAGACCAAGCCCTCGAGGAGGAGGAGGAGGAGGAGGAGGAGGCATTTATTGGGGATTGCTACAAATTCAGCTTTACTGCCACTGCCTTTAAAACCACAATATAAAGTAACTCCCACAACACACTGAAGATAAGCTCTTTAAAGAAAATATAAAAAGCATTAGCTTGGCAATTCACCCAAACCTCATCATGCACCATAGACATTTTTGAAGTTTAACAAAGAAAAGCACATCATTAAAGAATACTGCTCTATCACCATTCTTATGCAAATCCTTCCAGATAGTTGGGTGGAAAATTCCATCTAACACGCAGCAAGAAATAAATGTTGCAGGGTGGAGATTTCAGCTATACTGAGTGCATCTATCACTTGTATAATCCAAACTACTGTATGTGCGCTGACTACAGAATTAGTATTGATCCATTCACCATGTAAACATCAAGTACTTTCTATTATTACTTGAAATAGCATGCTATCACAATTTCTATTTCCTCCTTCTATCTTAAATAGAAGTATTGCACATTAGCCCTTTCCTTCATGTACTTTTTTGCACAGCTATCTAACTACAGTGTTCAGTGTGGTGCTGAGTTTCCTGCAGACATCTGCAGTATTAGCTTTAAAGCACTTTATTTTCAAGTCATCTCTGATGGGAGACAATACAACTTTCATTTACCCAGAAACCCGTTACCAGAGCTTTTCTTAGAAAGAAACAGGCACAGGGCACATTCCCTCCCTCTCCTTCTCTCTCTCATCATCAACATTCTTTGTGGCTCACCCCCCGACCCCCGCTGCTGAGACCAAGAGCACCAGGATGCACTTCTAGCTTCACTCCCCCAAGTGGACAGGACCTCCCAGGTCTCTTCCTCTGAGGTCATGAAACATACATTTGCCAAGCTGAGAATGCTATTTCTATTTCATTTCACGTCACCTTGTTATGGAAGCTCAAGACTTGACTCTGCCGCAACCTTCAGATGTCTGGATGCACGAACAAAAAGTATTCTGGAGAATCAGTTCGGATGTTCAAGAGCATCGAAAAACATCTCAAGAGGTGAGCCTTCTCTTCCCTTTCCTGCATTCCCCAGTATAACAGGTGGAGGAAATCTGGACTGGGTTCCAGACCCTGGAGGGGCAATTTTAGCTCAAATAGCTTGGAGCTACCTACAGCATAATTCTTGTTCTCTGCTGCCTGTGGCAATCCCTGAGCACCACGGGCATCCATACCCAGGGCACAGTGCTTCTCGTGATCCCACACGCCCTGAACGGCACATGCTGTGTGTGACTTAACTAGATTTCCAGTGTCTTCTGAGCCCAGCAGCCGCTCCAGTCAAAACATGTTCAATCTCATTTCTGTCGATGGGAATCTACATGTTGCAACTGTAACCTGCCATAGAGCCCACAGTACCCCTTGAGGATGACCCCAGTTGCACAACCCTACTGTTCTCTTTAACCAACATGTGGCACCTGCACATTTTCATTGGAAACAACAACAACAACAACAACAAAAGCTGGGGTTTGTTTCATGGAGAGAAAATACCCAGAACCAGCTGAGCACTATTTAGCTCCCATGCTTATGTCCCAGCTCCTTTCAACCCATCGAAAAAAATAATAATAATTAACCAGTTCATTGAAATTCTTAATAAATGGTAGCTTTGTTACCAAACTAGACTGATGCAAACTCAAAGAGAGAAAATTCTGCAATTGGATAGTGTGTGTTCAATAAATATTCAAAGAAGAGAGAGTGAGGACATCGTAAAGGAACCGTATATGTAACTCACAGCCTCCAATAAATTTCCAACTTTTTTTTTTTCAACTTTATTTCTTGACACCAACTATTCAGTCTCTTGAATGCTCAGTTGTGTTCACAGCAAGAAAGTGTGACTCACTTCCCCGACCAAGTGTCCCTTCCAGAAGTGGAGCCAGATTTAAGACACGTACACGCACTCTTTCTTACGTATCTGATCATTTGAAGTGAACTGAAAACCCTCATAGTAGTGCATCACATTGCTCCAGCAATAATTGTGCTAATGTTTGGGGAAAACAAAATTAACTGATTACAATAAAAGCAGCTCACAGCAACCACTGTCAATTGCCTCTTCATTTCTCCCTCCTTCTGAACGATAACCTTTCCTGATTTTGAGGTTATTGCCACTCAAGGGAAGGTGACCCTCTCCCCAGCTGAGGTTCAGTCCACCAACCGCTCTGGGTGAACAGGCGGTAAATGACTGAACTACTCCCATCCTCTTGGCAGTGACTGATCCAGGAGACCACTACAATTTCTGTGTGGATCGCATTTCTCTGATCTTTTCCTGTAGCAGTTATCAACCTGTATTTAGGTAGATTTCCTCCTTTTTCCTTTTGGCCAAGATTTCCAGGGAATCCCACTCTGGGGACCACAGCTGAATCCTGACCTCGAGGTGAGGAGGATCTTCCACTGGCCTCGCTGTTTCCTCCTGTGTTGTTACGGTGCTTCAATCACTGATTTGCACATTTTCCTGCAAACAGAAGTACTTTTGTTCGTTGAAACTTTTAGGATTTCATGTCCTTGTGTTACTTGAAAAGCTCTATTACCTACAGTGTGGCATGGCCCCTCAGCCTTGCTGTAGATCATCATTTCTAAAGCTGCTCCAGGGAGTCCTAGAGATTCAGCGGTATCCACCATTGACAAGGTGGGGTTAAACCATAAATGATATTGAGAGACTAAAGACAAGGATTTCCCTGATGGGCCAGGGTTAAAAATCTGTCTGCCAATGCAGGGGATAGAGGTTTGATTCCTGGTCCCGGAGGATATGATACGTTGCGGGGTATCTGGGTCCTGTGCCACTGTTACTGAACCCTCGCCCTAGAGCTCATGCTCTGCAACGAGAAGCCACCACAATGAGAAGATTGCACGCTGCAACCAGAGAGCAACCCTCGCTCATCACAATTAGAGAAAGCTCATGTGCAGCAATGAAGACCCAGTACAGCCAAAGATAAAATTTAAATAAATAAAGACTGAAGACAGCTTGGGAGAAAATATCTGCAATCTACAAATAAAGTTTGAATTCCCCTACTATATGGAATTTACAAATCAACTTAAATTTTTTAAACAGACAACTTGATATTAAAAAATGAGGAAAGAACATGAACATACAATTCGTAGAAGAAAAACAGGTGACCAATTAATATATGAAAAGATTCTCGGCTTCACTTCTAATCAGGGAAGTGCAAAATAAAACAATGAAACACCATTCTCAGCACTAGATGTTTGCAAAAATGATAAAGACATAATATCCGGGGTTGCAAATAAAGTAGCAAAATGGGCACTCTCACACATCTTGATGGAGTGTGAATTGGAACACAGTTTTGGAGGACAATTTGGCAATGTCTATCAACTTAAAATGCAATTCTATTTTAGGAGGCTGCCCTACAGATATATTTGCACATGGCTGCAAAGATATAGCTACAGAGATACTCACTACAACATGGTTTGTAATTGCAAACACACAGGAACCAATGTAAATGTCCATCAATAAGGACCAGATTAAATATATTCTGGCAAAAGCATAAAATAGAACAGTGAGCAAACATTAAAAAACAATGAGGCAGATACAGGTCCTGTTATAGGAGCATCTGAAATGTGGGAAAAAAAGAAAAGATAAGCACATCTTCCAAAAACAAGTTTAATAGAAGATAATATATATATCTCTTTTTAGCATAACTATACAATGCCAGAAATATAGTATATACCCAATAAATATTGGAAGTATAAGTGGCTTGTAAATATTTGCCAGAAGAATGAATCACTGAATAAATGAATGATATACGAATGTGCATATAAACATGAAAAATGTGAAGATATGCAAGGTTAACTTAGTGTAATGGGTGAGAGTCACTTTTTATTTAATGTCTTTCTGTAGACTGAACTGAACTTCCTGATTGCTTTTAAATGTTTACAGGTATACATGCTATCTTCACAATAACAGAAAAAGTTAAGGATCCAAAGATATTAATAGCTTAAACAACACTGAAAGATAAAGGAAAGACAAAGAGTATTGGTAACATATATAACAAAGTAAACTCCACGAAACATAAAGAGCATTACTAATTAATAAGAGATAAACATCCAGTAAAAAAGTAGTTAATAGCCAAATGATGTGTGGCTGACAGTGGTAATCTCTACCCATTGCCTATTCTTTCTTACAAACAGAACTATATTAGGGAGTGGGACCAGCACTGTTTATCACCCTAAAGAAAATTATCAATGACAAAAAAAAACATGTGAAAAGATATTCAACTTCACATAATCAGAGAAATACAAATCAAAATAAAATACCTGATTTTTGCTCATAACACAGGCCAAAAAGAAAGAAAAGATTTTATAACCCAGTGTTGACAAGGACTTAGAAGAAGGCGTTCACCATCAAAGTCAGTGGGAGTGCAAATTGGAACAGTAATTTGGGCAGCAATTTGATATATCCATCAAATTTTAAAATACATCACCTTGGACCTAGAAACTCCACTTCTAAAAATGTGTCCCACAGAATCCCTTCCACAATCACCCAAAGATGTATATATGCCCAAGAATGTTCACTAGAGCCTTGCTCATTAGCAACGATCTGGAAACAATTTTATTTATTCATCAGTGGATCTGTGAACACGAACATGAGTCAAGATCTCTGCCCTGACAGAGCCTGAGTTCAGTGGGGAGCAGAGGAGACAGATGATTAACAGGAAACAGATAAGCATGATGCCTTCCAATAAACTGAGTGCTACAAAGGAAATAAAACAAGGTGATGGAATAGAGCACGTTTGGAGATGTAGAGGGGGACAGAGAAAAAGGGAGACTGTTGTACCTGGAGCCATGGGGAATGCCGCCCTGGAGGGTGACAAAGAGTTAAGATCAGAACGATGACAAAGAACTAGCTCAGCAAATGCAAGCCCTGAGACCCAGCAGGAAGAAGATGGAGGGTAATGAATAAGGAGGTGAAAGGGACATGATGAGACTGGAGAGAAGGACCATGGTCTGAGATCACTTAGTCCTTGAAACTCAGTCTGCAGATGAAGAGTCTGGGAAGCCACTGGGGTACAAGTAAGGAGGGACAGGACCAGGTTTACCAGTTTTAAAAGACCACTCTGGCTGCTGGGTGCAGAAAGAACTGTAGGATGTAGCAAGAGAGGACAAAGAGCAGTGAGGAGGTCCTGGCGAGGGTACTGGTGGCTTACACCAGGTTGTTGGTAATAGGGTATAACAAGCATCCGGCAGGGACATGTTTTGGAGACGGAGTCTATAGGATTTGCTAGCAGACTGGACTTGGTGTCCTACGGTAAAGGGAGAACCAAGGATGTCTCCCAGCCTTGGGGCCTGAACACCTGGGTGGGGTGGTGATGGTATTTTCAAAGAGGAGAAAATCTAGGGGAGGAAGAAGTTTAGCAGAGAAAAACCAGAGTCCCTTTTGGCCTTGATGAGCTTGCCTGTCCTACAAGACAAGTAAGCAGACACCAAGTTGGAAATTAACATATATATTCACAATTGCACAGAGAAAAACTCGGGAGGTTATCCACCTAAGTGATAAAGGGATTCTCTTCAGGAAGTGGAATTGGGGGTGGAGGGTGGGAGAAGCAAAGCGGCAAGAGTCACTTCTACATTTGACTGTATGTACATTAACAAGGTTGGAAATTGTTACAATGAATATGTATTACCTTTGAAATTTAAATAAATGAATACAAATAAAAGAAGACTGAGAGATTTTCAAATCTTTCCACAGAGAGTTTTCTTCAAACAAAATCTTATCTAAAATGTTCATCCCACTGTCATCATTCAGGCCTTAGCTCAAATAGCACCTCCTCAGAGAGGCCATCCTTAACCTTGGGACCTCGAGGGGCCCCATCCATCCTCACCCAAGTAGCTTTATCCCACACCCTGTTTTACTGATACCACTTACACCCCAAAATTAAATTGTCATTTATTAGTTTACCTGTCCTCCCTACTAGAATATAACAGTCAAGAGAGCACAGTTGTTATATGTGTTGTTCTCCAAATATTAGGTTGGTGCAAAAGTAATGATGGTTTTGCATTGTTGAACTTTGCTGTTTGACTTTGGAATATGTGGTTATGTGATAAATCATTTGAATGCATATTTCTTGCTTTATATTTTTTTGCTAATGACATTACTTGCTGCTTATTTTATATGTTTTAGAATATGATTTATTACTTGCTGTTTATTTTATATGTATTTTAGAATACAGAAATAATATTAGACAAAAAGCAAATTCTAGTGATTTTTTTTACTCGTGTTCAAAATGGGTTGTAAAGCAGCAGAGACAACTCACAACACCAACAACACATTTGGCCCAAGAACTTCTCATGAATGTACAGTGCAGTGGTGGTTCAAGAAGTTTTGCAAAGGAGATGAGAGCCTTGAAGATGAGGAGTGTAGTATCCAGCCACAGAAGCTGACAATGACCAACTGAGAGCATCATTGAAACTGATCCTCCCACAACCACACAAGAAGTTGCCAAAGAACTCAAGGTCAACCATTCTATGGTCATTTGGCATTTGAAGCAAATTGGAAAGGTGAAAAAGCTTAATAAGTGGGTGCCTCCTAAGCTGACCACAAATCAAAAACATCATCATTTTGAAATGGGTCGTCTTCTCTTACTCTATGCAACAACAATAAACCGTTTCTCAACTGGATTGTGACGTGCAGTGAAAAGTGGATTTTTTAAGACTATCGGTGAGCCAAACTTGCACCCAAATGAGGGTCCTGGTCACTGTTTGGTGGTCTGCTGCCAATCTGATCCAGCTTTCTGAATCCCAGCAAAGCCATTACATCTGAGAAGTATGCTCAGCAAATCAATGAGATGCATAAAAAATTGCAACGCCTGCAGCTGGCATTGGTCAAGAGAAAGGACCCAATTCTTCTCCATGACAACGTCCAACTGCACGTAGCACAACCAATACTTCAAAAGTTGAACACAGTGGGCTACAGAGTTTTGCCTCATCTGCCATATTCAGCTGATCTCTCACCAACTAACACTTCAAGCATCTGGACAACTTTTTGCACTGAAAATGTGTCCACAACCAGCAGGAGGCAGAAAATGTTTTCCAAGAGTTCACTGAATTCCAAAGCACAGATTTTTATGCTATAGGCATTAACAAACTTATTTCTCATTGGCAAAAATGTGTTGATTGTAATGGTTCCTATTTTGATTAATAAAGATGTGTTTCAGGCTAGTTAAAATAATGTGAAATTCACCGTCCAAAACTGCAATTACGTTTTCATCAATCTAATATCTCTAGAATGTACAACAGTGAGATACATACAGTAGGCACTCCATAAATACTCCCTTGATTAAAAATGAATTCCAATTTGTACTCAAGATTTAAAAAAAAAAAAACAAAACTGAGCAGCTTCAACTGAATTGAAGCCAGGGGTCCAGAGTCTTGCCAGTGTCTCCCTCTCCATTTCCTTCTCACCATCACTGGTGGGAAGGTACATCCAGCCTTAAGGTACATCCAGGTGACCAACACAGCCTGGCAAAAAACTGTATAAAACACACAGGATCACCTGATGCCTCCACTCTTTTCCAGTTCATTCTGCAAGGGTCTGACCTGAGCCCTCCTTCTCAGGATGCCTACCTCCTCCACGTTCTAGCCAGCACAACCAGAACAGGTCTGGTCCAGACTCAGCATTAAGTTCCACCTGTGTCTCCCCATGATGCCTCCATCACCCCACCTGCTACACCCAGGTAGCATCCTCTCCCACACCATGCTCCTGCTCATGAAGGTACCCGCGAGTGCCAGCCTCAGCTCAGCCCTGCACTGGGCACAGCGGGTCCAGAGACAAGCAGCTCAGGGCCCTGTATTGCAGAATCAGCACCTGGGAGATAATCCAGGCCCGAGTCAACACCAGCAGTGACCCTGGCATTCTGGTGGCTCTCGCAGGCACGTGTCAAGCCCAGTGGGTCCTGAGTTCTTTGTCGAGTCTTCCTGATTCACAGTTCCTGAGATGGCACAGTCAGGGCTGCCTTTGTGGCACTCATGCTGCCTTCAAGACGATGTTACAGCCCTACTTTCAAGAAGGGGAGCCATCATCTGTCTATCTTGCCACTCCAAGCAGGGGTTAGCAGGCATCTCTGAGCATTATCTTCTGCCCCTTCTGTGGTCCACAGGGAAGGGGCCCTTGTCCTCAGACTGCTCCCCTCCCAGGCCTCAGTCCAGGCCAAGGGGTTTCGCCTATGAGCCTGTTGCCTGCCAAGGTCCAGGCCTTGCATCTCTCAGCAAGTGCCCAACAAGGAACCAAGAGGGTGGCAGGTCTTCAGCAACCTACGGAAAGGTCAGTCCCCACCATTCTAGGGAACCTGCCCCAGGTCAGAGTCATCCTCCAACGCCCCATGTCTCCCTTGTCTATGGATATACCTCTGCTTCCGTGTGGGCTGAGGGCAGGAGAGAGGGCTAGGGGCAGGAGAGAGGGCTAGATCCAGGAGGCACTAGAGCAGAGAGGAAGGCCCCTGCAGTCCTCATCATGATTCAAGAAGGCAAGAGGGACGCCGCTGGCCCCCTTCCCAGGAGCCCTGCACGTGGTGCTCAGGGGCCCCCTGCTGGCCGTTGGGCGCATGTGTGACTGGGGGGGGGGCGGGGCTGCCCAGGCCCAGGGCTGCTGCTGGGACCCACAGAGACACCCCCGTCCATGACGTGCGCCCACACAGAAACACACATACCACACCTCGAAGCAAGCATGTGCACACAGAGCCATGTATGCCTGGACGTGCAGATCTCCGCTCCAGCGTTCAGGCAGACAGGGAACACAATGCGCGTGCTCCTTCGCACATGCTTGCGCATCGCCACCGACAAACAGGTTCACTCACGCAGGTGCGCAAGGCCGTGAGCATGGCCCCTTGCGAAGTCCCGCCCTCCCAGCCACCACCTAGGGGAAGAGGGCCCCGTGGCTCCTGCCCCTCCGCACTCCTGCTCTGAGGGGGCAGGCAGAGCTCACTCTGTAGTTTAGGTCCCCCAGGGCCTCCGCAGGACCTCAGCCCCACCTGCGCACGGGACTCCCCGGCCTGCACACGGCCTCTCCTCACCTGTGGCCTAGGGGTCTGGACTGCACGCCCATGGTGGCAGCCGTGTGCCTCAGCGGCATGAGGACAAAGGCTGAGGGCCTCGGCTGACAGTGATCTCCCTCCTGGGGCCCATCACGTGGTAGGCAGCAGCAGCCAAGGGACGGGGTCAAAAAGCTGGGAGCTGATGCTCTTGAATTCTCCGAGAAGTTGAGGCTGTAGGCAGACATCCGCTGGCCGGGACGGGGGTTGGGGGCTCCAAGGCTGACAGAACCTCAGAAACCCAGAATGGAGGAGGAGCAAGGAAACCCAGTACACTGAATGCCTGCCATGGGCAGATATGGTTCCCACCTCATCTGGTTCCAGCCTTCCTCCCCCAGGAGGGGAGGAGTGTTACTAGTCTTCACAGCCTCTATAACAAGCCGTCACAAGGCTCATTTTCTCCTTAAATAGCCCTCGGATTTTCCCACTGATGCACCAACAAGTCCAGGCTCCCCTTAGCTCTTAGTTGGGCCCTTTCCCCAGGCTCTCTCATCCAACCCACCTCCATCATTCAGGATGACCAGTTTTAACAACACAAAGTTTTTAAATTCTCTTAGTGGCTTCCATGACTTCCTGTTCTAAAGACTGAGAAAACAAAACCTTCATCTCTGCTTTGTACCCTCACCTACCTGTCCAGTCTCATTGATCCCCTCTCACCCCTGATTTCCTCCATTCCACACAGTTGTTGTCAATTTCTCCAGTGCCCTGCACTTTTTCCCATCTCAGGGCAGCAGGCTTCGCACCTGCTCTGCTTTCTCCCCCAACCCCCACTCCCTTGCCTGATAAACTCCTCCTTCACGCGTCATGTCCCCCTGGGGGCCTTCCGTGCCCAGATCCTCTCCCCCTGTTAAACACTCATAACTCCCTGCAGTGTCCTACCACGACACACAGCAGTGCTTGTTATCAATAATTACCTATCTGTGCTGTTATGTGGCTTCCTTCTGTCTGCTCCATCCCCTAGGCGCCCAGCTATGTGACGATAGAGACTTTGTCGCTTGCTCACTCTTTGATGCCCAAGTTCGTAGAAATCGTACATGCTAGAGACGATGACATCCAAGGGTGCCTCTGCCTGCAAACAACAACCCCTAATTCAACAAGCTGCTCCGTGTCCCAGAGGGCAACGCCAGGAAGGAGGACTAGACATTTCTGGATCCTGAGACGCAACCTTCTAGGTTAGTCCCTGCTTTGAATGATCCAATCCAGCCCATCCTTTCACTAGCCCCAGCACTCAGTAGGGCAGAATGTGTAAAAGTTTCCACCTGAGCAAGCCTGAATTATTATCTTTCTTGGGCAAAATGATAGCTGTCCGATTGGCAAAAGGCAGTGCTTACCTGCAATCTCAGGTTGACAGATAAATAAACATGAACCCAGTAATTAAAGAAAAAAACCAGCAGATACATCATCCTGGGAAGGCAGGGAGCTTTCTCACCATGAAGCCAAACAGCATACATAATGAAGAAAAGTGATCAAGTAAGAATGTTCAACTTCTGTGCATCTTTTTAGTCACCATCCAAAGGACAAATCAGGCTTTTGGAGCTCCTAAGAGAGAGCTTGTGGTCTGAAAACTCTAAAGTAAACAAGCCTCCTTGGGGCCGATTCATGATTCCCAGGGGCCCTTATTCTAAAATTATTAACAGTTTCAAGACAGAGACAGCAGAGAATTAAGCCAATATCAGGGCCTTTCTAACTGGGCAGCTACAGAGGTCACACACCCAGAGCTGGCCCTGCTCTTTCACACATACAGTTCAATTCTGGAAACACTGATTCACTAAGCATCTCACCTGAGCCCATTTCTCCCCCTCATGAAGCCCAGAGCCCAGTGGTGGAAGATCAGCCATCACACAGCTGAGAAGATAGCCCAATGTATCTCCACTCCCCTGGAGGCAAGCGAGGTGGATGGCCTCCGTTCCAGACCCCAGAATCCCAGGAGCACACAGTGGGTTGTCAAGGTGTATGTGTCCTGGGGATGCTCTCACACACAGTGCCCTGTGGATTACTTTACTCACACTCTGCACAGGCCTGGGTGCCTTTTGGAGGAGGGAGTCAGGGAAAATCTGAACAGAGCTAGTCCTGGTACTTCAAGGAGGTTTGGGTCTTTGGAAAGACAGGGGTCCCTGCTTGAGGTCCTCTGCAGTCCCACATCAGCAAACTACACTCTAACAGGACTTATGATTGATAGCACCCAAGCCGGCTCTGCCTTTCTGTGCCAAATAGGGTGGGAAGTCTGAGGACTTCCTTTCCTGGAATCCTGAAGCTGCAGTGTTTTTGCCAAAGAAGGTCCAGAGGAGGGATCAAGGCAACCTTCACCTCCCCATGTGTCATAAAAACAGTCACCGTTTGTTGGTGAACCACTGTGCTGAACCAAGCACTGCACTGGGAGCTTTTACATTTAACCTTCACGTGAGTTCCCTAAAGTGTGTCTTATTCCTGTCTTGAAACTCGACTTGAAGCTTGCTGGGTTTTGCCTGTGATTTAATTTAGCACTAACAGTGTCAGACTTTATATTTTGGGGCTCCAAAATCACTGCAGATGGTGAATGCAGCCATGAAATTAAAAGATGCTTACTCCTTGGAAGGAAAGTTATGACCAACCTACAGAGCATATTCAAAAGCAGAGACATTACTTTGCCAACAAAGGTCCGTCTAGTCAAGGCTATGATTTTCCCAGTGGTCATGTATGGATATGAGAGTTGGACTGTCAAGAAAGCTGAGTGCCAAAGAATTGATGCTTTTGAACTGTGGTGTTGAAGAAGACTCTTGAGAGTCCCTTGGACTGCAAGGAGATCCAACCAGTCCATTCTGAAGGAGATCAGTCCTGGGTGTTCTTTGGAAGGAATGATGCTAAAGCTGAAACTCCAGTACTGTGGCCACCTGATGGGAAGAGCTGACTCACTGGAAAAGACTCTGATGCTGGGAGGGATTGGGGGCAGGAGGAGAAGGGGACGACCGAGGATGAGATGGCTGGATGGCATCACGGACTCGATGGACTGAGTCTGAGTGAACTCCGGGAGTTGGTGATGGACAGGGAGGCCTGGCATGCTGCGATTCATGGGGTCTCAAAGAGTCAGACACGACTGAGCGACTGAACTGAACTGAACAAACCAGGCATTGTTCTAAAACATTTACAAATAACAACTCATTAAATCCATGTAGCCACCCTATAAAATAGATACTATGACAATTACTCTCATGTTACTTACAGGGAAGCAGACCAGAGGGTGAAGTTACTCGCTCAATCTCATGTAGAAAGTAACTGGCAGAACAAGGATGCAAACCCAGACAGACTAACTCCAGATTCCATGACCTTAATGGTTATGTTGTGCTGCCTCTCCAGACTCAAAAAGCAAACAGTGTAGACTGCAAGCTTAATTCAAGGCCTGGACTGGTATTTGTATCTGGGGTTTTCTTCCACAGGTATTTGCAAATATCAAGTACATCATTCTTTCTAGAAAGCAGCTGACATGGATTAAAACTTTGTGCTGGGGATTTAGATAGTTCAGTTCAGTTGCTCAGTCATGTCCAATTCTTTGCAACCCCATGAATTGCAGCACGCCAGGCCTCCCTGTCCATCACCAATTCCTGGAGTTTAAACAAACTCACGTCCATCAAGCCAGTGATGCCAACCACCCTCCTCTGTCGTCCCCTTCTCCTCCTGCCTTCAATCTTTCCCAGCCTCAGGGTCTTTTCTAATGAGTCAGCTCTATGCATCAGGTGGCCAAAGTATTACTTTCAGCTTCAGCATCAGTCCTTTCAATGAACACTCAGGATTGATCCCCTTTAGGATGGACCGGTTGGATCTCCTTGCAGTCTAAGGGACTCTCAAGAGTTTTCTCCAACACCATAGTTCAACAGCACCAATTCTTTGGCGCTCAGCCTTCTTTATAGTCCAACTCTCACATCCATACATATCCACTGGAAAAACCATAGCCTTGACTAGATGGACCTTTGTTGGCAAAGTAATGTCTCTGCTTTTCAATATGCTCTGTGGGTTGGTCATAACTTTCCTTCCAGTGAGTAGCGTCTTTTAATTTCATGGCTGCAGTCTCCATCTGCAGTGATTTTGGAACCCCAAAAAATAAAGTCAGCCACTGTTTGCCATGAAGTGATGGGACCAGATACCATGATCTTAGTTTTCTGAATGTTGTGCTTTAAACTGACTTTTTCACTCTCCTCTTTCACTTTCATCAAGAGGCTCTTTAGTTCTTCTTCCCTTTCTGCCATGGTGTCATCTGCATATCTGAGGTTATTGATATTTCTCCCAGCAATCTTGATTCTAGCTTGTGCTTCTTCCAGCCCAGCGTTTCTCATGATGTACTCTGCATAGAAGTTACATAAGCAGGGTGACAATATACAGCCTTGACATACTCCTTTTCCTATTTGGAACCAGTCTGTTGTTCCATGTCCAGTTCTATCTGTTGCTTCCTGACCTGCACATAGGTTTCTCACGAGGCAGCTCAGGTGGTCTGGTATTCCCATCTCCTTCAGAATTGTCCACAGTTTATTGTGATCACACAAAGGCTTTGGCACAGTCAATAAAGCAGAAATAAATGTTTTTCTGGAACTCTCTTGCTTTTTCGATGATCCAACAGATGTTGGTAATTTGATCTCTGGTTCCTCTGCCTTTTCCAAAACCAGTTCACATATTGCTGAAGCCTGGCTTGGAGAATTTTGAGCATTACTTTGCTGGCGTGTGAGATGAATGCAATTGTACGATAGTTTGAGCATTCTTTGGCATTGCCTTTCTTTGGGATTGGAATGAAAACTGACCTTGTCCAGTCCTGTGGCCACTGCTGAGTTTTCCAAATTTGCTGGCACATTGAGTGCAGCACTTTCACAGCATCAGCTTTTAGGATTTGAAATAGCTCAACTGGAATTCCATCACCTCCACTAGCTTTGTTTGTAGTGATGCTTTTTAAGGCCCACTTGACTTCACATTCCAGCATGTCTGGCTCTACGTGAGTGATCACACCATTGTGATTATCTGGGTCATAAAGATCTTTTTTGTATAGTTCTGTGTATTCTTGCCACCTCTTCTTAATATCTTCTGCTTCTGTTAAATGTCCTTAAATGTGCCCATCTTTGCATGAAATGTTCCCTTGGTATCTCTAATTTTCTTGAAGAGATCTCTAGTCTCTCCCACTCTATTGTTTTCCTCTATTTCTTTGCACTGATCACTGAGGGAGGCTTTCTTATCTCTCCTTGCTATTCTTTGGAACTCTGCATTCAAATGGATATATCTTTCCTTTTCTCCTTTGCTTTTCACTTCTCTTTTCACAGCTATTTGTAAAGCCTCCTCAGACAGCCATTTTGCTTTTTTGCATTTCTTTTTCTTGGGGATGGTCTTGATCCCAGTCTCCTGTTCAATGTCATGAACCTCCATCCATAGTTCATCAGGCACTCTGTCTATCAGATCTAATCCCTTAACCCTATTTCTCACTTCCACTGTATAATCATAAGGGATTTAATTTAGGTCAGACCTAAACGGTCTAGTGGCATTCCCTACTTTCTTCAATTTAACTCTGAATTTGGCAATAAGGAGTTCACGATCTGAGCCACAGTCAGCTCTCGGTCTTGTTTTTGCTGACTGTATAGAGCTTCTCCATCTTTGGCTGCAAAGGATATAATCAATCTGATTTCAGTATTGGCCAACTGGTGATGTCCATGGGTAGAGTCTTGAGACAGAACTGGATTCAAATCCCAGCTCTGCCGTTTGCCAAGCTGAGAGGCTTGGACAACTAACTTCAGATTTCTGTGCCTCAGTTTCTTTGATGTAAAATGGACATACTAAAACCAACTACCTTTTCGAGTTGTGGTAAAGAGGAAATGGGTTGACGCAAATAAAATTATTTGCCTAGGGCCAGGCCCAGAGTACTGAACACAAACAGGTTTGTCCTTACTCTTTTTAACACTATCATCTGCCATTCATCCATATAGAGTGAGATCCTGAGGGGCAGAGTGAGAAGAACATGGAATCTGGAGAAAGTAAATCCTGGATTAAAACATAGCCACATAATGTGTTCCCTGTATAGCCATAAGCAAGTCACTTCTAACACCCTTTCCTCCTCTTAACTAGAGATTCTGACAAGAGCTACTCTCTCAGCACTTGTCAGGATCTCATAAGCTCATATGTGTCAAAAAGGTTTCCTGCTTATCTACCAAGAAACACAAAAATTTTGTTCATCATTTATATAAAATAACCCATCAATAGTGGACTGAGGTGACCCAAAAAATATGTCTCAACCCACAGATGAGGAGAAAATATTTGTAAATGAGCAACTGACAGTGCATTAATCTCTAAAATATACAAATAGCTCATGCAGCTCACTATCAAAAAAATAAACCCAATTAAATAATGGGCAGACCTAAATAAACATTTCTCCAAAGAAGACACACAGATAGCCAAAAAGCACATGAAAAGATGCTCAACATTACTAAATACTGCTGCTGCTGCTAAGTCGCTTCAGTCATGTCCGACTCTGTGCGACCCCATAGACGGCAGCCCACCAGGCTCCCCGTCCCTGGGATTCTCCAGGCAAGAACACTGGAGCAGGTTGCCATTTCCTTCTCCAACGCGTGAAAGTGAAAAGTGAAAGTGAAGTCGCTCAGTGGTGTCCGACTCTTAGTGACCACATGGACTGCAGCTCACCAGGCTCCTTTGTCCATGGGATTTTCCAGGCAAGAACACTGGAGTGGGGTGCCATTTCCTTCTCCAATGCATGAAAGTGAAAAGTGGAAGTGAAGTCGCTCAGTTGTGTCTGACTCTTCGAGACCCCATGGACTGCAGCCTACCAGGCTCGTCCGTCCATGGGATTTTTCAGGCAAGAGTACTAAAGTGGGTTGCCATTGCGTTCTCCTACACTAAATACTAGTGAAATGTAAGTCAAAACTACAGAGAGGTATCACCTCACACCTGTCAGAATGGCCATCATGAAAATATATATATATATATATATGCAAACAATAAACGCTAGAGGGACATAGAGAAAGGGAACCCTCATACTTAGCGGAAATGTAAATTGCTGCAGCCACTATGGAGCACAGCATGGAAGTTCCTTTAAAACCTAAAAATAGAACTACCACATGACCCAGCAATTCCACTCCTGGCCATATATCCAGAGAAAATCATAATTTGAAAAGATACATGCACCCCAGTGTTCAGTGCAGCACTATAACATTTATAACAGCCAGGACATGGAAGCACATATTTTGCACAAATGGAACTAGAGATTATCATATGATATCACTTACATGTGGAATCTAAAAACAAACCCAAAAAATGATACAAATGGTCTTATTTACAAAATAGAAACAGACTCAAAGGCTTCAGAAACAAACTTCTGGTTACCAAAGGGGATGGATGGGCAGGGGGATAAATTAGGAGTTCGGGATTAACATATACACTACTATACACAAAATAGATAATCAATAAGGATCTACTGTAAAGTATATGGAACTCTACCCAATATTCTTTTATAGCCTATATGGGAAAATAATCTGAAAAAGAGTGGATATATGTATATGTATAATTTAACCACTTTGCTGATACAGTTGAAACTAACACAATATTGTAAATCAACTATACTACAATATAAAATAAAAATTAAATTTAAAAAAACAACAGAAAAAAAACCCATGTCTCAGTCCTAACCCCCAAAACCTGTGAGCATGTTCTTTATTGCAAAAAGAGTCTTTGGAGATATAATTAAGTTATGGATCTCAAAATGAGATTATCCTGGATTATCTGAAAGTGAAAGTTGCTCAGTCATGTTCAACTCTTTGTGATCCTATGGACTGTAGCCTGCCAGGCTACTCCATCCATGGAATTCTCCAAACAAGAATACTGGAGTGGGTAGTCATTCTCTTCCCAACCCAGGGATGGAACTCAGGTCTCCTGCATTGCAGGCAGATTCTTTATCATCTGAGCCACCAAGGAAGCCCAGATTATCTGGGCGGACCCTAAATCCAATGACAAGCGGCAGGAGAACATTCAGAGAGAAGGAGAAGAGATCTGAGTTCTGCTGGCACAGCCAAGGAAGGAAATGCTAGAGCCAGCAGAAGCAGGAAGCAGCAAGGAGGATTCCAAACCAGAAACTTCCAAGGAGTGTGACCCTGCCACCACCTTTTCAGACTTCTAATTCTTGAAACTGTATAAGAGAATGAACTTCCGCTGCTTTAACCCACCAAGGGTATGGTAATCTCTTTTGGCAGCCCTAGGAAACTAAGACAATGTCCCTGGGGAGAAAGAAGAAAGAAAACCCATGAGAAGGCTGCCTCAGTTTCCTTGAGCCACCATAACAAAGTACCACAGACTGAGAGGTACAAAAAACATTTATATCTCACAGTTCCAGAGGCTGGGAGTCCACAATCAAGGTGCCAGCAAACTTGCTTTCTGGTGAGGACTCTTCTTGGCTAGCAGACATCCCTTTGCCATTGAGTCCTCACACGGCCTTCCCTCTGTGCTCACAAAGGAAGAATGCTTCCTCTTGCTATAAGGACACCAGTTCCATCAGATGCCAGCCTCCCTTTCTGGCTACATCATCTAAAGTGAAAGTGAAAGTTGCTCAATCATGTCCACCTCTTTGCAACCCCATGGACTATAGCCTGCCAGGCTCCTCGGTCCAGGGAGCTCTCCAGGCCAGAATACTGGAGTTGGTAACTGTTCCCTTCTTCAGGAGATCTTCCCAACGCAGGGATCGAACCCAGGTCTCCCACATTGCAGGCGGATTCTTTACTGTCTGAGCTACCAGGGAAGCATCTAAAGGCCCTCTCTCAAAATACAGTCACATCAGGGGCTGGGGCTTCAACATACGAATTAGGGGAAACACAATCCAGTCCGTGACAGAGGCCATGTGAACAATATGTGAAAATCCAGAGCGCGCAGAAGTGGCCCCACCAGGGCAAGTGGAGGCAGGCATTCTGGAACACAAGCTAACTTCCAGGAACTGGGCCCAGGACCTTCCTCAGTGATGGCCCAAGAACAGGCAGCAGCAAAGGGACGGCCTAGAGGAAAATCTCCTACCCTCGGCCACCTCTGCAAGTCGGCCTCACATGTAGCTTATGCCCAGCCCTGTTATTGCCCTTTGTTTTTATTTTTTAATTGAGCCTGCAGTTCATGTAGGTGTCTTTTTTTTTTTTTTGGCCATGCTGCTCAGTACATGGGATCTTAGTTCCCAAACCAGGGATCAAACCCAGGCCCTCTGCAGTGGATGCAAGGAGACTTAACCCCTGGACCACCGGGGAAGTCCTTGCCTTTTCTTAGTCAATTGGCTGGTCTCCCCACAGGGAACAATCACAAAATTTCCCCACAGGGACTTCGGTAAACCTATGGCTGATTCATGTTGATGTTTGGTTTTAGAAAACCAACACAATTCTGTAAAGCAGTTATCCTTCAATTAAAAATAAGTAAAATTTAAAAAAAATTTCCCCACAGGGAACAACCACAAAGTTTCATTTTCAAAAAGTGAATTCTTAGAGTGGAAGTATCTCCAAAGAGTGTCTGAATCCCTTCCCACCACATGAGATGGTGTGTTTATAAATAAATATCTGCGTGCATTTGGGTTTCAAACAGCAAAGATGGCTGGAGTCATTTTATCAAAGAATTATTAAAAAGCTGGTTTATCCCCAAGTGGATGGTAATACACACCAAATCCAAATGGCAGAATTGTGAACAGGATTTAGGATTATACAGCAAAAGCATCCAAGGTAACTGCTCTGAAATCTGAAGAGCTGCAGCATGTTAAATTAAGTCCTCTGGCACCTCTTAAAATCTAAGGAGACCAGTCTTAGGTTTCTCTAACAGGTTAGGTTTTGGTGAAAAACAATGCAAGCATTTTATATCATCCTGGCTTTGAAAACAACTAAATGATCACCATCCAGCCTGCAACATCTTTTACCTTGTTGGCTGTTAAATTGCTCAGTCGTGTCCAGCTCTTTTGTGACCCCACAGACCGCAGCCCAGCAGGCTCCTCTGTCCATGGGATTTCCCAGGCAAGAATACTGGAATAGGCTGCCATTTCCTTCTCCAGGGGATCTTCATGACTCAGGGATCAAATTCGCATCTCTTGCATTACAGGCAGATTTTTTTTTACCACTGAAACACGTGGGGAACCCTATTCTTTCCCTTAAATGTTTACAATTTATTTATTTAAAAAATATGTATTCAGCTCCTACCATGTGCCAGGCATAAGGCTGGATCCTGGGGTATTAATCATAAAAAATGGACAATGCCCAACCAAAAGGTGGGCCCACCGTCGGCACTGCGGGTCAGGCTAAGAGGACTGGAGTCGGGGGAACAGGAAGGCAGCCTTAAAGAAGGGAGTCCCCCTTCACCACACAGGAACTCAGCAGGAAAACTAGAACACAGGCCAATCATAGGGAATCCATAAAAACTTAGAGGAACTCAGGAGTAGTAAAGTCACTGCCGGAAGTGGGTGTCCTGATACAAGGGGAGGCAGGGTGAAGGGGCATATTTCAGGCAACAGCCAGGTCACAGGGACCCATGCTGGGTCCCCCATCCCTACTCTGACAAAGAGGCTGATGGAGTCCACCCTCCCCCGCCGTTCCCGCCAGGAAAACCCTCGTCTTGGTTCAGCCTGGATGAGTTGGGGGCAGAGAGGAGACAGCACGTGCTGAGGGCATCAGTGCATCCTGTGAGGCAGGAATGGATTCAAACCCACCTGGGGAAACGGGTGGCCAGAGCCTCCCACGCACCGGGATTTTAAAGGCCCCAATCCAAATGCGCGCCACAGGGTCCAAGCACACAGTGAGTCTGGCCCGCCAGCCCCTGACTTCCTGGACCTGTCACTCTCTCACTGAGGAGCCCCTCTGGTCTCTGATCACTGTCCAGGGAGTCTCCCCGCCCTGGAGCCTGCGTGAGAAAATCAAGAAGGGGAGGAAGGAGAGACTGCAGAACGAGGGGAGCTGGCTGTGCACCGCTCACCGCCTACCCTCCCAGCCCAGTCCTGTTCTTCTTGCATTTGTTTCTACTTGGTCTTATCTTTTCTGGGAAGCTGCAACAGTCTCCAAATTTACACAGTGTCCCCAAATACCAAAAAAGTGAGGGGCAAATAGACTTATTTACCTGCTCTATATTAAAGAGATCATGAACTCTATTTTGGAAAAGCCGTGACCTCCCTAAGCCTCATTTTTCACCTCTGAAGAATACATAGAGAAGGTTTACTTGGCTGTGATCTGGGGGATCACCACCCATGGAAGGAAGGGGAGGGAAGGGGGCAGAACTGGGGAGAGGGAGAAGCTGGGCTGTGATGGAGCCTCAACGGAGGCCTCCACTCTGAAGCCCTTCATAGCTGCCAGGGTTGCAGGGAGCTGGCAAGGCCTTTATTTCCCTGCTCTATCATGGAGGCGGCCAAGGAAGGGGCCAGGACTTCGGCGAGGCAGCTGTCTACAGTGGAGGCGATGCTGGAGAGGGGTCTGAAGGTAACACTCCTGGCGGCTGGAGGACTGCAGCCTGCATTTCTGAGAGGGATCTGAATGGTCATCCCAGCATCCAGCACTGCAGCATCGGTGAGAGTGCACGTGACCACAGGGGCTGGGCTGGGCTCCCTGGGAGGGGACTGGAAACCAGGACAGAGACCCAGGCAGACAGAGCCAGGCGGTGGGGGTTTTGTGGGCATGAGCAAACCAGAGCCCTCCTCAGGCTCCGTGGGCAGCAAGCTGAAGGCAGCAGGACTCCCTGCAGACCCCATGGAGTGTTCGAAGCCCCACTGACCACCGTTCGCAGACTGGGATGACTCGGTCCGGGCTAGGTCCCTGGCAGCCACTGTTGGCCTGTGGGCATGGGAGGGATAGGCATCCAGTTGCTCTTAATCCATGATCACCTGGGAACACCTGCCTGTCCCACAGCAGGCCACAGATGAGTCAGTCAGTGTGCTTCCCCTCATAGACCTGTCTTACAGCCTTTAAAATAATTCCAGTCACTTTCAAATGACAGGAAAAATCGGATTCACTGGGCAGAGAAAAGCACATGAGATATCCACCTTTTATCGGTGTAACTATAAAAACGAGCTCTGCATATGGACAGGCGTTGGCAGCAAACCCAGCAAATGAAACCACTGATTTTTATGACTGAGGGAGCATGGATGGTTTTTAATTCCTATTATCATAGTGTGTAATAAATACTTCTTTTCCAGCCTTGACCGTCTCCCACCAGAGGAAGCTGAGGACACATCCATGCTGGCGGGCAGCCGGCAGACGCTCTTTTGCATTTCACACGCACAGTGACAGCTGTGTGCAGCCCACACTCAGGCAGACCTCCAAGCCCGCGAGGAGACTGCTCATGGGCAGCCACCAGCAAAACCTCTGAGCAAGACGGGTTCAAAAGCTGGTGACAGGGGAAAATATTTTTTTGGAGGGAAGAAAAGAGGATGTTGTTCTTCCCATACCCAGCAACTAGCAAGGGGGATGTTAAAGGAGGCAGAGTTTCGATCAGTATTTCAGGAAAGTATTTGTAATAACAACTGATGGCCTATCTCCAGAGCATTAAGGCCACTGGCTTCAAACAGATGCTGAAAGATCACTGGTCAAGGATGACACAGAAGCAGTTCAGTTCAGTGGCTCAGTCATGTCCAACTCTTTGCGACCCCATGGACTGCAGCATGCCAGGCTTCCCTGTCCATCACCAACTCCGGAGCTTACTCAAACTCATGCATCGAGTCAGTGATACCATCCAACCATCTCATCCTCTGATGTCCCCTTCTCTTCCTGCCTTCAATCTTTCCAGCATCATGATCTTTTCCAGTGAGTCAGTTCTTCACATCAGGTGGCCAATGTATTGGAGTTCCTACTTCAGCATCAGTCCTTCCAATGAATATTCAGAACTGATTTCCTTTAGGATTGGCTGGTTGGATCTCCTTGCAGTCCAAGGGTCTCTCAAGAGTCTTCTCCAATACCACAGTTCAAAAGCATCAATACTTCGGCACTCAACTTTCTTTATGGCTTAGGGAGGGTCAAAGACTCTGGCTTAATTTGTTTAATCATAAGATTTTATAGATGATCATTAAAATAATTCAAAACTTAACTCAGGGAAGGTGGGATAGAGAATAGCTGGGTCAGATCTCCATGGATTCCTGAAGGGAGAGTGGTCCCCAGTAGCCCATGGAGAAGGGTATGGCACACTCTCGCCGCCAGCGCCCTCTGGTGGTTACCGGCTCAACAGCATCTGGGCTGTACAATAGCCCAGACCTTTCAAGGCCAACTCACTGAAGAAGCCACAAACTCCCATTTCTTCCTCATGCTCAAAAGCATTTGTAGAAGTATGGTGAAAAAAGCCCCACAGTTAACCAAGTGGTCTTATTTGCATCATTTTTTCCCCTAAAAGTACTTTTTATTTTTACACTGAATTTAACACTATGGCCAAAGGCATTTGAATGCAGGCTCACAGCAAATTTTTATAACAAATTGTCAAGGAGCCCTAAACACTACTTACACGTAAAGTGGGCTTGGATTCTGTCCATAATTCCCAAAGAAAATACTCTGTACCTTTCCTGTAGACGCTCAGCAAACGTCTCGTCAACTCCTCAGGTGCCAGGAACTATGTCAGGAGCTAAGGACACAGAGATGAACTAAGCAACAGCTGAGAGATGGAAAACAGACAGAGAGGGAGAGGGGCACTTAGAGTAAAATTACATATCAAATGTGAGAAGAGCCGAGAAGGGGGCACAGAGCGAAATCTGTGGGATTCCACGACCCTTCAGAAAGAGGGGATATCTCACCTGGAAAAGGAAAGTTAGTAGAATCGCTCCGGATGCAGAAGATGGCACGGGATATAACAGGGGCTAATATTTGTCGGCAAAGATGAAAAAGGTGAGTTTCCTAATGTGACAGAAAGTTAAGGTGCAAAAAGAGAAGTTTCCTGGAGAGGTAAGGAGAGTTCTGATTGGGAGAGGCTGTGAGTGCCAGGCCTGAGGGTTCGGGCTCTATCCTGAGAGTCACGGGAGCGTGGGGGTTTTCAAGCAAGGATCCAGTGGAATTTGTGCTTTTTATTTTAATCTTTCTGGCGCAGTGAGAGGATGGGCCAGAGGCGAGAAGTGACGGAAAGTATAACCATCTGTTATCATTTCACCTGTCTCATTTAATCCTGATATCCATCACCATGATTACCTGTCCCTCACCTGACAGGCAACCCACCGTGATACAGAACTGATTCTGTACTGGAAAACCTCCCTGGTGTAGTTTAAAGAGTACAAGAACCCCCAAATTAGAATTATGGCTCCTCTACTGACCAGCTGTGTAACCTTGAAAAAGCCATTTAACAACACTGATTTCTAGCTCACTTAACTATAAAGTAGGAACGCCTGCCTCCCAGGGATGTTGTGACGATTCTGAGGCACTCTGTGAAAACTCTCAGGAAATCACAGAACTCGGTGAAAATGCTGACGCCAGTGTCTTCTTGCTACGCTGGGATAAAGAGGTCATCATTCCCCTTGGCATTATCTTTGCAATGGGGATCTGCCCAGATCTGGATTCCTTCTTTACACTGTATTAAGAAAGTCTCAGTAATGTGTCTTTTGACAAGACTGTACTACATGAAAGAAAGTGTCTGTCTTTCTGTATTTACCTGTGTCCCCAAGAAAGTGAGGTTGTGCCAAACCACACTCTGCCACTAGAGGGAGCTCATTCTTTAGCATCAAAGAAGTCACTCAGTTCAAACTAAAAATAAGAGATCATCTGTTAGGAGAGACAAAAACCTAGAAAGTGTTGGTTGGCGTGATGGTAGTGGGGTGTGTGTGTCTGTGTGGGTGGGTGTGCCCCTCTTGGTGGTGGTGATGATAGAGTGTGAGTGTGGGTGGGTGGGTGTGTTAGGGTATTCTAATTGCTATTCAACATTAGCCTAACGGTAAAATCTCTGCAGAGACTAGAGGCCTACGTCAGTGCCACCATCTCCTAGTGTATGGACTTGGAAAAGTGACTTAATTTCTCAGAGCCTAAGTTTCTTCACCATGCCTACCCGATGGGAATGATTAGACAATGAGATTAACTAGACACAGTGTCCAGCGAATACCTAGCACAGAATAGGAATTCCATAAATTTTAGCATCCTTTCCTTTTCACGTTCTGTTACAAATACCAATAATTGAGAACTATATTTAAGTGACATTGAAAGGCAAACAGGAGAAAACAAGAGTGGAGAGAGGCGTGAAGGTGCAGCAGAAAGCGCCTGGTGTTGGATGAGGGTCTCCCTCATCCTCCCAGCTGCTGAGTGAAGGCATCCATAGATGTGGATACCGTTTTATAAGCCCCCTGGCTAGACCAGGCAGCCACGAACAGATGGGCCGCTAGGAGTGACTGCAAAATGAAGCAGGCATATGGGCGGCAGCTATGGCTCCCTCTCCCTTCTGTTGGAGCTGTTCCCCTCAATCCTGGAGTCCTTACCCCAAGGTGGGAGGGGGAAACATGATTTAATCGATTTCATGTCACCCTACTTTATGTTTCCAAAGTCACCGTATCCACCCTGCCTTGTATTTCCACATTCTTTTGGTCTTCTCCAAGTGGCTCTGACACAGGCTGTGCTGAGACCATGCCAGCACAGCTGGTGGGAAAAGATTCGAGTCAGACAACCAGGTTCCCTTGACTGAATTCCAAATATCAGAGGGGGTGATTTTTCCTGTCTGAATTCACACACACATCCCCACCCCCCGGCCCCATGTTTTGTTTTAACTAAACCAACAGAATCAAATAGATCTTTCGGTTCTTCTTAGACAGATGGGGAAAGTCACCTTTGTTAAGCACCTTTCGTGTGCCAGGCTCAGTGCTGGGCACATCACACACGCTGTCATGTAATATTCACAATCTTGTGATAAAGTCATGTTTGTTTCTGCTTTCCCACGGTGGCACCTGAGGTTCGGAGAGGTTGAGCAACTTGCCTGAGGTCACACAGCTCAGATGGGAGAGCCAGGTTTGGAGCTCTTAGGTGCTAGACACCGAAGTCTGTTTTTCCAACCAGTGTAAGAAAAGCTATGACCAACCTAGACAGCATATTGAAAAGCAGAGACATGACTTTGCCAACAAAGATCTGTGTAGTCAAAGCTATGGTTTTCCCAGCAGTCATGTATGGATGTGAGAGCTGGACCACAAAGAAGGCTGAGCACCGAAGAATTGATACTTTCTAACTGTGGTGCTGGAGAAGACTCTTGAGAGTCCCTTGGACAGCAAAGAGTCAAACTAGTCAGTTCTAAAGGAAATCAACCCTGAATATTTATTGGAAGGACTGAAACTGAAGCCAAAGTTCCATTACTTTGGTCACCTGATGCAAAGAGCCAACTTATTAAAAAAGACCCTGATGCTGGGAAAGATAGAGGGCAAGAGGAAAAGGGAACAACAGAGGATGAGATGATTGGATGCCATCGAGTCAATGGACATAAGTTTGAGCAAACTCCAGGAAATGGTGGAGGACAGGGAAGCCTGGCATGCTGTAGTCCATGGGACCGCAAAGAGTCAGACACAACTGAGCAACTGGACAACAAGAACATACCAACAAATACGAAAGAAGCCTCTCTGAAAGCTTCCACTTTCAAATGTCCCCGTGTGATATGCTCCCTCTTAGATCTCAGCCTTCTCAATTCTTTCTTGAGTCTTCTCATTATAAAATTCTTCCATTTAACTCTCCCTCAAAGTTGATCATGGGCTTCCCAGGTAGTGCTCGTGGTAAAGAACCTGCCTGCTAATGCAGGAGACTTAAGAGACGCGCGTTCGATCCCTGGGTCAGGAAGGGAGAAGGAAATGACAACCCACTCCAGTATTCCTGCCTGGGAAATCCCAGGGGCAGAGGAGCCTGGCCGCCTAGAGTCCACAGGGTCGCAGAGTCGGACATGACTGAATTGACTTTGCATGCAAAGGATCACCCCCTCTTTATTCACTGCAGCAGTTACCCCCCAAAAGCTAAGAATAGCCTGTCTCGCAAGCAAAGAAACCATGTGACTTGGCTGTCTCGGGCCACTCAGGTGGCATGCCTGGAATCACAGAAGAGCAACTTTCTCTCGTGTAAGAAACTGCCTCTAGGCTGAGCTGAAACTGCTCCCCAGAGCCCCAGATCTCTGAATACAAAACCCAGGAGTCTAGCTCTGAAACTCAAATGTCACCCTCAATGCTTTCCTGAACTCTCATCTCAATACCGATTAAACATCCCCTGAATGCATCTCTGTCCCCACTGTCAGTGCCCCCAGGCTCTCAGCTGGATCCCTGCACAAGTCAGCCACCTGCTGACCCGACTCCAGTCCTCCCTGGTCAACTCAACCCCTCGCTGTCACCAGAGGACTCTCTTTTTTCCTGAGTATAGCTGCTTCACAGTGTCACGCTAGTTTCTGCTGTACAGCAAAGTGGATCAGCAGTATGGATACATATAGCCCGGAGACGGCACTGGCACCCCACTCCAGTGTTCTTGCCTGGAGAATCCCAGGGACGGGGGAGCCTGGTGGGCTGCCATCTATGGGGTCGCACAGAGTCGGACACGACTGAAGCGACTTAGCAGCAGCAGCAGCATACATATAGTCCCCTCTTTTTTGGATTTCCTTCCCATTTAGGTCGCCACAGAGCATTCAGTAGAGATCTCTGTGCTAAACAGACAGTTCTCCTTAGTTCTCTCTCTTATACATAGTAGTGTATACATGTCAATTCCAGTCTCCCAATCCATCAACGGAGCTGCTGCTGCTGCTAAGTCGCTCAGTCGTGTCCGACCCTGTGCGACCCCATAGATGGCAGCCACCAGGCTCCCCCGTCCCTGGGATTCTCCAGGCAAGAACACTGGAGTGGGTTGCCATTTCCTTCTCCAATGCATGAAAGTGAAAAGCGAAAGTGAAGTCGCTCAGTCCTGTCCGACTCTTAGCGACCCCATGGACTGCAGCCCACCAGGCTCCTCTGTCCATGGGATTTTCCAGGCAAGAGTACTGGAGTGGGGTGCCATTGCCTTCAGAGCACTCTTTTTAAAAAATTTAACTCCATCAGGTCACAGGTCTGTTGAAAACAGTGACCCTCCCCCACCATCATCTCCAAGTGAAAGTCGCTCAGCTGTGTCTGACTCTTTGCAACCCCATGGACTGTAGCCTGCAAGGCTCCTCTGGCCATGGAATTCTCCAGGCCAGAAATAGTAGACTGGGTAGCCGCTCTCTTCTCCAGGAGATCTTCGAACCCAGGAAGAGAACCAGGTCTCCCACATAGAAGGCAGACTCTTTACCAGCTAAGCTACCAGGAAAGCCCTTATTTAATAGAAGCGTTTCTT
Organism: Redunca redunca; assembly: GCA_006410935.1. Classification (NCBI taxonomy): domain Eukaryota; kingdom Metazoa; phylum Chordata; class Mammalia; order Artiodactyla; family Bovidae; genus Redunca; species Redunca redunca. The sequence goes on along the minus strand of SJYQ01000488.1, from coordinate 247,255 downwards.
CATTTGTGCTGTACTTAGCCACTCAGTTGTTTCCGACTCTGCGACCCTATGGACTGCAGCCCACCAGACTCCTCTGTCCATGGGGATTCTCCAGGCAAGAATACTGGAGTGGGTTGCCCAGCAAAGAGAGCCATAATGCCTGAACCTGCCTAACAGCTTCCTGCATATTCTCACCCAGGTTGCCTCTTTAACCTCACCACAATCCANAAGGAACTTGGGTCCCTGAGGCTCTGCAGAGGACACCACGGCTGTACTTGGTTTGGGCTGCCCTGTCACAGAGTTGGACACAACTGAGCGACTGAACTGAACTGAAAGATTCCACTGCACTGATTTCAGAGGCAATTCCAGGAATCACCACTAGGGGGTGGGGAAGTGAAACAGAGATGGGAAAGAAATCAACGAGGTATACATAACCTACTGATTGCATATGGGCAGCTGGACCTCAGTTACAACGGGGAATACTGGGAGAGAGAAGAATGTGACTCAGATGTCCTGCCCAAGGAGCGAGGGAGCTGGGGTAGTTATGTACCAACAGCCGCGGAAACTCACCGAGGGATACTAGAGAAGGGGGCAGTCTGACTCCAGGCAGAGTGCTCTGGGGTCAGAGAAAGCCCCAGGCAGGTAAAGGTGTTAGAATGTCAATAATCTGGGTGGACAGATGTGATAAGTCTTGAGGGGCCTTGGCTATCTCATCATACATATGCGTTGGCTACACTCACCCACCTCTCCATCCCTTTGTCTTAGCTTGGAATTTTAGGAAAGAGAAATAAACCTATTTTAAGTCACATTTTCCCTTAAGTCACTTAAAACCTATTTTAAGTCACCATTACTTAGTATCTGTTAATGCGTACATTTCTGTTAAGGATCAACCTACTTTATACACTAGCATGAGACTCCCTGCATTCAAAGCCCATCTCCACCACTTATTATAGGCAAGGGACTGAACTTTCCTGGCCCTCAGTTTCTCCTCCTGAGAAATGGGCCTATTTATGTTTCTTCATGGGGCTGGTGTTTAGGGTACCTGGGAGAATACATGCAAAGCACACTGCCCGGCCCAGAGTGAGCCAGCTGCTGCTCCTATTTCACACATAGGAGCCCTTTTTGAAAGCTGCTCTTGAATTTGTTTTGACAGTCCACATGGTCCCTCCTTCCCTGGTGGCTCAGAGGTTAAAGCATCTGCCTCCAATGCAGGAGACCCGGGTTCGAGCCCTGGGTCGTGAAGATCCCCTGGAGAAGGAAGTGGCAATCCACTCCAGTATTCTTGCCTGGAGAATCCCATGGACGGAGAAGCCTAGTAGGTTACAGTCCACGGGGTTGCAAAGAGTCGGACACGACTGAGTGACTTCACTTTACCTTCACCTATGGTCCCTCCAAAGACAGAACACAATGGGTCATCCCAGGGCAGCGCCAGAGAATGTAACAGCAGAGGCTCAGTCTGCTTAGATGCTGCTGTCCCAGAGTCAAAAAGAAACTGGGACCAGAAGCCAGAGCCAAAGATCAAAGCCAGGAAATGACAGCCAACCTGGGAAGAAAACGACAGGAAATGAGACCAGGCCACAGGGAAGCCACGAGAGGAGGGAGGAGATTCCAGAGGTTCCCCAGGCTGCTGAGCTTCTCTGGCCCAAGCTTCCAGCCAGGCAGCAGGAGGCCAGTGCCCCATAAGAGTCTGTGAATGAGCAGGCAGGTGGCCCTGGCGGTGGCCTGGCTGATTCCCAGCTCTGCTCAATTAGCACCTCCCTCATCATGCACCCTGGACATCTGCAGATGACTGGCCCTCACCCCTTCATGTACCCCTTCTCATTCCCCCAGCACCCATGGGAGCAGAGAACACGCCCCAAGACTGGAAGCAGCAACTCCAGCCTTGCAAAGACCAGTCAATGGGGACCAGGAATCATTAACAATTGCAGCACTGCCCAGGGTAAATGCCTCCTGATGGAGTCAAGAGAGAAATGACTGCAAGCAAGTGCTGTGTCATTAAGATTAGTTGAAACTGAACCTAGGGGGTTATTGTTTTAACTGTTTCTCTCCACGGGTGCCATCACAGATGCAGAACTGGTCGTTAATACTAATTATTCAGTCCACTTCTATGGAGTACTTTCCCGAGCCAGGTTCTGTATCAGCCCAGGGACTCAGAGATTAGGAGACAGGCTCCATGACTTTGATTAAATCATGTCCAAGTGGGGAGCAGCCAAGCAACCAACTACATGATGAGCCAGTGATTTTTTAAACACTGATTGATAGTAAGTTCGTGCGTGTGCTACGTCGCTTCAGTCGTGTCCGACTCTGTACAGCCCACCAGCTCCTCCGTCCATGGGTTTCTCCAGGCAAGAATACCAGAGTGAATTGCCATGTTCTCCTCCAGGGGATCCTCCCAAAGCAGAGATCGAACCCATGGTTTCCTATTTCTCCTGCATTTGCAGGAAGGCTCTTTGCTAGGGCTTCCCTGAAAGCTCAGTTGGTAAAGAACCCTCCTGCAACACAGAAGTAAAGTAAAGTCTCTCAGTCGTGTCCGACTCCTTGCAACCCTGTGGACTGTAGCCCACCAGGCTCCTCCGTCCATGGGATTTTCCAGGCAAGAATACTGGAGTGGATGGCCAATGCAGGAGACTCCGGTTCAATTCCTGGGTCGGGAAGATCCACTGGAGAAGGAATACACTACCCACTCCAATATTCTTGGGTTTCCCTTGCGGCTCAGCTGGTAACATGGGAGACCTGGTTTCAATCCTGGGTTGGGGAGATCTTCTGGAGAAAGGAAAAGCTACCCACTCCAGTATTCTTGCCTGGAGAATTCCATGGACTACAGTCCACAGGGTCACAAAGAGTGGGTCACAACTGAGCGACTTTCGCTTTCACTTTTTCTTTACTACTAGCACCACCTGGGAAGCCTCTAGACCTGGAAATCCACAGCTTCCCGGGCCCTACCCCCAGTGACTTCATCCAGGATCTGCATTTTTTTTTTAATAGACTTTATTTTTTGGAACAGTTTTAAATTCACAGAAAAATTAGGAAGAGAGTATACAGGGAGTTCCTAAACACCCTCTCACCCTTACATTCGCATAATACACTTATTAAAATTTATGAACCAATGTAGACATTTTTATTAAAGGCCATCGTTTATTCAGATTCCCTCAGTTTTCACCTAGTGTATCTTTCTGTTCCAGAATCCCATCAGGATACCGTATCACATTTAGCTATCAGGTCTCCCTAGGCCCCTCTTGGCTGTGACAATTTCCCAGATCCTCCTTGCTTTTGATGAGCTTGACCACTGTGAGGAGAGCTGCTCAGGTATTTTATGGGTTTCCCTTCTACTGAAGTGTATCTGATGTTTTTCTGATGATCAGTCTGTGGCCATGGATTTGGGGAGGGGAACCAGCGAGATAAAGCACCCCTCTCATCACATCATATTGCCTGGGTGCAGTCAGTTTGACATTACTGTTGATACTGACTCTGATCACCTGACGGAGGTAGTGTTTGTCAGTTTTCTCTGCTTGTAATGCTATTCTCTCTCTCTTTTTTTTTTTTTTTTTAAGCCACTTCCCTACTTTACTCTTTGAAAGGAAATTATGTGCAGCCCACACTTTAAAAATCTGGAGTTGTTGGCCACACCACCCAAATCAATCTACAGATTTAAGGCAATCTCTATCAATTTACCCATGACATTTCTCACAAAACTATTACCAAAAAATCCCCAAATTTATATGGAACCATAAAAGATCCAGAACTGCCAAAGCAATCCTGAGGAAAAAGAACAAAGCAGGAAGTATAACCCTCCCAGACTTTAGACAATACTACAAAGCTACAGTAATCAAAATAGTGTGGTACTGGCACAAAAACAGACATGTGGATCAATGGAACAGAACAGATAGCCATAAATAAACCCACATACCTACAGTCAATTAATCTTTTCTTTTTTTCCACCTAGCATTAGAGAGCTAAATTAATCAATATTTGTGAACATTCAGTTCAGTTCAGTCGCTCAGTAGTGTCTGACTCTTTGCGACCCATGAATCACAGCATGCCAGGCCTCCCTGCCCATCACCAACTCCCAGAGTTCGCTCAGACTAACGCCCATCGAGTCAGTGATGCCATCCAGCCATCTCATCCTCTGTTGTCCCCTTCTCCTCCTGCCCCCAAACATTAGTAACAGGCTAATGTCTATGAAGGATGAAGGCCTCTCAGAGGAGGTAAATTTTGAGTGAAATCTGAAATAAGTCATGCAGAAATCTGGGAAAATAATGTTCCAACCTGAGAGAATAGTCAATGCAAAGGTCCAAAGCTGGATATGCTTGGCATGTTCAAAGCTATCAGAGTGGCAGAATGTTGGGACATTCAAAAGCCTCAGACAGGACATCTGACCTAGGTCTTACAGGATGAATATGAGTTTGTTGTTGTTGTTTAGTCACTAAGTCGTGTCTGCCTCTTTTGCGACCCCATGGACTGTAACCCCACCAGGCTCGTCTGTCCCTGGGATTTCCTAGGCAAGAATATTGGAGTGGGTTGCCATTCCCTTCTCCAGGGGATCTTCCTGATCCAGGGATCAAACCTGCACGTCCTGCATTGGCAGGCAGATTCTTTCCCACTGAGCCACCTGGGAACCTGAATGGGAGTCTGCCAGACCTAAAAGGGGCAGTGTGTTCCAAACAGAAGGCACAGCACGGGCAATGACAGTGTGGGGACAAAATTAAACTGCACAGTGCTTTATAAAGTACAAAGGGCTCCAGTCACACCGGTTGTTGCTCTAACTCACCAAGAGGGCATACAGAAGAGGAAGCAGTGGTACTAGAACAAACGGTAAAGAAAGCTGAAGAACGTGGGAGGCAGCTTTGTCAGGGAAAATAAACATATGCAATTAAAAGACATCAGTGACAAACACTGGCGTTAGTAACGCAGATGCCGCCTTCATCTGACAAGTGCTCTCGGTGCTCTAGAAGCACTGGAGAAAGTTGCGGAAACCGTACGTGCTTGATCAAAATCACTCTTGCTGGTTCTGCTGCCACTGCTCCTACCGCCGCTTAGAAGAGTTACAGGAAAACTCAGGGGAAATCATAATAGGAGACCAAGCATCACATTAGAAATTAGCCTGATTAGATGTGTATTAGTCCAGGCCCTCCAGAGACACAGAACCAACAGGAGAGAGAAAGAGACAGAGAGACAGATAATGAGGAATTCGCTCTTGTGATTATGGAGGCTGAGAAGCCCCATGACCTGCCACCTGCAAGCTAAAGACCAGCCTAGGAAAGCCAATGGTGTAAGTTTCAATCCACTTCCAAAGGTCTGAAAACCAAAAGCACTGATGGCACAAGTCCCAGCCTGTGGGCAAACCACTGATGTCCCAGCTCAAGTAGTCAGGCAGAGAGAGAGAAGTTCCCCTCGCTCTGCCTCTTTGTTCTGTTCAAGTCCTCAGTGGATCTGGATGATGTCCATCCAAATTTGGGAGGGCAATCTGCTTGACTGAGTCCCCTGATGCAAATGCTCACCGGATCCAAAAACACTCTCGGATACACTCAGAAACTAATGTCTGTTCTGAGTATCCCATGGTCTAGTCCAACTGACACATGAGATTAGTCATCACAAGATGCCAGTTCCCAAAGAAAGACATGAACAAGTCAACCCATTCCTCAGAACCAAACCTGACAGACCTGGGCTCAAGAAAACCAGAGGACTGGTGTTGACCACCCACCTCCCCTCCACAGGGACCTATCTCTCCAGACTAGGAAAAATTGACAAGTGATTATCTTTCTGGAAGCAACAGAACATGGTAGTTAAGAATATAAGGCGGGGAACTTCCCTGGTGGTCCAGGGGGTAGGACACCACACTCCCAGGGCAGGGGATCTGGGTTCAATCCCTCGTCAGGGAACTAGGTCCCACCTGCTGCAGTGAAGACCCATCACAGCCCAATAAATAAATACAAATATTGTTTAAAAAAGAATATAAGGTGAATCTAGTCTCATCTCATATCTGCCATTACTACGTGTGTGTCCTTGGACAATCACTTCCCTCTCTTAGCCTTCCTCATCTGTAAATTGAAAATGATAATTATAATACTATCTTCCTCAAAAAGCTGTGGCGAGAATTCAAAGATAATGCATGTAAAATACTCCATAAATGTTAGTTATTATGGATACATTGAAATATTATTGTTAAGAATCCTATTACAGTTAGAAAAGGGTTGGTAGAAAGCTTAAGAAGAAAATGTATAATGACAGGGTTAAACTGCAGATATTCAAATTGTGACCAGAAGGAGGAAGAAAGGCAACATTCAGCTTCATTAAGCACTAACTGTGTGACAGACGCTCTTAGACCCTTTAAACCGGAGTCTCATTCACTTCGCACAACCATCTCTGAAGAGTGAATTAGCCACTTCCTGTCTTCCTTTTTCAGAGACCAAATTTCAGCAAAGTTCAGTAACTTGTTCAAGGTCACAAAACTCCTAAATGCCATTTTTTTCTGACTGTTCAAATCTGTTCTCTTTCTATTACAGAAAACACGTTTCTGCATGTTACCAACATCCATGCTGTTATTCTAAATTCTAAGGTTAATCATTAATCTCTCAAAAAAGCACATCCAAATTCAACTCTTCTGGCTCAAGAGCAGTTCATTTCAAGGATAACTGTAATTTTTGATGATGAGGTTTTCAAGAAAGTCACAGCTCTTACTAGCAACGTTACTTGGGGGTGAATTCCCTAAACTCTCAGAGCCTTTATTTGCTCACCTGAAAAATGGTGATTATATATTTGCAAAGTTGCTATGTAAATTAAATGAGATTATATATGAGAAAGCACTCAGCACAGTGCCCACGTCTTTAATCTGAGTCTTCAAATTAGTCCTACTGAAATAGTTGGAAAACCCTTTTCAGTCAGAAACAACTAAAATGATAACCTCACTGCTAACAGCCTTGATTACTTTTGTAGCTATAAAAAATTATTTCCTTGAATAAATTCTTTTGGGGAATTAAGAAAGCAAGGGATACAGTCTATTATGCAGAGTGAAGTCAGAAAGAGAAAAACAAATATCATATATTAATGCATATACATGGAATCTAGAAAGATAGTACTGATGAACCTATTTGCAGGGCAGCAATGGAGACACAGAGATAGAAAAAAACTTATGGACACAGGTGGCGGGGAGGAAGAAAGAGAGGGTGGGCCGAATGGAGAAAGTAGCATGGAAACATATATTACCATATATGGTAAAATAGACAGCCATTAGGAACTTGAATTGGAGCTCCTTAACAACCTAGAGGGGCTGGGGGGAGAGGTGGGAGGAAGGTTCAAGAGGGAGGGGACCTAGGTATACCTGTGGCTGAATCATGTTAATGTATGGAAGAGACCAACAGAATATTGTAAAGCAATTATCCTTCAATTAAAATTAAATAATTTTTTTAAACAACAACAACAACAGCAGCAAGGGAGTTCACCTTTCCATTCCCAAGTTAGATTCTTTGCCACTAGTGCCACCTGGGAAGCCCCAAAACAGAAAGACAATAGCAACTAAACTAACTTCGTACTCAATATTATAAATTTTTTATTTTTATAAACCGGGGAGTGTGTTTCACTTTTGCTGTATATGAGTATGCAGAGGATATGCAAAAAAAAAAAAATGCACACACTGGATTTGTTAAAATAATATATATGTTGAGTTTGTTAGCTTTTAAAACTAAGATTTAGGAATAAGGCAGGAATACTAAGACAGGTATAAAAAATATCTCCCAGATGTACAAAATCAGTGCTTTCCAGAGTTGCCTGATGCTAAGAATTAGCTGATTCATGCCCTCAAGGTGGGGGGGCAGGAAATCTGTGCTTTCGAGAGCACCCCAGGTTATTCCTGAAACCCAGCGAACTGGGAAAATACTATTCAAACCCAACTTGCAAATTTCAAGATGTTTCACCTCCCCATGAGTCCACTAATTTTGGCCTCAAGTATTTTTGGCAATGCAACCACCAAATCATTAAATAATTCCCTAATGTGACTGACAATTAACTTTTAATAAAGAAAAGTACTGCTATAATTAATTTCAGAAAAGAAAGTACGATATGAAAACTGTCTGTCTTCCTGAGCAGTAAAGAAAGTCTTCTGACCACGCTGGAAGGGAGAAGCCCACTTCCAGCAGAGAAAGTGATCCAGTGCGCCTCTCTGAACAGGTGATTTCAATCAGGTCCTACCCGCCACCCCGGGCAGGTGGTTTACGTTAGTAACTCCTGTCACCCAGCCAGAGAGAAGGTATCACAAGAACAGGGCAGAAGGAGATGACTGAATGGGAAGAAATTATGAACAACTGAACTAAACAAAGTTAAACAACATTTACATAATGTCCTAGGATTTACAGAGCCTTTTTATACAAACATCTTTTCATTTAACCTTTAGAACAATTCTGCAAGTTAAATGATCCTGACTCTACAGTCAAGGAGATCAAGGCTCAAGCTAATTATCAAATGGTCCCTGGGCACAGGTTTTTCAGATTCTAGATTCCAGGTTTTTCTACACTTGGAGCTGCTTTGACGGACAATACTGGGTCAGAGGGAAAGGGTTTCTTCGAAACAATGCAATAAAGAGGGAAACTGTCATGACTCAAGCAGAATAAAATATAAAGAGAAGAAAAGGATAAGGCCTCTTAAGCAGAAAACAAGAGAGAAGGCATCAGAGAATTCAGAACAGGAAAGTGACCAGTGACTGCAAATCAACCTCATAAATCTTGAAAGCTGTGCGAGGGCTAAAGCTTGTCAAGGCAGACCCAACACTGAAAGGTCCTTACCACGATGGAGAATAGTCCATTATTCCTCACCAGGTGCCAGCCTCAAGAGCAGAGCAGTGCCGCAGATTTACAGGGTCAGCAAAGGTTCATCACACTGAACGTGGTGCCCTGGGCCTGAAGACCATAAATCAGAGACAGATGTGCAGGGCTGTGGGGCTGGAAGGTGGGTGTGAGGTCGGATGTCCCCTTCAGGGTCTCCCCTCCAGCCCTCTAGCCTCTGTCCTGATCCAGACCTCCTCATCTCTGCCCTGATTTGAGCAGTCACCCTGCCTCCAGACTCAAGAACTGTCTGCAAAGCACCATTTCAAATTGCAACCTGAGGACCCAATCTGATTCCTCTAGTAAAAGATATCCAGTAACTCACACGATGCCTGAGATATGGCTCAGGGTCACATTAATAACGCCAGCACCAGGGACTTCCCTGGTGGTCCACCAGCCTAGGTACTGTGCTGCAGGTGGGCCCAGGTTCAGCCCCTGGTCAGGAAAATAGATCCCACATGTTGTGACTCGAGTTCGCATGCCGCAACTAAAAGATTCCGTGTGCCACAACTAAGACCTGGTGCAGCCAAATGAATAAATAAAATATGAACGATAATAACTCCAGCACTGCAGTCAGGCTGCCTGGGTGCAAATCTCAGGTCTGCTCCCACCAGCCGCAGATCCTTACGGACTTACTCATCCTTTCTGCGCTTCCTCTGTGAAAAGGGGGTAATGGTGATGCCAGTAGCACCCGCCTCCCAGCCAGCCACGAAGCACGCTGCCCAATGCCTGGCCAGCGGCGTCTGCTCAGTTAGTGGTGGCTGTGATTACTGCCGGTGAAAACAGCACTCCCAGGAAGATACAACTGGATTGTTTTTTTTGCTAGGAACTGTCCCAGTTTAGGATGAACTCCTGGCCATCACAAAATGATTCTGGGCCTCCATCTACTAGTAGCTCATTCACTCAGCAGTCTTTAAGGGTCTACTAGGAGCCTGAAACTATTGTCAGTGCTGGTAAACCTATTTTTTTACATTTTATTATTCTATACAAATTGTATGTATTTAAAGTCTGCAACATGATGTTTTGATATACACGTTATGAAATGACTAGCACTACAGTCAAGCTAATTAACACATCTATTACTTCACAGTTACCTTTTTTAATGTAGTAAGAACATCTAAGATCTACAATATTAATATCATAATACAGTGTTATAACCATAATCCCACCATGCTGTACCTTAGACCTCTATAACTTACTCATCCTGCAAAACTGAGATTGTGTACCCTTTGACTAGCATTTCCTCTTCCCCCTACACTTCCCCTGCTCTGGTTCTATGATTTTGACCGTTTTGGATTCCACATATAAGTGAGACCATGTGGCATTTCTCTTTCAGTGCTTATTTCATTTAGCATAATGTCTTGTAGGCTCATCAGTGTTGTTGGAAAGAGCAAGATTCCTTCTTTTTTAAGGTTGAATAGTATTCCATTGTGTGTGTGTTATGTGTATTTATCACAATTTCATTATCCATTCATCTATCAACAGACAATTATGTTGCTTCCACAGCTTGACTACTGTGAATGATGCTGCAGAGAAGACGAGATGGTGGGTATCCCCTTAAGATTCTGATTTTATTTTTCTTCAGGTTCTCAGTGCCCTGGACTTTCTTCCACAGGAGCAGCTGCTGAAGAACATGGCTGTTAATCTTCAAGATGAAAGCGACAGGAAGAAGAGCAGCCGGGTTCCTTAGTGCAAAGACTCAGATTTACAACCAGGACAAAAACCAATAACTATAATGCCCAACACTTAAAAAAATAAGGCTTCACTTCTAATAAAATGGCAACCCACTCCAGTATTCTTGCCCGGAGAATCCCATGGACAGAGCAGCCTGGTAGGCTACAGTCCACGGGGTCGCAAAGAGTTGGACACAACTTAGCGACTTCACTTCTAATAAATTACTGGCTGCATCTCTTATCACACACCCTCAACCTACATGTCTCACTCTGACCTCCTCTACTGGACTCCCAGCACCTGAGTTTTTTATAACATCACAGAGCCCGATTTCCCAAACCAGGCTGCTGCCCGAATTATCTGGAATGCTTGCTAAAAGCAAGATCACCGGGCCTCTCCCCTGGAAATTCTAATTCTAGGAAGCAGCCTAGCAATCTGTATTTCTAAGCAGAGTTTCAGGTAACTCTTACTTTGAGAAACACTGAAGAACTCTGATGTAACACATAAGGCCATGATAAGTAATTTCAGAAATTTTCTTAGCTAGGAAACAATCCTATGCAGTTAACACCATCGCCTTAGGGCAGCGGTCCCCAACCTTTTCGTGCCAGGGACCAGTTTCGCTGAAGACAAGTTTTCCCCAGACAGGACTGGAGAATGACTCAAAGGGTAATGCGATGGATGGGGAAGGATGGGGAGAGGCAGAGGAAGCTTTCTCGCTCACCCCTGCTGGCATCCTGCCCTACGGCCTGGTCCCTAACAGGCCTCGGGGCCGGGACCGGCCCACGGACCCGGTTGGGGATCCCTGCCTTGTAGTTTTTGTTGTTAAACGGCTGATATTTGTCCATTACGCAGCAGCGACTTCGATGGACTCTTAAACAATCACCAGGGGGGTGAAGTGGAAATTGGAAACAAAGAAGGTAAGTGACTTACTTGTCCAGGAGAAAATGATGAAGTTAGGCTTTCAGACTCCAGAGTCAGCCACACTCTTGCTGCTGCTTTTAAGTCGCTTCAGTCGTGTCCGACTCTGTGCGACCCCATAGACGGCAGGCAGCCCACCAGGCTCCCCTGTCCCTGCCTGTTCGTCATTCTGCACTCCTTCGTTCAGTGGTGTGCGGGTGGAGACTATGACTACAGAGGCCGCGAAGGTTCTCCTCTCCACCGACACACCGTCCACCTGGGCGCCGGGCGGGGCTGGGCGGGAGGAGGGGGCGGGGTGAGGCGAAGATACAGCTGGGCGGGCCGGAGGGGCGGCGCCGAGGGTAAGTCGGTTCACTCACTGTAACACTGCAGGCTAAGCTGGAGGGGTCAGGGCCTGGGCTCCAACTACTCTGGGTGGCTTGGAAATTATTAAAGGTCAAAGAACGCAAGCAACCAGCCAGCCAAGGTGCTGGTGACCTCTGACCCCTGACCCGACTCTTGGCCTCTGTCCAGTCTACTCTTCTGCTGGGTGGGGGTCTGTGTCCTTCCTGCTGCTGCTCCCACCTCCTGAAGGCCCCCTTCTCCAGTCACCGCATCCCTGACTGTTAACACCCCTCGGCTGGATACCTGCACCTCCAGGAAGCCCTTACTTGCATTTCCCTTTGAACCCGTCATACTAATCCTCTTCTCCACTTGGACGAGGAGTTGCATGAGGGTGGCCGGGAGGCCAGGATACAACCCTGTAGCTCAGGCCTGCGGGGTCACGGAACCGGCAGCACGCGCTCCGCGACACCCTGGGCGAGGTGGCCAGAGCGCAGGTCGTTCTGGACCTGTGCCGTGGCTTTCCTGCTCCTCGCTCACTCTCACTTGCCATCCCTTTTCCTACCTCCTCCTCTCTCCTCACCCTGTCCCCTCCCCTCCTGACTCAAAATTTCTTCCAGTGGGCTTTCACTTAAGCGCACTGAATCTCAACATGCATTCTCTCCATCTCTCCTCCTCCGTCCCCGAGCTCCCCACCGTCATGGGCTTAGGCCAGAGGTGAGCCAGTCGGCGCTGTCCGGCCTTCGGGAGGCACGCGCATGGCCAGTCACCATGACCGGCTCTTGTCCAGGACCGGTTTCCTCTTTATTGCATGTTTGTGGCCCACAGCAGGTAGCAGGCATCACCTTAATCCACTTCACAATTCCATTCCGGCTCGCCACTGGGTTCCCTCCAGATCCTGTGGCTCAAAATGTGCCGATAGAGACTCAGCAGGCCGAGTGAGGGGGCTCTCAGTTCCTGAATCCAATCCGTTCAAGATCAGGTTCCTCCAGGCCTGGCCTGTTCCTGTCTGGTACATTTTCTCAAATTAAACAGTCCACACCATATCTCTTGTGAGATGGGAATACTGCTAGTGTCTCAGAATTTTCTTTGAAGCCCGAAGGTCACAAGTGGCCACAAATGGGTCACGGGGCCCTCCGTTCATCACCCACCTTCAGCCTAGACATGCTTAGGAGAGTCGGAGGAAGGGTTTTGTGGACAAGGGTTGCCCATCTGGCAGGAAGTATGTGACATCCCCGTCCCCTCTCCATGAAGGAAGGAAATGACAAGGGTTCCGGTGTTCAGCCCACCTCAAGCCCCAGGGAACTGCCTGTGACTGCAGAGTGGAGATAGAAGCCCCTACCCAGAAGGTGAAGCACGGGTGTCGGTTTACCATGGGTTAGGTGGACTCCCGGAGAAGGCAATGGCACCCCACTCCAGTGCTCTTGCCTGGAGAATCCCAGGGTCGGGGGAGCCTGGTGGGCTGCCGTCTATGAGGTCGCACAGAGTCGGACACGACTGAAGCGACTTAGCAGCAGCAGCAGGTGGACTCCACTGAGTACTGGGCCGGAGCCACACAGGAGGATGGCCCGCAGGCTGAAGCCACGCGAGCAGGAAGAGTGCTGATCGGTTCCCTCTGAGTCAGAACTGAGGGGAGGCTGTTAGCCCGCCAGAGGCTCATCACCCATGCCAGAAATACATCACCCCCACCCCCCAGGGGGGCAGGGCTTCAGGGACTCACAGAATCTCTCCTTGAGCATTTGGGCATCTGCCACACTGAGAACATCAAGACCCAATTATGCCAGCAAGTGTCAAACAAGAATTACTACTTCCCTCTAATTCCTTCTCCCCAGAAGCAGGTGAATGGAGAGGAGCGGGCAGGAGTTGGAAGGCAGGGTGAAAAAATAGACCTCCCTTCCAAGGCAGAAGGCTGAGTCTGAGTCTGCCTTGAGCTGGGGACTGGAGGACAAAGAGAATTGGGTAAGAGAGTGAAATTTTAATTTAAATCAAACAGAACTTGTCAGTACTCTAAAAATGAGTCTGTTCTGATACATGAAATTGCCAGAAAAGCTCATCTCTCTGAGATTTTACCCACAAATAGGAAGTGGGTATTGATTTAAAGAGTCTTGGTTGGGAAAAAAATTACCTTCAGATTTTACTCTATGACATTCAGCCCTTTCAACATATATATAAATTATACTTGTAGTTCAGTTGTGCTCAGATGTAAGGTATGCTGGAACCTTGCAGGAGACAGGGGTTAAATGTGGACTCTGAGCTGGGAGGAGAATCCAGAATATGAGACCAAAGAGAAGGGCTCTGGGGGAGCTAACCTGGCTCGGGACAGGCTGGTGTGGACCAGTATGTGACCCCCCACCCAGCTCCTAAAGTCTGGTTCTCCACATACCTGCCTGGGCCAGTCTGACTACACATGAAGATGCTGTAGCAATGGGAGTCCAAGGCTCGGGTATCAGAGGGGAAGGGGGTACCGGTGGGGATTAGGCACGGAACTTGAGCTCTAGTCAAATTCACTTCTAGTCAAGATCTTCCAACCAAAGGTGGGACTGGAGAATTAGAAAGAGCACCAGTAAAGTATGAGGCAGAGAACTAAGGCAGAAGCAAGTCCCATGGACAGAGGCAGAAGTGCTGGCTGTGTGCAAACTCAGTTCCATGAATTTGCCTCCAACAAAACGTCTGCACAATTGCCCTCTCCGTGCTCTCTGTTCAGCCCTTGGCTGGGTTAAGAATCTCTTCTTCATAGCATTCTGGGCTTCACTCTAACTTAGCCTTTATATTACTATTGTGTAATTGTCCCCTTGCTTTTCTGTCTCCTTCTCAAGGCCTGGGGGAAAGTCTGTTTGAGAGCAGGCATCCAGCAAATCTTTCTTGAGTGGTTGAGTGAATGAATGAAGGAAGGAAGGAAGAACTGCATAGGTACCTTGAACCGGCTCCTGGTGGTACATAGGTCCAAAATTTGGTTTCCACCAAACAGACTTTAGTAAATAGTTTAGGGGATGGGTCAAAGAAGAAACCAAGAGTGGTGGCTAGCTGCTGGAGCTTGGATCTAGGGTACAGGTGAATTCCTTTTAAGGACCATAGTGTTAAGGGAAAGGAGTATAGGAGCTTTCTTAATCATGATGAGCTCAGGACATGAGGAAGAGAAATCCTATAGGTGGACGATGTCAGGGAACCCAGTGGGAAATTATTGAGGAAGGCAGAGTTCAGGGAAGCAAGATGGCAGCTATAATACTGTGATCTTTCTAGTGTTTCACAAATGACCCTGAATTGTTTACAGCATAGGGGCTGTAACAACATTGTTGTTTAGCCGCTCAGTCGTGTCTGACTCTGCGACCCTGTGAACCGCAGCATGCCAGGCTTCCTTGTCCTTCGCCATCTCCCCGAGTTTGCTCAAATTCATGTCCATTGAGTCGGTGATGCCATCCAACCATCTCATCCTCTGTCATCCCCTTCTCCTCCTGCTCTCAATCTTTCCCATCATCAGGGTCTTTTCCAATGAGTCAGCCCTTCACATCAGGTGGCCAAAGTATTGGAGTACATCTTCTGTATTGAATATTAATAACACAAGGACAACCATTCATCTGTGATGCCTAACACTGTGGCACTACGTCTTATAAGTGGAGGAATCACATCCAAGGGGCAATGATCCAGCTCCTACTGAATCTAGTTCCCACTGAATTACAGCTACAGAAGAATAATGCCATTTGGGAACATATGCTAAGAACACCTTCCCAATAAAATGCTTTAAATTAAAAGGCAGTGTTTAAATCCGAGTGAGCATATCTATATCAATGAGATGCAACTGGTTCCAACTGCCAGAGGGACACATCAAAACCCACATCACCACGCATATCCATTTCACCACAGAAAGGAAAGCTGGACAGACAAGGAGAGGATGGTCAGACATCACACCCAACATAATTTCAGATCTCTGAGCCCCATGCCAAGATTCTGCCAAACCTTATGGCATCCAAGAGGAGGGAGTTAGATAGAAAAGGCATATGGCTAGGGTGGGAGGGGGCTGGGGATAAACTGCACAAGGAACAGACTTGCTTTTCCAGAGGAGGTCTGCTTCAGCATCAGACTGTTGAGACAAAAATATGCTGTTTGAAACCCCCCAAATGTCCTCAGCATCGTTTTTTAACACCAGGAATTGTGTCCTGAGGTGGGGGAGCTGCATCCAGCCCACACCTTACATACGCACAAAGTGCATACATGTGGATGGGAACACACGGGAATGCAATTCCCAGAAATCTAGACCTTCTTGGGTGCTGTCAGAGGCATCTGGCAGAAGTAACTTGATTACTTGATTCAAGACCCACACTGTATGTTTTGCAAGTATAATTTTTTTTTATTATTTCTTAAGGGGTAAAAAAAAAAAAAGTACACACATAAAATTAAGGTTTGGCATATTTTTAGTGTTTTTGCCAACTGTTACATGGGGGAGGGGTGTTAGCTTCAGTTCTTTAAATTATGTATAAAAAAAAAAAAACCAAGTGGTCATAAGTAATTTGAAAAGAAACAAAAGAAAAGCTATTACAGAAAGCCAAAAGGCTACTGAGTGAGGAAAAGCCGCCATAGGAATTTCAGAAGTGGATGAAAATGGTGCTCAGAGAGAACCGGGTCAAGCATAGAACACCCAAGCAACAGCCAGTCCTTCTGTATTTAACATGAGTCCAGGCCATAAATCTAACAATACTTAGACACGGTGCCCAAGGGCATTCCTTAGTTCAATCAGATATGTGACACTGAGCAAGTCACCCTCTCTCAAAATTAAGAGTTTGGAGGACCTACAACATGTCTGCTACTATGCTAAATTTCATCATCATGCACTTTTTAAAATCCTCATTACAACTGGAATGTACAATTGTTATTCCCAACTTTCAAGTGAGGACACTGGAAGAAACAAAGGTTTCATAACATTCCCAATGTCACACAGTGCCCTAACACATCAGGACTGGCTAAGGGATGGAATGTCGGAGTTAGCAGGTAGTACCAAACCAGGAAACCAGCCAAGGGAGGAGAGGAACCAGGGCAGAACAGTAGCAAGGACATGTGATGTCCTGCTTCTGACCCTCAGAAAACCTGAAGGAGGATTCAAATTCAGGTTGTGATGACGATGATGAAGACTGATGAGGATGGGGATAATGGTAAAGATCCATGATGAAGAGTGTAACAGTGATGATAAATAAAGCGGTGCCATTTATCAAGCCCTTTCTATGTGCTAGGCGTTGTTAGGGATTTTAAGTCCTTTATCTCCTCTTGTTGTCCCTTACTATAACCTTGTAAGGGAGAAATGGTCATTATCCTCCATGTTCCAGATGAAGAGACTGAGGCTCAGAGGGAAATGAATTCCCTAGGGCAACACAGCTAGTAGGTAGTAAAGCTGAAACTCACATTCAAGCCTGAAGTGAAGTGAAGTCACTCAGTCGTGTCCGACTCTTTGTGACCCCACGGACTGTAGCTTACCAGGCTCCTCCATCCATGGGATTCTCCAGGCAAGAGTACTGGAGAGGGTTGCCATTTCCTTCTCCAGGGGATCTTCCCAACCCAGGGATGGAACCCGGGTCAAGCCTAGACACTCCACAAAGGCCATGCTCTTAACCAGTACACTTACTTGATGGCCTTCTCATAGCTCAGGTTAGTCAGAAATCCACTATGGGTCTGCTAGCCTACACTGCACCCGGGGAGGTAGATGACCAAAGAATTGAGTTGGCCAGAAAGTTCATTTGGGTTTTTCCACAACATAGTACAAAAAACCCGAATGAAGTTGTTGGCCAATAATTCCTAAGGTTCCATATAGATATTAAATGCTAGGATCATGACTTTGTCATTATCATTACCATTCAAAGTAGGTTTACCTTTTAAATTTTGGTTATTTTTGTTGATGGACAGAAGTTTTCATTTTATGGACTCAAACTTGAAACTCTTTAAATGATTATTTTCCTGTGACCTCAGTGCTTGGTAAGGTATTCTGCTGCAGAGGGAAAAAAAATGATAACAACTCTATTTTTCTTTTGTTCATTTTCTTACTATACATTCTTTAAACTCTTGAATCCATCTGGAATTCATTTTGAATATGGTAGGAATCAAATCTGAGATCCACTTGTCTAGCTAACCAATGTTTCTGATAAAAGCCTTCTTGTTGCCTCTTCCCACAATTATTATCACAAGATAAGGCATTCTTCTCCCAAAACTGAAGTTTTCCAAGTGCTTTTCCAATTATGTGAATTCCTACCAATACATCTGTGACTCTCAATCTTCCTAAATTATGTCGAGGTCATTCAATATCAAACCTTTTAACAGATTTTTAAAAAAGGGACTGGAAAATAGAGCTGTTATCTGATATCTTACAGCAGACATTTGATATCCCCACTCACAAATCTCAATGAAAATGGCAAACAAACTTTAAACACTCCATTAGCTATTTGTAGACTGATCCCAGGGAAGACAACTAAGACTGGCATTACCCCAGGGCATGTACAACATTTAGGAGACAGCTAATTAGTGTTCATTGTGGAAGGCCAGGCAGTGCTGTCTTGGAGATGGGATGCCTCATGTGGAGAAACAGTAAAGTCACATGTACAAAATAAATAATACCAAAGGTCAGAGGGAGAGAATATCTTTTTTTAAAAGTCCTCTTATGAAAGAGATTTACTCCAAGTAGCAGGAGAAATTTTTGAAGTATTTATGTCATACTTTCCGCAAGATTCAAGGGTATATGCAACTAAAACAAAGAAGCATGAAGAAGTAATGCTCTGACACCGAGAAAGACTGGATAGAGATACAAATGAAACTGGAATTAAAGCTGTAATGGAAGCAAATAGATACTGCAGAAAATCAGATTACTGAAGTAGAAGAGCAAAGCAGAAAAATAAACATTTTTTAAATGTAAGAAGACATGCAGGATATACTGAGATTCAAACTGTGTATGACCTTAATGTCTGCAGTATTCTAACCTTCATAACAGCTTTGCGCTCAATCGTCAGATTCTTTGTGACCCCGTGGACTATAGCCTGCCAGGCTCCTCTGTCCATGGAATTCTCCAGGCAAGAATACTGGAGTGGGTAGCCATTCTCTTCTCCAGGGGATCTTCCCGACCCAGGGATCAAACCCGGGTCTCCTGTCCATTGCAGTCTTTACTGTCTGAGCCACCAAGGAAGCCTCTTTATTGAGATATAATATACATATACCATATAATTTACCAGATAAAGTACACAACTCAATGCTTTTTAGTATATGTACACAGATATGCAACCATTATCAAAAAATAATTTTAAAATATTTTCATCAACCCCAAAAGAAACTCTATACCCCTTAAGAATTCCTAAACTCCTTATCCCCCTATCAACCACTAGCATAGGCAACCAATAATACACTTTGTTTCCATAGATTGGCCTATTTGGATATTTTGTATAAATGGAATCATAAAATATGTTGTCATCTATGGCTGGGTTCTTTCATATACTGTAGTTTTTAGATTCATTCCTTTCAATACTTTTCAAAATCCAGTAATGGACAATTGGGTTGTTTTCATCTTTTGGCTATTATGTACTCATAATATATAATATTATGTAATAATATATCACATACATATAATAATACATAATGCTGTTATGAATATTCATGCTCAAGTTTGGTTTTTTGTCTGTCTTCAGGAGACTTACTGGGTCATAGAATAACTCTGTGTCTATATTTTCAGGAACAGACTGGTTTTCCAAGGCAACTGCCCTATTTTACATAACTACTAGCAGTATATGAGTGTTCTAATTTCTTCACACCCTTGCCAACACTTATTATTATCTGTCTTTTAAATTATAGCCATCCTGGTAGGAATATAGCAGTGTCTCTTTGTGATTTTGATTTGCATTTTCTTTAATCAGCTAATAATGTTGAGCATCTTTTCCTATGCTTATCGGCCATTGGTATGTCTTCTTTGGAGAAATATCTATTCAGCTCCTCTGCCCATTTTTAATTGTGTTGTCTTTTTATTATTGAACTATAAAAATTCTTTATTCTAGATCTAAGTCCTTGATCAGATTTATGATTGACAAAAATGTTCTTCCACTCTGTGGATTATCTTTTCATTTTACTGATGATGTCCTTTGAAAACTTTGGAAGCAAAAGTTTTTAACTTTGATGAAGTCCAATTTGCTATTTTTTCTTTGAGGCTTATGCTTCTGTTGCCATATATAGGAAACAGTTTCCACACTGAGATCATGCAGATTTGGGCCTATTTTTCTAAAGAATCTTAGAGTAGTACTGCTTACCTTAAAGTTATTAATCCAGTTTGAGTTAAGTTTCCTATATTGAATGCAATAGGGGTTTGGCTTCATTATGTGCATTTGGATATCACGCTGTCCTAGCACCACTTCTAGTCTTTTCAGTCACTCTGTTAACAGCCAGGAGAAACAGCCCCAAACCTCAACCCACATAGCTGTTCAGTGCCATCACCACTATTGGTAAGGATTCCTGCTTAGAGAAATGTGTCCCACTTCATCATCACTCCTTCCAAACCTCTTTCTTCTGGGCTTTTTTCTATCACAGATGTGACATGGCTCACAAAGCAGATGCCCAAAAACCGCACACATTGCAAAAGAAGTCCATAGTTTGCCTTCCAATTCACTTTCCTCCTGAGAAAAGGGATCCCAGGCAGGTCTCCCCCACAAGCGTGGCCTGGCTGAAGTATGTATGTCACATAAACAACCTTGCCACTCCAGCCATAGCTGATGGTACCAGGAGCAGCTGCAAAGGTATGAAGAAAGCCGGAGCTTCCTGACTCAGGGATCAAAGCTGGTCTGCTGCGTTGCAGGCAGATTTTTTACCGTCTGACCACAAGAGAAGCCCCATGAACTCTTAAGATGGCTTGATATAGACACTGCTTTAGAGGTATACACCATATGTGTGAGAGCAAACTGAACCCATCAAATCCTCCATTTTGGGAAGTGTAAATATTCCCACTAAAGCTGTGAGATTAATGGGAACTCTTGATCACAACAACCGATTATACCAAAGATGATTTTGGCTTAGACATCTTTTTTCAGGGATCCCACTGTGACACTATGGATATGATGTCTTGTTGTAATAAAGTCCTGAAAGTAATCCTTTACTCCATGGAATAGCCCTATTTGGTTTTGTTATGTCATTCTCCATTCACTTTTTTTTGTAAGATTTCAGATTCTTAAGAATGATCTCCAGGTTTCCTTTTAATCCAGCTCAGTTGAGAATATCTAGATTATGCTACTTTGTGATTGGCTTTAAACTCATCAGGTTCCATATTCTAAAACAGTACAAGTAGTGAAGTGAAGTGAAGTCGCTCTGTCGTGTCCTACTCTTTGCAACCCGATGGACAGTAGCCTGCATCAAGCTCCATGTGATTTTCTAGGCAAGAGTACTGAAGTGCGTTGCCATTTCCTTCTCCAGGGAATCTTCCCGACCCAGGGGTCAAACCCACAAATAATATGAAAATCTCCAATTCTTATCAACTGGGGAAGAATTATCCATAATTACCTCTAGCCTAGAGTATGTTTTCTTTTTTTGAGATTTAATAATTTTATTTCTATATTTTTCCTTGATTATCATGCCATTCAGGCTTTCTATTTCTTAGAATCAACTTTGATCATTTCCTCCCTCCCCAGGAAACCATCCATTTCTAAGTTACTCTGCTCCAGCTGTTCACATGATTGATTTTTAATTTGTTAATATTCTGTATATCTATATTACTATTCTGAGCTACATTTTTATTTACATAATTCCTCCACTTCTGTTGTGATTAAAATTTCCAGAAGTCTGTCTCTTTAAAGAACCAGTTCTGACAAATCTACAAATTCCACAGTTTTCAGTGCCTCAGACAATAAAGCGTGTCTGCCTACAAAGTGGGAGACCTGGGTTCGATCCCTGGGTTGGGAAGATCTCCTGGAGAAGGAAATGGCAACCCACTCCAGTATTCTTGCCCGGAAAATCCCATGGACAGAGGAACCTGGTAGGCTATAGTCCATGGGGTCGCAAAGAGTCAGACACGACTGAGCGACATTTACTTTTTTTACTTACTACTTTTAAGTATATTTTTTTATAACTGTCTTATTTATACTTTCTTTAAAGTTTTCATTCTTTTTCTAGCTTCTTGGTATAAAAAATTAATATTTTTTTCCAAAAACTTTAATTAT